>CM061750.1:169822426-170408592 GCA_030979885.1 Lolium multiflorum
AAAGGAGTGTTTTCAATACAAGCTTCAGGAATAACATGATCAACAGTTTCAACTACAACACATTTATTAATAGATGAATCAATTTTATCTTTATACGGTTCATGATACTTGTCAAAATTCTTCTTAGGCAATTCATAATGAGAGGCAAAATCTTTGTAAAGATTAACTTGAGAATCAAGACCATATGTACCACTCATATTACGAAAATTTATCATTATCCATAAAAGCTTCAATGCATTTATAATCTTAAATTATACCTGATTCTCTTCCGGGTGACTCCAGCCCCCGAGCCTTGATGTTTCTTGGATCCGATCAAGAAGGTCCCTTAAACTCTTCTTTGTTGCGTGTAAATGATCGAGAACAAGAAGTATCAGCAAGGTCTTGTCTTGAAAAGTAAGTGCATTGAAATTATCAATAATAACATTACGAAGTGTGAATGGGGCATTTGAGCATTAAGACTTCAATCTCCCCCAAGCTTGGGCGATAACACTCTCCATCATGAGGCCAGAAGTTATATATCACGGTTCCGATCCTTATGTGAATTTCACTTGGAGGATAGAACTTAGAATAAAACCGGAGCACAATATCATTCCATTCAAGAGAATCCCCATTATCGAGTAATTTATACCAATGCTGCCGCTTTACCAGACAACGATAAAGAGAATAGTTTCTTCTTACTTCCATTCACTTAATGACACATTTGAATATCGCATAATTCATACAAGCGATAAATGATCACGGATGGACAGCTCCATCCCCTTCGTAGTGATTATCCATAACACGTTCAATAATTTTCATAATTTTATATGGTATCAATTCCTCACACTTGGCGCCTCATCCACTACCGTTGCGGTAGTAGTAGATTTCCCAAATAGAAATTGAAGAGAAGATCTCTCAATAATGAATTTAGCAGCAGGGAGAAATAAAATCAGCACAAACGATAAGGTTTTCCTTACCAATTCCACTTACCAACAGCGCTTCACTCCCCCGGCTTAACGGCCTTGAGAAAATAGTCTTGATGACCCACAAGTATAGAAGATCGCTCGTAATACTTTCGATAAATAAGAGTCTCGAACCCAACGAGGAGCAGAAGGTGTTGACAAGCGAGTTTGGAGTGAAGGATTCCACTGTAAATGCTCACAGACAAATTATTCGGTTTTGATATAACGAGATGAAATAAGTACAAGTAGAAGTAGAGTGCGAAATAGTTACGTAGTGGCCCAATCCTTTTTAGCACAAAGGACAAGCCGAGTTGTTTTACTATAATGACCAAACGTTCGAGGACACCACGGAATTTTACAGTCTGATGCTTCCGCTATACGGTGATTAGCTCATATTGTTTTGACAAGTGTTGTGTGGGTGAACCTATGCTAATGTGCCGCCCTTCCTTGTTAGGAATAAATTAGCGTTAGATTTAGGCTAATCAGCAGTTAGCAGATTCCTTAGAATATTCCCTATAGCAGTTAGCATATTAGAGATTTGTCCAATCGTTGTGCAAAGCGAACAGTTGTGTCCTTTCCCAAGAGACACAACTTTTGTAACCGACATGTACTCCCGACTGTTGAGGTCATATAAATACCCACAGTCCACATCAATGAAAAGCAATCATTCACTTCCAATCTCTGTTTCTCTTCACGTCATCAGCACTTGCTCTGCCAAAAGCAAGTAGGCCATCGGAGAGAATAGAGAAAGGTAAGAAAGGATGGATTCCCTGCCATCCTTGGCTTTTTCCTTCGCTCGTTTTGTGGCACGAGAGGAGCGCCGCTTCCATACTCGTCGCCATCGGATCTTCGCTGCTCGTCGCTGGAACTTCGGCCTAAACTTCAACCGCCGCCGGAATTTCGGCCGGAACTTCAACCGCCGCCGGAACTTCGGCCGGAACTTCAACCGCCGCCAAAGCATGAACGGTGGCCTCCGCCACCGCAGAGCACCATATGGTGTCCACGCGTCGCTACGGCCCTGGTGGTGGCCTCCGCCGCCGCCACAACCATCGGCAACATTACAGCCATGTCACGCAGTAACCACCTGCATCAGAACTGCGAACACCCAGAAGTACCGAGCCACGGGAAGAGGTTCCGGCCTTTGGGGTTGCTGTTGTACACCCAGGAGGCCGTTCTTGTGGCCGCGGAGGAGTCGCTGCTGCGGCGCGGTCGTTGCCGTCGGAGCAGTTGCTGCGAGTTCGAGAACGAGGCCTCCGCCTCCAACGTCACCGCGGACGCGACGAACCACGCCTCCTCCTCCGCCGGCATTCACTGTCCCGCCCATGGACTGGCTGCTGGGCGGGCCGAGCGCCGGGTGGCTTGCCGACGACCCCGAGCGCGACGATGATGAACTGGAGACTTCGCTGCCGATGATGCGCTACTTCGAGCGCCATGGGAACAGGCCGCGCCTCCCTTCCCCGACGCCCTCGAGGTCGCGGAACACTTCGCTCCGCCGGGCTACGCCGACGTGACGGAGTTCTTCGAGCCGCCGGCTGCGGCTCCCGTGGACGCGCTCCCGCCGGCGCTCACCACCAACCTCCAGACGGAGATGGAGGGGAACGGGGCCGTGGCAACCGCTCGCGCCCGCGCGCTCGTCCCCGACCTCAACCTCCCAGCAGCAGAAGAAATGGAGGAGGGGAACGAGGACGCGCCGCCAGCGCCGTCCCTTGCCCTCCCCACTCCCTCGCCGGAGGCCAGGGTGCTTCTCCGTCGCTTCGCGTCGGCCATGGCGGCCCGCCCCGCCGGCATCCGCAGAGGAACTTGGTGCCCCGAGGCCCTCGGCCTCACCAACCGCGTCGCGGAACTGCGCATCAACGAGGCCATCCACCACTCTTCCTCCGCGGAGGGATCGAGCGGCCGCTGAAGAAGTAGTACTAGTGTGCGCTGGTCTGGGAGAAGAGTCGAGAAGATAAGGCGAGGAGGACGACGGAATTTTTATTCCCCAAGTCGCTCCTACTTCTAGTCTTCTGGACGCTGATCCAAGCCCACGTGTTGGGCAGAAAAAAAAATTTATTTACGTGAAATTGCATCTGTATATCTACCTCTGTAGCAGTATCAAATGCTCCGTAAACTTCTGTTTAGAACGATTTGTTTGTCTATTATTCGGTCAAGCAATGTATTGTTACGTAAATACATAATATTAGACCTTATGTCTATTAGAGATTACAAGTATGTAATGTGCCATGTTATTAATATATTTGCCTCTAGCATGTCATAACTTGTTATTTGGTACAACAATTTTATTCCGCGCTCTAAATTCATCCGCGTTCAAATTGTTCCTCTAGAACAAATTTGTTGTTTACCAAAATAAATTTTACTATCAAGTAAAATTAATTAAATGCATGATCATACATGCAGGAAAAATGGGTGACATCAGTAAAAAAGAATTCCAAGAACTACAACTTGATGGAAGTAACTATCTATCATGGGCCATGGATATGAAAATAAATTTAAACGGTCGTGGCCTTGGTCCCGTGATTATCACACCCCCCGAAAATGCTCCAGAAATACCCCAAGTGGCAAAGTATGCGGCATTACATTTCATAAGGCACCACCTCCATCCCGATTTAAAAAATGAATATTTGATGGAGGAGGATCCACTAGCTTTATGGAACTCCCTCAAGGAGAGATATGACCAACAAAGAGCGGTTATGTTGCCGGAAGCCGAGAGAGAATGGTCTCTCATAAGGTTCCAGGACTTTAAGTCCGTTGCGGCATATAATTCTGCCGTGCATAAAGTTAACTCCAAACTGAGATTTTGCAACAAGCAAGTTTCAGATGAAGATTTAATCGAGAAAACCTTATGCACTTTCCATCCCTCGATGAGGATATTGCAACAACAATATCGTCAACACAAATACACGAAGTATTCTGAGCTTATATACACATTACTTCAGGCCAAGAAGCATGATGAACTTCTCATGAAAAATCACAATGCTCGCCCAACGGGTGCCATGCCGATCCCTGAAGCACATGCTAATGCTCATTTTACTAATAAATTCGGAAACCGTAAGAGGAACTTCCGAAAATTCAAGGGAAAGTGGAAGAATAATGGTCAAAGGACCAATGGTCAATTTAAGGGGAAAGGTCATTTCAAGAAAAATGATCAAAATAACAACTCTCAAGTTTGTCAAAGGTGTGGATGTGCGAATCATCGTACAAACAAATGTCGTATTCCCAAGCACCTAGTGGACCTATACATGAAGTATGGAGGAAAAGGGAAGCAAGTTCATGGAAATAAGGCTGAAGCTCACTTCAATGCCATTGAAGACAACCCTCAAGCTAGTCCTTCTCAAAGTGCTATTGAAAAATTCAAGCCAAAGGACAACATCATCCTCGATGAAGACATGCTTGTGGACTACACCCAAGATGTTTTTGGAGACCTCAATTGATCTCCTAAACAATTGATGTCACTTAGCTATTCAAATACTACGATGTGTTATATATTGTATAACAACAAGTAGAATAAAGTCTTTCAGACTACATGTATTGTATTATGTGAATCAGACATAATATTGTAATGTATTTATATTTTGAATTTGTAATATAAATACTATGTATGTAATTTGATGAATATATGAATAAAATAAATTTATTCTGAAATATTCTCTTTCTATTTTTAGAAATCTTACGGGAAAAATCCGATGGAAGAAGAATTATGTTTAGTGGATAGTGCTACCACTAACACAATTTTAAGGGAAACTAAATACTTCCAAACTCTCACTAAGAGAAAGGAAGATGTTATGACTATAACTGGGAGTAACAAAGCAATAATTGGTTCAGGAAGAGCCACATTCACACTCCCTATAGGTACTACTATTGTAATTCAGAATGCACTCTTGTATCCTGAATCAATACGTACCCTTATAAGTTTTTCAAAGATATCCGATCAAATGATTTCCATCTTAAAACTGTTAAGATGGATAAGAAAGAATATTTGCTTTTAACAAAAAGCGACGGATATGAGGAACAAACTCTTGAAAAATTTCCTTCATTTTCTTCCGGATTATACTTTACATACATTAAACCCGTACCTTATGTTGCGTACAAAATAATTTTTCAAAATCTTGATAAATTCAAGACTTGGCATGATCGCCTTGGTCATCCTGGAATAGGTATGATGAGAAAAATTATAGGCAATTCTGTTGGTCACAATTTACCAATTAAAAGATTTCCCAAGTCATCAGATTTTGTATGCACCGCATGTGCTACAGGGAAATTAATTATTAGGCCATCCTACCTCAAAGTTAAAAATGAGTCACTTAATTTTCTTGAAAGAATTCAAGGAGATATATGTGGTCCAATACAACCTTTATCTGGACCATTTAGGTACTTTATGGTGCTAATTGATGCATCCACTAGATGGTCACATGTGTGTTTATTATCAACACGTAACCATGCCTTTGCCAAATTAATAGCTCAAATTATCAAATTAAGAGCAAATCATCCTGAACACAGGATTAAAACAATAAGAATGGACAATGCGGCTGAATTCAGTTCACACGCATTCAATGATTATTGTATGGCCTTAGGCATTCATCTAGAACATTATGTACCTTATGTTCATACTCAAAATGGATTGGCTGAATCTTTAATCAAAAGAGTAAAATTAATTGCTAGACCATTATTGCAGAATTGTAATTTACCAACCTCTTGTTGGGGACATGCGGTTTTACACGCCGCAGATCTGATGCAAATCAGACCAACTGCATATCATGAAACTTCCCCATTTCAAATAGTACGAGGCAATCAGCCAAGTATTTCCCACCTGCGAAAATTCGGTTGCGTTGTATACGTACCGATATCACCACCGCAGCGTACCTCCATGGGCCCCCATAGAAAAATTGGAATCTATGTGGGATATAAATCTCCGTCAATTATAAAATATTTAGAACCCCTAACAGGGGACCTGTTTACAGCCCGGTACGCTGATTCAATTTTTGATGAGGATCATTTCCCGGCATTAGGGGAGAAACAAACCACAAAGAATGCCAGGAAATAGATTGGAATGTAACAGGCATCCAATCCTTAGATCCACGTACTAAAGAATCTGAATCTGAAGTTCAGAGAATAATAGATTTGCAACACTTTGCAAATAACTTGCCAGACGCATTTACTGATCACAAAGGTGTCACTAAATCATATATCCCTGCAGTCAATGCACCAGAACGAGTAGAGGTACCAAATAAAACTACTCAACTCCCAATTACAAATAAAAGGGGGAGAAATCTGGTCTCAAGGGAAAAGGCTTCTCAAAAGCCACCGCGGAAACAAAGGAAATCTATGACGGTAAATGCAAATCAACCTGAAGTTGATAGACACCAAGATGATGCTCAACATCAAGAACCTAGCATAAATGTGCACACAAATTCTATTGCTGGGACATCGAAACAACCAGACTCCGTTGTTATGGGAAATCACACGGTGCCTGAAGAAACTAATGAAATTTCCATAAACTATATCGATTCGGGAGAATCATATAATAGAAAGACTACACTTGTCGACACATATTTCTCCTCTAAAATTGCTAAAACCCTTCAACTGGATCCAGAGCCAAAATCTATGAAAGAGTGCATGAAGCGCTCGGATTGGCCTAAATGGAAGGAGGCAATTGAGGCAGAATTGCGCTCGCTTAATAAAAGAGAGGTATTCTCTAAAGTAATACCTACTCCTCAAAAAGTCTTCCCTGTGGGAGCTAAATGGGTTTTCGTTCGAAAAAGGAACGAAAATAATGAGGTGGTGAGATATAAAGCGAGACTAGTAGCACAAGGGTTTATGCAGAGACCCAGTATCGACTACGACGATACATATTCTCCTGTAATGAGTGGAATTACGTTTCGATACTTAATATCATTGGCAGTACAAATGAATTTATCAATGCAGTTAATGGATGTAGTGACCGCATATCTATATGGGTCACTCGATGCGGATATTTATATGAAAGTCCCTGATGGACTTAAAATCCCTAATCCAAATATAAATCGCAACATGTATTGTGTAAAATTACAAAAGTCACTCTATGGCTTAAAGCAGTCGGGTAAAATGTGGTATAACCGGCTTAGTGAGTTCCTTCTTCAGAAAGGATACTCAAATAATGATGATTGCCCATGCGTTTTCATAAAGAAATCCTCAAAAGGATTTTGTATCATCTCAGTTTATGTTGATGACCTCAACATCATTGGTAACGCGGCAGATATATCTGTAGCACGCAATCATTTAATGACGGAGTTTGAGATGAAGGATTTGGGAAAAACCAAATTCTGCTTAGGTTTACAACTTGAGCATCTTCCCTCAGGAATACTCGTTTATCAGCCCGCATATATTCAGAAAGTTTTGGAAAAATTCAATATGGATAAATCATATCCATCCAAAACACCCATGGTCGTTAGATCCCTTGATATGGAAAAGGATCCTTTTAGACCTAGGGATGATAACGAAGATGTATTGGGACCCGAGTTTCCATACCTTAGTGCGATAGGAGCACTAATGTACCTTGCTAATTGTACTAGGCCAGATATTGCCTTCGCAGTAAATTTACTGGCAAGACATAGTGCAGCTCCAACAAAACGCCATTGGGCTGGAGTGAAGAATATCTTCAGGTATTTACAAGGTACCAAAGATCTTGGTTTATTCTATAAGAAGAATCAAGATATGACTTTGACTGGCTATACTGATGCCGGCTATCTTTCTGATCCCCATAATGCTAGATCACAAACTGGATTTGTATTTTTATATGGTGGAACTGCTATCTCATGGAAATCAACTAAACAGACTTTAGTAGCAACTTCCACTAACCACTCTGAAATAATTGCATTATATGAAGCTTCACGTGAGTGTGTATGGCTTCGCAGAGTGATTAATCATATCCAGACATCATGCGGCATAGGTTCATTAGAATCACAAACTATTATCTATGAAGATAATGTTGCATGTGTTGCTCAAATGCATATGGGATATATTAAAAGTAATATCACAAAACATATTGCTCCAAAACTATTTTTTCCTCATGAATTACAGAAAAATGGAGAAATTGATATTTTGCAAACAAAATCATGTGAAAATCTTGCAGATTTGTTCACTAAGTCTTTACCAGCAGCTGCATTTCAAAAATGCATTTATGGTATTGGTATGAGACGACTTAGAAATTTGCAAAGTTCAGGGGGAGAAATTTCCCAGGACTGAACTTAGTATTTATGATCCGATAACAATATATTGTATTTTTCCTTATGAGTTCTCCAACGGATTTCTCATATAGGTTTAAATGATACAATTATTATACCAACGGTATATCGGATTCCTATATTCTCCTTTTATTTTTCCACAGGATTTTTGGAGGACATACTTGGATTGAAGAAAATCAAGTTCTTACAAGATTAAGGACTATCATGACGTTCGCACTCAAGACGCTATGGATTTTGAAGACAGCGTTGTCCAAGGGGGAGTGTTAGGAATAAATTAGCGTTAGATTTAGGCTAATCAGCAGTTAGCAGATTCCTTAGAATATTCCCTATAGCAGTTAGCATATTAGAGATTTGTCCAATCGCTGTGCAAAGCGAACAGTTGTGTCCTTTCCCAAGAGACACAACTTTTGTAACCGACATGTACTCCCGACTGTTGAGGTCATATAAATACCCACAGTCCACATCAATGAAAAGCAATCATTCACTTCCAATCTCTGTTTCTCTTCACCTAGGACTAATACAAACTTGTGATTATACCCCTTGCAAGCATCCACAACTACAAGAAAGTAATTAAGATAAATCTAACCACAGCCTTAAACTCTGAGATCCTGCGATCCCTCCTGCATCGATATACCAACGGGGGTTTAGGTTTCTGTCACTCCGGCAACCCCGCAATTGGAAAACGAGTACAAGATGCATTCCCCTAGGCCCATAAAGGTGAAATGTCACTACAAGAAATCTGGTGACTTGCGACCCTCCATATTGGTCGCTGAAAGGTCATTGTCCACCATCTGTGACCACGCCGTGACCAATAACTGTTGGTCGCCAGTTGAGCGTCACTGACGGCGCACGGCGACCTTTTTATTTAAATGGTCGTAATCCTCTACGACCAAAATGGATGGTCGTAGATTCTATGACCAAAATGTTGATCACGGGCTGGCCTGCCCTATCCACGTCAGATCCAACGTGGCAAATCCTACGTGGCAGATCGGTGACCAAACCAAAATGGTCGTGCATCGAAATCAGCCCAGTCCAGTTCTAGCATTTATATGGGCCGAATTCAAAGTTACGGCCCATTTCTTTTTTTTTCCACTGAAATCTGTTCTGTTTATTGGGCCAGGCCCACACTTTTGGCCTTCTTACTTTCTTGGCCTTGGCCATTTTCAGATTTTTTTTTCTTTAACAAATAATTGGCCCGCTCATTAGATAGGTCCCAATTGCCAGATTCTAAGTGAGTCACAGTTGTTAGGTTCATGTTCTTCAGCAATTTACCAATTAAAAAATATTTAATCCTGGACAGATAGAAAACGCACGTAATAGTTCACATAACAGCTACAAAACCACACGTAATGCTGCAAATAACAGACAAGTAACCCATTACATCATATAATGATACTATTTTTGCTGCGCATGATTTCACGTGTCATGTTGTTGTATTGGGGCTGAGTGCAAGCCCATATACGGGAAGAATGATGCACAACTGGGCAGCCCTTTTGTGATGTTGCTCGCAGAAGATAGAAGCACAACTGGGCAGCCCTTCTGTGATGTTGCTCTCAGAAGATAGAAGAACGTCCATTGTCCTGTATTTATCTCGCCTCCCGATAACCAATGCCTCTTCAAAATCTGGTCCTATCATTAGACGATGAAGCCTTTCCTGGGGCTAGGAGATGGTATGCCACTACTCCTGTAGGCTCATCACTAGTTCGGTGTTGAACTTCATCTTGATGGCGTTCTACATGATGCCAAATTTGGGCAGCATCATTGTCACCTGCAAAATAATCTTCATCATTATATTGTATAGAGAAAATATATGCAATTCATCTTGAATGGAAAATGATAGTTTCAACAAGCGCAGATCTGAAAAATGGAGTTATGAATTCCGTTGACACTCATGTCGGATCAAGACAGAAAGTAGTGGAAACGAATACTTGACCCACGAAATGGACAATAAAACAGGATGTTTATTGCATACAACACATACCATTTGAGCAGCCTCTGACCTCATATCCTGCAACTCATTGACCATGTCCAAAACTCTGTAAGCGGCAACACTGGCCAACTGCAGCCGAAGGGACACCCAAGGCCCACATGTAGGCTTCCTCCAGCACAAGCTATAGGACCTCAAGCAATTCACCATTTCCCGGAGACCATCGGCTGCTTTGGATCTGAGCTACGCGCATGCCCTCTCAACGATGGGTTCAGTAATGGCTATGCAGCCTCATTAGATGACAATAGAAGGACTAGGCCGTGCCATTTGGTACACTGGGATAACAAAATAACAGTATGAACTAGCATCCTGCCTTCCACTACCGCCCTGTTACATGAAGCAGCACAGAAGAATCAGAAAAAACTGACCATTCAGAATAGTGAATGCAACTTTTATAAGATTAACACCCAGAAACCTTGTGAGCCTGAGTGTTGAATGTAGTTCTTTGACTTAAATATTTAATAGTGAGCAAACTAAAACCATAGAAATGAATCAACACGAGGTCTGCTATACAATATTTTGAAGCCATATTACACATGTATCAAACCTTCTAGTTTGATAGGAGACGCAGGATTACATCAGTACATACATTCCAATGTTTTAAAATACTACTAGGCACTGAATGACGAGGAGAAACTATTAAAATTAGCACTGTTGTCAATAAGTTCTAAAGGGAAATGACGCACACGTATGGTTCATTGAGCACACAGTAAAAGCTAAGATGACCTCTTAATTAGCACATGATTGATACTATGATAACCTGTCTCTTGGTTGGTGGTGCTATTCTATGTTCAAGAGAAGTTTTAACAACCAAAAGTAAGCCCAGAACCTTCAGCCATATTCACAAAAGAAAAATACAGAGCACCTGGCCTTATTATAACTACCTTGATGAAACCTAGATCAATGCAACAAGACGACATATATTAGCATCAGGATAGACAAAATAATTTATTAAAACTTCTCTTGAAAAGAGGCAGTTGTATAAAACAATACCAAGCAAATGATGCATTCAAACTGGAATATTACTAGGATTTGGGAGTGCTGACTCATGACCGAAATAGTTCATCACATGTCAGTAAGTTGTATAAACACGCGTGAAATAGTGCTTCAGAATTATAATCCTCGCACGTCTGTTTAGTGCTCACTATTTGTTATGCACCGTTTCTAGCTTACTTGAGGTTGAAATTTCAGATGGGTAAATCCAGTCAATGGCAACAACGATTGCGCATGAATAAATAAATTTAAGAGTGTGACTTAACACTAACAGTGGCGACCAAGGACACTTACAGAATATCTTCCCGTGGCCAATTTCTCCAGTTCTTGGATTCTCCTTTATTTTACCAATTGCTGGCTCAACCTGGACAATAGATTAAAACATTAACATACTGCAAGACAAAGCCTTCAGAGAATAAAACATAACAGATAGCGTTGAGAAGGCATCGGATTGCATGTTCCTTTTCAATACTGATAAGCCATCTCTACTATACGGTACTCATGAAATAGCTGAATGCACTTTTTCAGGATTAAGCAATGAGTAAAGAAGCTTATACCTGCTCCTTGCACAAACTATTTCCATTTAGACTTCAAAACTAAATGTATGTTCCCAAAATTTTGGCCATGCAAACCAACGAGGACAAATCAGTGGAAAAACTTGTTGCTGTAAGAATTAAACCATCTCCTGATGAATAGCTTTATAGCTAACATACACGATCACACAGACTAAAACTCATGCTGTAACATGACATTGTTTTCATAAATTATAATATTATAAATATATATATGCATCGTATACCATTGATTTCCATATTACTACCATTTTCCTAATATAACAAAACAGAGACCACTTATGTTGAATTATTGACAATATAGCTTATACCAGAGTCAGAGGAAAGTGGTGATTCTAGAACAATTAGCAAATTACTTAACTTGGCAATGTAAAGAATAGCCTTCAACAATATCTTTTTAGCCACATCAGTAGCAAACCAAGCAACGGTAGGGTAAACTAAATTTGCATGTACGAAGTGGCAACATCGATTGTTGTTTGGCCTTCATATGAAGGCCCACAAGGGTAGCTAATTTGTGATACTGAACTACATACACTTCTCTCAATATGTGTTGATGAGTTTTGAATAAAAAGCTTAAATTTAGCGATTATTTGTCCAACAATAATTGGCTTCCGTTAGATTTGAAAGCAAGCAAGCATAGACATACATAGCAATGAAAAGCAAAGCTACAGTCCCAATGTTGAGAATATGTGTTTACTACATTTTTTTGGAGATGATCGTGTAAACTTGTTAAATGCCAACTAAGCTCATATGCTAGCAGATAATTTCTCTGGGGAAGTACTAAGATTTCATTGACGGAATACACCTGCAACTAGCCACAAATTCCCAAAGAACCTTTGCTGAAATAAAAGATGGATATACTGTGGATTTCTAGCTGCACAATAAAGGCCCTGAACTGAACCTGATTCTACGGGAGTGCAAAGAAGGTGTCGCTGCTCATATATACATGTGCAGAATTAACAATCGTTGAACTAACAATTGCCCTGATGCCTGAATTAAACCTTTCGTGGAAATTTCCACGGATGTCTGCTACTCTGCTTGACGTTGTGGTGCTTCGCTTGCTGAACCCCTCACTGCAGTCTGCAGGAACAACATCAAACAGAAACATCCATCACAATGCGACACTCACCACTGTATCAGAGCAAATCGCAAGCATCAAGCCATATCTGGAATAGAAGAAGGTACCTCAGATCTGGCCAAAACGGTGCAGCATCAGGCCACTATGACCATGAAGTCCTCGAAGGATATGAGTCCGGCGCAGTTCTTGGTGATGCCCTCGACCATGCAGCGGCACTGCATGCCGGTGGCCTTCTACCCGAGGCAGTGGAGGACGTGTGCAAGCTCGGTGGAGGACATGGCGCCGCTGCCGTCGACGTCTAAGGACCCAAAGGCGAGCCGCAGGTCCTCCATGACGGCGGAGTCGCCCCGTCAACGGTAGCGTTCAGCGCCACGAACTCGGCGAGCCTGATGACGCCGTCGGCATCGGGCGCAACCTGTGGCATCTTGAGGTCGCGAGATCAGACCGGCACGAACGAGGGGAGGTAGAAGAAGAGGTTGTTGCGGACGGATCTGGCCGATGTGAGACTCGGAGGTTGACAGAACGATGGGGGAGGTGGGAAGATTGGCGGCGGCGCCCGGGAGAGGTGGAGGGGTAGGACTTTTAGGGTTAGGTCCCACGCGCGCAGGTACCCCGCCTTGTGGATCTGAAACTTTGGATATCGCGCGCAGATATCCCGCCGTGTGAACCAAAAATCCCCTCCGCGCTCATTTTTCGTATTTGGGTGGCTTATTGCTTGAGAAAATCTAGTAAATTTATTTCAGCATTTTGCGTGAGGTATCATTTAAATATGACTCGCGCGGATTAACAAACGGACATGTGGCTTATTATTGGTAGTCTGCATGTTTTAGTGGGTTGTTAAAAAAAAGGTTCAATCTACCGTGGTACGCGTAATTTTTTGGCATTATCAACTCACACGAACAAACTTATTTCGTTGGTCCGCATATCACGTGCAGGCTCTACTTGTTAGTTTGTTATGTGTAGTAGGAAGGGGTTCTAACTTGGTTGGCGTCTCCTATCAATTGAGTGGGACCGACGTGTCAGGTCAGTGGTTGGACTACATGCCAACTAGGCATGCCCCACGTGGCAGGTAGGTCCCGCATGCCATTAGATAGGCGGTGGTCAATGGGTCAATGTGTAGGTTCCACTTGACAGTTGTAGATTTGAACCTAATTATATCCTGACATGTAAGCAAAAGTTGACATGTAGACATGACACACAGGCAAAATTGCTAAGCCGGCTAGTCATTTTAAAACATGGCGAATTTGTAGCCATTACCATTTGAATTGGTCGTGATCATCTAAAGATATGGCCCCAAGGCGTATAATTTTCTCTACGACCATTAAGAGGAATGAAATGGTGACATTTATGATTAAAATGGTCGTAATGATTTAGGGGTTGGACCTTCTCAAACACCTTAGAACCATTTAGTGTGAAATGGTCATAGAGTTATGACCAATTTATTTGTGGTCATTGTAAGAAGGTCACTAGTTAACACATTTCTTGTAGTGTCATGTAGTCGACGTTCACATGACACCACTAGAAGAATAACACCACAACTTAAATATCATAACATTGAATATTACTCAACCATAGTTCACTACTAACATTTAGACTTCACCCATGTCCTCAAGAACTAAACGAACTACTCACGAGACATCATATGGAACATGATCGGAGGTGATATGATGACGAATAACAATCTGAACATAAACCTTGGTTCAATCGTTTCACTCAATAGCATCAATAACAAGTATAAATCAATGGGAGAGTTTCCCCTATCAAGCAATCAAGATCAAACCCAAATTGCTACGGCGGTGACGATGTCCGGCGGTGGAGACAGCGGTGATGATGGTGGAGATGATGATGATGGTGATGGAGATGATGTCCGGCTCGATGACGGTGTGATGGCGTCGATTTCCCCCTCGGGATGGAATTTCCCCGGCCCATTCTGGGAGAGCTCTTTTCTCTCTGGGTGTTCTCCGCCCCGAGGCGGCCTGTAACCCTTCGTTGAGGATCCCTCGTGGCTTAGGTTTCGGGATGAAGGGTTTGCGAAGAAAAGGAGGCGAAAGGGGCTGTGGGGCCCCACCCACATGGTGGCGCGGCCAGGCCATGGGCGCGCCGCCCTGGGCCCACCTTGGGTCCAAACTGGCTCCCCTTCCGGCTTCCTTCGTCATCTGGAAAATAGGACTTTTGGTAAAATTTTCCACATTGATCTTAGAAATATTGCATCTGACGGTGCTTTTTCCAGAATCCTGGCTCCGGTGTGCGATCTCCAAATAATCATGAAACATGCAAAATAGATGAAATAACATAAGTATTGTGTCCCAATATGAAATATATCAATGAATAACACCAAATTATGATATAAAATAGTGATGCAAATTGGACGTATCAGCCTCTCACTACAATCAGATCGTCGTATATCGTCATTATTGCCTTTTCACTTGTGTAGCTTGAATAATATGGAATGAAAACCACGCTCCAGCCACCGAAGACCATTGAACTCATAAAGAACTTTATAAAACCAAAGAAGAACAACAAATATTTTTGGTGTTTCGAATTTTGGAAACAAGAACAAAAAGGAAACAAGCAAACAAAGCAAAAAAAATTTGGATTTTCTTATAGCAAACCAACGATAGTGAATAAAACAAGATAAAATCAAGAAACTAAAATAAACAAGTGGTGAAGACAAACAACAGAAATATTTTTGGTCTTTTTGTGTTTTAGGAAAGAAACAAAGCAAGAACAAGAAAATGAAAACTAAAAGAAGCACAGAAAAGCAAGATGGCGAAATCTGCAAAACTTGATTACAGAGACAAGAATCGATTTTCAAAGAAAATTCTTCTGTTTGCAAATTTCGAAAAGTGTTCAACTAATGAAAGTTAGATAACAACCTGGGATCATATGCACAAAAATTGGCAGCTCAAAATAACGTTATGGCTGTTTTTGAGTGATCCGAAATCTGTTTTGAGCAGCACTTCCCCAAATATTATCTTCCTCTCATTAAAAACCACTCAAAAACTAAACAAGTATGTACAAGTATCCAGCAACCATAATATGAAAAGAATGAGTGATGCCGTATACCTCTCCCCAAGCTTAGGCTTTTGGCTAAGTGGAGATCAACCCCAATAGGTCCGGCACTGGGTGTAGTAAGGTGAGACGCAGAAGAAAAACGTGGATTCTCCTCATGCCCAACTTGTTGATGCAAAGAACTCGCTGCATCGGATGACGAATCGAGGTGTTCCTCGGCCTCCTCCGTGTTGCCTCCTGCACGATGGCCTCCTCCCTCTATGTATGCATTAAGTGCACCTTCCGTGACTGACCAATCCTCCCTGGAATCAAGGTTAAACAGAACAGGTGCAGGCAATCCTACTAATTTTTCAGTTTTCTTAGTTATTCTCCAAGATTTCTTGTAAAATGTTATTCTGTAAGACAGGTTGCTCAAATTAGATGAATCAGAAACAAATTCATGCTTAATCATGGAGACTATGTCAAGTTTCTCTATGGGAGCTGAATATCAAGATGGTGAGGTTCTACACCATGCATAGCTAATAAGCGAGAGGCGATGAGACCTCCACAAATTCCTCCCTTCTCACGGTTAGTAGCAAGTCTATTGGCTATCAAAGCACCCAAGTTGTAAGTCCTATCACCTTGTAATGCAGTGCTAGAAAGGCTAAATCCTGGATAGATAACTTACTTCCATTCTTTCTAGCAAGAACGCACTTGGTGATGAAATAAGCAAAGTAACGAATAGCTGGGAGTTGAATGCTACTGATTTTACCACCATCCTCTGAGAAGCTTCTTCCATGACAAATCATCTTGAAGAGGTCCAAGAACTCTTGCGGCGATCCCCTTATCTTCTCGCATGATCCCCATTGCGGCACTCTAATTGCTGCACAAAAATCCTCAAATGGCAAGTTGACAGTTTTATTATAAATTTTGTACTGAACCATGGGATTAGATCGCGACCAATTGAATTCAAAATCCTGCACTACAGACATAGTCAATTTTGCATATTGGCATGGTTCACCAACAACAAAATCATCCAACCCTGCACGAGAGATTAGACTTTGAACATCTTGCAAGATTCCCTTCTCATAAAATCCACGCACGGGTAGTAAGCGGGGTATACTCCTTCTTCGCGGTGAACTCTCATAACCTGTTGCACCTCCAATTCTTGTTGGTTGAGTTGGTGCCTACTCCCTTCCATTTTCTGAAATTTTTCAACAAACATTATAAAATTTGATTTGGTGACATATAATTGAGGGAAACTACCATAGGAACTTGCTAGAGTACTAATCATGCATCAAAACTAGTTTCTACCACTTATAACAAGCATGCAAGCTCACTAAACATGTTACCTACAGCAGCTAAATATTCAAGATATACTCCACCAAACAAAATTCTACTTGGATAATCGGAGGAGTCACATACCGGAGAGCAAATGTGCCAAATTTCAGACAGAAATGTGGGTGAGCAAAGAGATCGAGAGAGCAGCAAACGCGAGTGAGAGGAACTGGTGCGAGTTTTTCGGAGAGAGAGAGAGTGGGAGGAAGAGATGATGAAGTGGGGCAGGAGGGCCCACACGCCGGAGTGGCGCGCCCCCTTGCCTGGCGCGCCCGACGTGAGTGCCACCACTGGGTGCCCCACTGGTCATCCCAGTGTTCCAGTGCCTCGTCGAAAAATAAGACCAATGGTATAATTTTGTGAATTTTTGAAAATTTTGAAAAATGCACATTTACAGATTATAAAATTATTATTACTGGCCAGGAAATTTTTGAAATCTCTAATTAACTAAGAACTTTGCAAAACAAAAAAGCTACAGCAAGTAGATCAAGTGGAGGAAGAAAGAGATGTTGTTTAGCTCTCTATGCATATAAAATGAATTTGTTAACAAGGTTGATCAAGTCTTGCCACCAAATAAATTTTACATAGCATAAGAAGAATGAAACCTCAAATCAATGATGTTACCTTGTATTGTATTGATATGGATCCAATCACAAGAGTTTGATATTCTTCTTTAGGCTCATATATTGGACAATCAATAGTTCCCACTTTGATAGTTCTCACATTAGAAATTGTATTAACTCCATGCCTTCTCAATCCTCTTGGGAAAATAAACGGTATGCTCCTTGTCATCGACATTGAAAGTAACTTTTCCTTTATTGCAATCAATAACAGCCCCTGCATGTTAAGAAAAGGTGTCCCAAGAATAATAGACATATTATCATCTTCAGCATTTCCAACACAACAAAATCGGTTAATATCAAGCAGTTATTAGTAACTTGAACGGGAACATCCTCACATATACCAACAGAACAGCAGTAGATTTATCACCATTTGCAAAGATATATCGTGGGTATCAACTTATCTAAATAGAGTCTCTTATAAAGAGATGCATAACACTAACACTGCTCCCAAATCACATAGAGCAGTTCTAACATAATTATTCTTAATAGAACAAGGAATAGTAGGATACTGGGTCGCCAAGCTTCTTTGGAACCTTACCATTAAAAGAGTAATTAGCAAGCATAGTGGAAATCTCCTCATTAGGAATTTTCCTTTTGTTAGACACAATATCTTTCATATACTTTGAATAAGGAGGCAATTTAATAGCATCAGTCAAAGGTATTTGCAGGAATAAACGTTTCATCCAATCACAAAATTTATTATAGTGTTCTTATTCCTTTGATTTTAGTTTCTTAGCTGGAAAAGGCATTTGCTTTTGAACCCAAGGTTCCCAATCACTACCATGTTTCTTAGCAATAAAATCTTCTTTAGTGTACTTCTTTTTATTTTTAGCATGCTTTTCGGGTTCTTCTTCAACCTCTTCTTTATCAGAAGCATCATTCTTATCATTATCTTTATCATGTTCATTTTCAGCATCAGAAATAGAAATACTATTAGGATCATTAACGGGCTCAGAGGATTCTACAACAGTTTTATGTTTCTTTTTCTTTTTCTTAGATGGAGCACTAGTTTGGTTCGTTGAGAATCTTGTTCAATTCTTTTGGGATGCCCTTAAGGATATAGAGGATCTTGGGTAGAAACACCGCCTCTAGTTGTTACTTCATAAGCATGTTTTTCTTTAGAATTATTTTTAACAAGTCATTTTGCACTTTAGTGAGTTGATCAATTTGAGTTTGAACCATTTGAAAATGTTTAACAAGCATCTTAACATCATTGGAGGTTCTCTCCACAATACCATGCAATTCACCAATAGCTCGAGAATTTTCCATTAAATGATTCTCTACTCTCATATTAAAATTAGTTTGCTTAACAATATAATTATCAAACTCATCTAAGCATTGACAGGAGGTTTTGAATATGGAATATCTTCTCTAGTAAAGCATTCAAGAGAGTGTACCTCAATCATGGATGAAGGGGGAGTTATCTTACATAAATCTTCTATGGGAGGTAAATTCTTCACATCTTCGGATTTAATACCCTTCTCTTTAAGAGATTTCTTGGCTTCCTCATATCTTCATCATTTAATTTAATCATACCCCTTCTTCAATATTGGTGTCGGGGTTGGTTCAGGTGTAGACTAATCATCATGATTCCTTTATTCTAGCCAATAATTCTTCGGCTTCGTCCGGAGTTCTTTTCTGAAAACACAACCAGCACAACTATCCAGGTATGCCCTAGACTCAATGGTTAGTCCACTATAAAATATATCAAGTAAATCATGCTTTTCCAAATCATGGTCAGGCCGAGCTCTAATAAGAGAGCAAAATCTCGCCCACCTCAGGCAATTTCTCTCCATCTTCCTGATCAAAATTATAAATTCTCTGCAAAGCAATATGTTGAGCACTAGCAGGAAAGTATTTCCGGAAGAAAACATCAAGAAATTCTTTTGGACTATTAATAGAATCAGGTAAACTATTATACCAAGTTTTAGCATCATCCTTTAATGAGAAAGGGAATATTTTAGCAACAAAATAATTACGCTTCTTAACATCATCAGAAAACAAGCTGCTAAGAGTAGATAGCTCAATAATGTGTTCTACAACACTTTCTTTTCAGTACCACAAAAAGGTGTTTTCTCCACAATAGATATATGAGACAAATCAAGAGAAAAATCATAATCCTTATCCTTTATGTTTATAGGAGATGTGGCAAATTTAGGATCAGGAGACAGTTTATATCTAACAGCATGTTGTGCAAGCAACTTTTTAATTTTTCTTGCATCAGTAGTAGCATTGCATTTATCAATAAAATCATCATCAAGTTCTACATAATCCTCATCAAGATCATCACTAGAGTATTCATAGACTCAAGTGAATTAACAGGTGTAGCAGCATTTTCATTAGGAGTTTCAGCATTTTCAATTTGTCTAGACCTAGCAATTGTAACATCTAGAAAAGATCCCAATGAACCACTATCATCAAGCACAGAAGAAGCATCATCAATATTATAAGAATTTTCAGATCTAGCAGAAGTACCAGCATGTGAAACATGTGGTGGTGAAATAAGTTTATCAATCACAGATGGTGAATCAAGAGCAACAGAGGTACTCAGAGTTGTACCTTTTCTTGTAGTGGATGGTAATATGGCGACTTTAGGATCGCGAGGTTTACCCATGATGGAGAATTTGCAGCGAACAATATCAATCCAAGTGAACTTCCAAATAAAGCTATGCTCCCCGGCAACGGCGCCAGAAAATAGTCTTGATGACCCACAAGTATAGGGGATCGCAACAGTCTTCGAGGGAAGTAAAACCCAATTTATTGATTCGACACAAGGGGAGACAAAGAATACTTGAAAGCCTTAACCCGGAGTTGTCAATTCAGCTGCACTTGGAAACAGACTTGCTAAGAGTTTATCAGTAGTAACAGCTTTATAGTAGTAGAAGTAGTGAAATAACGAAGCGAGTAACAAAGACAAGTATGGTGATTATACTAAAATAGGATTAAAATACTCTAGCACGGGGATGGATGAACGGCATTGCATGGATGAGAGAAACTCATGTAACAATCAAAGCAGGGCAATTGCGGATAATAATAAAACGGTATCCAAGTACTAATCAATCAATAGGCATGTGTTCCATATATAGCCGTACGTGCTCGCAATGAGAAACTTGCACAACATCTTTTGTCCTACCAGCCGGTGGCAGCCGGGCCTCTAGAATCTACTGAAAATTAAGGCACTCCTTTTAATAGAGCACCGGAGCAAAGCATTAACACTCGTGAACACATGTGATCCTCATATCACCGCCTTCCCCTTCGGTTGTCCCAATTTCTGCCACTTTGGGGCCTCGGGTTCCGGACAGCAATACGTGTATACAACTTGCAGGTAAGATCATAAAGCAATGAATATCATAATGAATTGATAACATCTTCAGATCTGAGATCATGGCACTCGGGCCCTAGTGACAAGCATTAAGCATAACAAGTTGCAACAATATCATAAAAGTACCAATTACGGATACTAGGCACTATGCCCTAACAATCTTATGTTATTACATGACCAATCTCATCCAATCCCTACCATCCCCTTCAGCCTACAGCGGGGGAATTACTCACACATGGATGGGGGAAACATGGCTGGTCGATGGAGAGGCTCGGTGGTGATGATGGCGATGATATCCTCCAATTCCGTCCGCGGAGTGCGAACGGAGTTTCGGGTCCCGAGACGAGTTTCGCGATCGGTGCTTTGGATGGTTTCGCGATTTCTTCTAACCCCGTGCGTTTTTAGGTCGAAGGCAATAAGTAGTCCGAAGGAGGCGGGGGCCAGCCGAGGCCGCCACACCAGGGCCGCGCGCCCTGGAGCCCGCGCCGGCCTGCGCGTGTGGGGCCCTCGGGACCCCACTGTTTGCCCTTCTGCTCCGCCAATATTCAGGAAAATAGGACCTTCCGCATAAATTAGAGATTTTCCGAAAGTTGGATTTCTGCACAAAAACGAGACACCAGAGCAATTCTGCTTAAAACAGCGTTAGTCCGTGTTAGTTGCATCCAAAATACACAAATTAGAGGCAAAACAATAGCAAAAGTGTTCGGGAAAGTAGATATGTTTTGGACGTATCACATATCTCAAGGCCTTAAGCAACAAATTGAAACTTTTGAACTAGATAAAGTTAAGGACCTTGAAACTATTGAAAGGGCTCAATTATTGGCCCAAGAGCTCGATGCTTCAAAGAAGGAGCTTGAAGTTGCTCATGCTTCTCTCACTAGGGATCTTGACCACCTTGAAAGAGCTAACAAGCTTGTTAAGGATGAGCTCAAGAAACTTGGAGAGAACCATGACCTACTCCAAGAAACCTACAAGAAGGCTCTTGGATCAATGAATGATCCCATTATTGCTGAAAATGTTGCTAGTTCCTCCACCTCATTTACTTGTGAGCATGCCAAACTTGTTGAGGAACATGTTCGTTTGCAAGAGGAACTATCTTTGCATGTTGAGACCAATACATATCTTGAATCCTTGGTGACCAAATATGGTCTCAACTATCATCCTAATGAATCGGCTTGTGAGCAAGCAAATATTCTTGAGGAAAATTCTAGGTTGACAAAGGAACTAGCCAAGTTCACCACCGCCAAGAATAAGATGGGATTGGATGACCTTTTGAGTAAGCAAAGGTCAAACAATCAAAAGTATGGACTTGGGTATGCTCCCAAGCCCTACAAGAAGAACAACTACAAGAAGGAGAAACCCGCTCAAGAGAAGAACAAGAAGGTCACTAATATTGGAAAAGCCTCAAAGGGCAAAGCCACTAGTGGTGACCGCACGGGACCTAACAATCACTATGATTTATTTGTTGATTATTATGGTGATGTTTATGATAAATATGTTGGCCCTCGTAGTGGCTATGCTGATAGAGGGTACTCAATTTGGGTACCAAAAGATCTTGTTGCCATTACAAAGGAACCCATTAATCGATGGGTTCCTAAGACCTCTACTTGATTTTGTAGGGGTATGCCTCCGGTGGTCCAAAATGGGTGTTTGATAGTGGATGTACCAATCATATGACCAGAGGAAGAGGTGTGCTTGACCAATTCATAGAGGATGTT
Source organism: Lolium multiflorum (assembly GCA_030979885.1). Classification (NCBI taxonomy): domain Eukaryota; kingdom Viridiplantae; phylum Streptophyta; class Magnoliopsida; order Poales; family Poaceae; genus Lolium; species Lolium multiflorum. The sequence continues at coordinate 169,845,210 of CM061750.1, forward strand.
AATAAAAAGTCAAGCATCACCTTTGGTGACAATTCAAAGGAAAGGTACTTGGGTATGGCAAGGTGGCAATCTCTAAAGACTTGTGCCTTGAGACGGTCATACTTGTTGAATCCCTTGGCTATAATTTGCTTTCTGTATATCACCTTGCAGATGCTGGATATAATTCATATTTTACTAATTATTGTGTGAAAGTCTTTAGGAGTGATAACCTCAAATTGGTCCTTGTTGGATATTTGGAGAACAACCTTTACGTGGTTGACCTCTCGAAAGAGAGCCCCTCTCTCTCCACATGTCTAATGGCGGCCAAACATGACGAAGGTTGGTTGTGGCATGTGGCATCGCCGCCTTGGTCATGTCAATATGAGAAATCTTAAACAACTCCTAAAGGGTGAGCACATTGTTGGACTAACCGACATTTCTTTTGAGAAAGATCGTGTATGCAGTGCATGTGTAGCTGGAAAGCAACTCAAGAAGAGTCATCCTATCAAGAGTATCGTCACCACGTCTAGGCCTTTGGAGCTCCTTCACTTGGATCTCTTTGGGCCATCACATTATGATACTCTTGGTGGGAGCAAGTACGGATTGGTCATTGTTGATGATTACTCAAGATACTCCTTGGTCTTTCTCCTTAAGTCTAAGGATGAGACCTATAGAGAGTTCATCACCTTCGCCAAGAAGGCTCAACGTATGTATGAATCTGAGATCAAGGCGATAAGGACCGACAATGGCACCGAGTTCAAGAACTACACTATGCAAGAGTTTGTTGATGATGAGGGCATCAAGCATGAGTTTTCAGCTCCATACACCCCTCAACAAAATGGTGTTGTTGAAAGGAAGAACCGGACTATTATTGAGATGGCAAGAACTATGTTGAGTGAATTCAATTCACCCCATAACTTTTGGGGAGAAGCCATCTCTACAGCTGTCCACTACTCCAACCGGCTCTTTCCTCCGCCCCTGCATAATGAAACTCCATACGAGCTTCTCATAGGTAACAAGCCTAATGTCATGTACATCCGTGTTTTTGGATGCAAATGTCTTGTTAAAAACAATAAAGGGAAGCTCGGTAAATTTGAAACTAGAACTATAGAGGGTACATTTGTTGGTTATGCGGAGAACTCCCACGCCAATAGATACTACAACAAGTCCTCTGGGCTATTGAAGTATCTTGTGACATGGTGTTCTTGGAGGATAATGGCTCCCAAGTGGAGCAAGATGTTCCATGTGCTGCAGGTGATGATGATCCTTCTAATGCCATCAAGCTTATGGGCATTGGACACATTCGGCCCACAGAAGTTCATATTGATGATCAAAGTGATGGAATAGAAGTATCAAGCTCAGCCCAAGTGGAGCCTATCTCAACTCAAGCTGAACCATCAAGTGCAGGTCAAGATTTATCCTCTACTCAAGATGAGTCACATTCCTAAGAACAATAAGAAAGCCCTCAACCCACTGAGAAAGACCATGATGCTGATCAAGAAACATCCTCAACTCATGATCAAGCTCAAGTTGTCCCTCATAATCAAGTACTAGCAAGAGATGAATTCATTGATCATGAAGGAACCATTCGGAAGATCAAGGCTGCTACAAGGGCAAGTGACATGAAAGTAGATCAAGTCCTTGGTAGCATCTCAAGAGGAGTGGTAACTCGTAGACACCATGCATTACTTATCACTTATTGTCAACACCATGCTTTTGTGTCTAGTTTTGAGCCACTCAAGGTACATGAAGCCTTGGTTGATCCGGATTGGGTAATTGCCATGCAAGAAGAATTGGAGTGTTTCACCCGCCATGAAGTATGGTCTCTAGTTAAGAGATCCAAGGATCATCGCATCAATGTCATTGGGACCAAATGGGTATTCAAGAACAAGCAAGATGAGAATGGCATTGTCATAAGAAACAAAGCAAGGAAATTTGAGATGTCCATGATGGGAGAGTTGAATTTTTTCTTAGGCTTCCAAGTGAGGCAACTTGCAAAAGGCACCTTCATCTCTCAAGAAAAGTATGTGAAGGACATGCTCAAGAAGTTTAACATGACCAATGCAAGCCTAATGAAGACACCCATGCCTGTGAAGGGGCAGCTTGGCTCATGTGATGGTGAGAAGGATGTGGACATAAAGTTATACCGTTCCATGATAGGATCCTTGCTCTACCTTTGCGCTTCCAGGCCGGATATCATGTTAAGTGTAGGGATGTGTGCTCGTTTTCAATCTGCTCCTAAGGAGAGCCACTTGATGGCGGTCAAATGGATTCTAAGATACCTTGTTCTTACTCCTACTCTCGGGCTGTGGTATCAAAGGGGTCAACCTTTGAGCTCATAGGTTGTTCGGATTCCGATTGGGCTGGTGATAAGGTTGACCGGAAGTCTACCTCCAGGGCTTGCCAATTCATTGGCAGGTCATTGGTGAGTTGGTCATCCAAGAAACAAAACTCCACTGCCTTATCCACCGCCGAAGCCGAATACATATCCGCGACATCTTGTTGCACTCAATTGTTATGGATGAAGCAAACCTTGAAAGACTATGGTGTGTCTCTTGGTACGGTGCCTCTTCTATGTGACAACAAAAGTGCAATAAAGATCGCCAATAGCCCAGTTCAACACTGTAGCACCAAAAAAATTGAAATTCGCCATCACTTCTTACGTGACCATGTTGCCAATGGGGAAATTGATCTCACTCATGTGGGAACAACATACCAATTGGCGGATATTTTCACTAAGACTTTGGATGAAGCCCGGTTTGTGAACTTGAGAGGAGAACTTGGTATTCTTGATCCTAAAAACTTAGATTGAACAATTTCTTGCACTATATTATTGCATTTAACTTACTATTTAGCTAAGTTGTGCAACACATATGGGGATAGTCATCTTACCATGTCTTGGTATGATGCATACCTATGTGTGCAACATAAATAGACCCAATGTCATTATATGGACCCAAGCATGTCTCTTCGAGGTCTCATGACATTTGTGCTTTAACATAGGGGAGTAATCCCCCGCCCCTCATTAGCCTCACTTGCAAAATGTCTTCACTCTATGAGGCTGAATGGTCTTATTGCAAAACAATTATAAAATGATTTATGATTCTTGATATATTTCAAATCATGCCCGTTGTTGCTATTTACATTTTGTTTGGATTTCACTCCAATGGGTATGCCTAGAAAACCTTGTGTTTCCTACCCCATGTATGTGCTCCTCTTATCATACATCTATCTATCTATATGCACATGTCATATCCTAATCATACACACACAACTGCACAAAGAATAGGGCAAAAAGAGGAAAAACACGTCGTCCGGTCCCTGGCCCGGTTGGACCGGCCGCGCCGGGCCGCCCGGTCTCCAGGCCCGGTTAAGTGGGGCTGGGAGTTACCCTTTGGGGACCTTCTTCCTCACTTCACCCTTTTCCCCCAACCTCCATTGGTGTCGCCCTACCTCTCTTCCACTCCCTAGGGCATTCCCACCACTAGAACCTCCTCAAACTCCACTCCACCATAGATCAGGCACATTGGAAGATCTTCACCAAGGGATTTGGTCCCTCTCAAGCTCTATTTGGAGTTCTTGGGCTTTTTCCCCTCAAGCCTCTTCTTGGTGTTCTTCTTGCTCCCTTGGGCAAGGAAGAGCAATGTCTTCTGGTAATCCCCCTCCCCTCCTTCCTACATCTTGATTCCCCCAAAGATTGCACATTTGTTGAGGATTTGAGAAGTTAGGGTTAGGGTTAGGGTTAGGGTTTGTCAAAGTCCTCATGCCATTAGAGTGTCTCTCACCACTATGCACATGTTTCACTCTACATTGTTGTAATATATGTATAAGTTTATGAGCTTTTGCGTGATTTTGTGATTGAAGATCTGGGCAACACCTCATATTTCGACAGTACCCGGCCTATGGCCCGGTCAACCGGCCCTCACACTGGCCGGTCCGGCGTGTCGCCCGGTCGACCGGCTGACAGACCGGCCTGTCCGGTCTCTCACCCGGTTGAATCAGCCAGTGCGCTGACTCGCCTAGTTTTTGGCGCAACTTCGTCAAAACACTTGTACATATGTTATACTCTTTGGCCTCCTTATTTCTGATGACATGTACACTTATCCCACTGCTATCCTCTCTCTATTTGCTTATTCATAGGTGATTCAGTTGATGACACACATGGTGTTGTTTCCAAGAGAGGCAGGTATGAGAGGCCTCCTGGCTGCCGTACAAGCACTCGTATGCCTAGCAGAGCAGCTCAGGGAAGTGGTCCTAGTTCAGTTGAGGGTCGATCCAAGACAACAGGCAAGAAAAGGAAAGGCAAACACGCAGTTCCAGATGATGATCTTGTTGAGAAAGTGCCAACATACAATGTTGGTACAGTACATGTTGCTGATTGGAGAAGACTCAGAGAGAAGAATCCCTATCGGTTCGAGGAAAGAACTTACCTTGGTGGAGATAGGGAATTCTGGACCAACACTGAAGTGAGTATATGGGATGATTTCTACAACTCTAGAGAGTGTATGAAGAATGGTGTCATTGTGATGCCCAAGGCCATCAACACGGAAGTACTTACCATGCACCAAGCCACTAATACTGCTTTGTGCTTGATACCTTGCAGAAGATGGGGCTGCTTGATCTTGTGTGCCTGAAGCCTGGTAATACAGAGGGAGTTGGGTTATATTGCCCAATCCTTGTCCGTCAATTCCACTGCACTGTGTTCTTTCATGATGATGCTGCTCGCACTATGACTTGGATGACTGAAAAAGAGAAGTACACTTGCAACTACCTTGACTTCTGTGAAGCCATGGGATTTGGTAGTGGCCGTGCTCATGGTTTTCAGATTCACTCTCAGGATCAATTCACTCATGGGGACATTGCTTTCTGCTATCCTCCGGAGCCTACATCTGCTCCTCCAACCATCTCCGAGATGTACTACTCTTATTTGGTGCTTGCCAAGCTATTCCGTGAGAGTGCTCTCAGCAAGTCAGGATCTCTCAAGTGAATGATGAGCTTACCCCTTAACAACATGCACTACTGCTCATGCTCCTGAGGCTTCTGGAACTGGAGGTGATGATGAAGAATATGAATATAATGAAGACGACGATGATTAGACGGTGATGAGGACTCTCCACCCAGTGGGACAGAGTTCTATTGATGGGAGCGCTAGCATCCCTATTCTTTCCTTCATCTTTTTGTTGTTCAGATGCCAAAGGGGGAGAAGAGGGTAGAGTCTAGGATCACGTGGTTCCTTGGGTATTGCACAAGCCATGCTTGACACTTTATTTGCTTCTTACTTGGCTTATGCTATTTGTTTGCTTTTCATTTCCGGAACCATTTGCTACTTTGAATAATTCGTGTATGGACAAGTTATTGTATGCTTAATCTCTATGTTAGGATGATTATGCTATATGCTTATATCTTGATATATACCTGTCCATACCATGCTTGTTTCCTAAAGATATTGGGGGAGCTTCTCATGTTCAACAAATGGTGCACTTTGCATTCAAACGCAGACTCTCCAAGTGCACACATTATGGGGGAGCTGTCTTAATATCTTATATGGAATCAAGGTTTGAGCTTATCATAATATGTATATGTGACCCTAGCTCGGTTTGTCATCATATACCAAAAGGGGGAGATTGTAAGGGTATTTTACCCTTATCCATTATTTTGGTAACAATGACACCGTTGCTAGAGTAATTGGACTAATACATGTCTATGAGATTATTCCCAGGTATTAGCCAAATAGGAATAATGGTGCATCAATGGAACAAGAAGGTAAAGGGAGACCCCCTCACTTCGACAAAATGAAGAAGGGTTTTTCTGCCTCAGGCCAGCCTCAGGTCCGGTTGGACCAGCCAAGGCACCGGCCGGCTCGGTGCCAACCGGCCCCTGGACCGGTGCACACCGGGCACAATCCAGTAAGGTTTTCCCCTTTGCCTGGTGCTGGCCCGATCTCAGGTCCAGTCTGGACCGGCCTGGTCCGGCCTCACGCCCGGTCTGACCGGCCGGTGGACCGGCTGCTCCGGCACGGACCGGTTCCTGCTCCGGTGCCAACTAGAGGCATGTACTGCAATAAAAAGACTCGCCCCGGTCAAGGCTCGACGCCAGGTCCGGTTTGGACCAGATGGCCTGGTCTGTGGCCCGGTCTGACCGGCCCCTTGACCGGACGGCCCGGCCCCAGGCCCGGTTGACCGGCCTCCTCGAAGATTTGCTAAGTTGGACAAGTTGCAACGGCCAGATTTCAAGTGACCATATGTCAACACCCGGATTTTTAAGTCCAGATGCCTATTATGCCATTCCTCGCAATCCCAGGAATATTGTTTTTGCGAGACATAATAGATTGATATCACCACACATCATTCATTACAACACATAATCGTTCTTACAAATAAAGGATCACATGATCCAGTCTCATTACAATAATAGAAGTTCTATTGATCAATTACATAACACATAGTGGAAGCGAAAATAGCGTAGTAGTAGTCCATTTATTCCACAGGCAACTGTTGACGTCGGGAGTGATCCTAGTTGTCGAGACGTCCTAATGTCCTTCTTAGGGTTCGATACTCTTTCATAGTCTCGGCCATTTGAATAGCTGGGGACACAGCCAAAAAGAGTACTTTAAGAAGTACTCGCAAAACTAATACTAAGGTAAAATACTCAACTATAGTAAGGGGGTGCTAAGCTCTAGTTTCATTTGCATAAAGCCAGTTTTATTTCATAAGCACTTTAATAATAAAAACCTCTTATTTACTCAAGGGGGAACATTAGTGTCATTCCCACAACTCGGTTGTGATTCAAGTCAAGTCACCTTTCAATTCAAGTCACAAGTCACCATTCATATTTTGTAAAAGTTCTGATGACGGAACAGTATGGCCTTTCTAACTGTCCATGACCGCGGACGCGGCTATTCGAATAGGTTTACACTCTGCAGAGGTTGTATACTTGTGCCACAATAATTGCAATAGTTCGTCAGGGGTAACTGGCCCTGATTTATCGTACGCAGTACGCGAACTACCAATCCTAACCTTTCATTTACATACCCTAGTATAGGAACCTCTCCCCATGAGCTTGGCCTCCCGGTGAAAACAAACCGTCAACCGGGAACTGCACGGGGCTTGGGTAGGACATTCACCTCATTTCACATCATTTCACTTTCGACGGAGGCAGCCTCAAGCATAACCCCTATGACGCTTGTTTAGAGGGAACCCATACTAAAATACATAAGTTTCCAGTTAAGCCTTACCCAGATTCAGGTATTGTGGGGATACTTAAGAATTGGAATGGTATCGCATCCGAACCCAACCATCAGTTTTTGGTAAATTTGACCAAGTCATTCACGAGTCCAATTCACCTTCAAAAATCTTTCAATAGAATGACTCATCATTCCAAGGTTTCAAAGTCATTGGTTTTCACAAGTTCTCACCTAGAGTAGTCAATTTTAGTTTAGCACTAGCAACTAGTCATGAGGGTGCTAATCACTTGTATTGCTCTAGGCTAAGTTTGATGCTCTTGTACTACTCCATAACTAAACTAAGTGAATCATGAATCAAAAAGTACTTTGATAAACAAAATTTAGTAAAGCTTGTAAAGTAAAAACTTGGGAGCATTAAGCATAAAGTAAAAAGTAATGGGGCCTTGACTGTTGGAGATATGCCAAGAGGCAATAATAAAATGGTTATTATAATATCTTTGTGTTTATGATAAATGTTTGCATACCATGCTATAATTGTATTAACCGAAACATTGATACATGTGTGTTATGTAAACAACAAAGAGTCCCTAGTAAGCCTCTTGTATAACTAGCTTGTTGATTAATGGATGATCATGGTTTCGTGATCATGAACATTGGATGTTATTAATAACAAGGTTGTGTCATTAGTTGAATGATATAATGGACACACACCCAAATGAGCGTAGCATAAGATCAAGTCATTAAGTTCATTTTGCTATAAGTTTTCAATACATAGTTGCCTTAGTCCTTCGACCATGAGATCATGTAAATCACTTACACCGGAAGGGTACTTTGATTACATCAAACGCCATTGCGTAAATGGGTGGTTATAAAGATGGGATTAAGTATTTGGAAAGTGTGAGTTGAGGCATATGGATCAATAGTGGGATTTGTCCATCACGATGACGGATAGATATACTCTGGGCCCTCTCGGTGGAATGTCGTCTGAATAGCTTGCAAGCACATGATTGGATCATGAGAGATGACATACCGCGGTACGAGTAAAAAGTACTTGTCGTAACGAGGTTGAACAAGGTATGGTGATACCGATGATCAAACCTCGGACAAGTAGAATATCGTGTGACAAAGGGTATTGGCATCGTATGAAAATGTTTCAATCGATCACTAAGTCATCGTTGAATATGTGGGAGCCAATATGGATCTCAGCATTTGTTGGTTATTGCTCGGAGAGGAGTCTCGACCATGTAATATGGTTACGACAGTAGGGTGACGCGCTTAAGGTTCGATGTCGCATAAGTAGATTTGAATATGGTATGGAGACGAAGTTAGTTAGGAGTCTCGGATGGGATCCAGGACATCACGAGGAGGTCCGGAATTGTCCGGAGAATAAGATTCATATGGGAAGTCAATTTCCGGTTCGGGAAAAAGTCCGGTATTTTGACCGGAGCTTCTAGAAGGTTCTAGAGGGCCACCAGTGGGCCCACCACCCCGGGAGAGGCCACATAGGCGCCACATGGCATAGTGGGTCCTACCCACCATGACATGTGGGCCTAGGCCGCCTTAGAGATAAGATCTATCTCTAGTTTAAATGGTTTAAATTTAGAGATAAGATCTATCTCCTAAAATAAATGGTTTAAATTAGGAGATAAGGGGAAAACTTGGGGGAGGAGTTTGCCCCCCATGTGGCCGGCCAAAGGGGTAGGTGGGCCCTAGGGGAAACCCTAGGCCGAACCCCCACCTATATAAAGAGGGGGGGGTGGCCGGCCCACCTCCCCCGTCCATTACCTCCTCCTCTGGCCCGCCTCTCCCTCCACCATCTGTTGCTCCGGCAAGGCGAAGCCCTGCAGTTTCTTCCTCCACCTCCACCACCACGCTCGTCGTGCTGGACTTTGGAGGAGATCTACACCTCCGCTGCCTGCTGGAACGGGAGAGGAAGGAGCTTCATCGACACCGTACGCGCGGCCGAGTACGGAAGTCTTTGGATTGCAGCACGGGGACGATCGTCTACATCAACGAGATCAATCTCGTAGGCTTTGGAATCTTCGAGGTGTCTCATCTCCATCTCGTTGCTTCGATCTTGTAGATTAGATCTTGGGTGTTCCATAGATTAGATCTATTGGTTTTATTCGTCTTTGCGATAGGAAAATTTTTGTTTTCTATGCTACGAACCCCATGCTGGTATCAGAGCCATGTCTATGCATAGATCTGTTGCAGGAGTAGAACACAATGGTTTTGTGGGCGGTGATGCTTTTGTCGCTTTAGTTTGTACTTTGCTTCTTGGGATGGTGGGATGAAGCGGCTCGGGCTAACTTTACATGACCGCGTCTCATGAGACTTGCTCCACGCTTGACATGCAACTTGTATTGCATAAGTGGCTTTGCGGGTGTCTGTCTCTCCCACCATAGTGAAGATTGTAATTTACACTTCTATTGTCAACACTAGTATCACCGTTGTGGTTCATGTTCGTAGGTAGATTGGATCTTGCTCGAAAACCCTAAACCACGTAAAATATGCAAACCAAATTAGAGGCGTCTAACTTGTTTTTGCAGGGTTTGGTGATGTGATACGGCCATGATGTGATGATGATTATATTTGATGTATGAGATGTTCATTATTGTATTATGGTAACCGGCAGGAGCCTAATGGTTGCCTTTAATTTTGTTAAAGACCTGCGTGTCTATTCATCATGTAATAGCTTTATTTCAAGTAGTTGTTATAGTAGCTATAAGTGATGGACAACCATGAAGCGGCGTCTTGACGCCATGCTGGTGATGATGGAGATCATGTCATGCTTTGGAGATGGAGATCAAAAGCACAAGAAGAAAGGCCATATCATATCACACATTATGAATTGCATGTGATGTTAATCCTTTTGCATCTTATTTTGCTTAGATCGCGCGGTAGCATTATAAGATGATCCCTCTCACTAAATATCAAGATAATAAAGTGTTCATCCTTAGTATGCACCGTTGCTAAGACTTGTCGTTTCGAAGCATCTCGTGATGATCGGGTGTGATAGACTCTACATGTGCATACAGCGGGTGCATTTGCACAGCGGATACCTGGTTGCCTTGACGAGCCTAGCATGTACGGACATGGTCTCGAACACGTGATACCGAATTAAGACATGAGTCATATGAATGATATGATGAACACTTTGAGTGTTCGCTTTGAAGCTACATCTTTTCTCGTGAAGATCGGACTTGGTGTAGTGGATTTGGTTCGTGTAATCACTAAGACAATGCGAGGAATGTTGTTTTGAGTGGGAGTTCACCTAGTTAATTTCAGAATTAAAATTGAACTCAATTTATCATAAACTTAGTCTAAACTCTTGCAAATATGTTGTAGATCAGGCCTATCATTTTAACCATTCCTAGAGAAAGAAAAGCTTAAAGCAACGTAGCAACTTCACCGATTCGTCATGTGAGGATTTTCCTTTGGTGGGGAAACCTGCAATATGTGCTCGATGCACCGCTGGGTGCCCACCTGCAGAAACTGAATCCGATGAAGTAAAGAATGTTTACGAGACTCGGAAAATTCGGTACTCTCAAGTTCGGCGCCATCTGTGCGGTCACAGCCCGATCTTCAAAAACGTTTTGAGCACCACGACCCGTATGAGATGATGAAAGAGTTGAAAACTATTTTTGAAACTCATGCGGCCGTGGAATGCTATGAAGCATCGAAACACTTCTTCAGTTGCATGATGGAAGAGGGCAGCTCCGTCAGTGAGCACATGCTCGCTATGTCCGGGCATGCGAAGAAACTCACTTGGGGATAGTGAGCTGGGGATTAATCGTGCCTCCAATCACTGCCACCTAGTTACAAGAACTTCGTGATGAACTACAATATGCGAAACATGAACAAGGAGTTACCCGAACTCTTCTCCATGCTGAAATCTCAGGTTGAAAAAGAAAGAGAACCAAGTGTTGATGGTCAACAAGACCACCAGGTTCAAGAAGCAGGGCAAGCTAACAGGCAACTTCAAGAAGGGCGGCAAGAAAGTTGTTACCTCCGAGGAAGACCAAGGCTGGCCCTAAGCCGATCTGTGTGCTATTATGCAAGGAGAAGGGGACTGGAAGCGGAATTGCTCCAAATACTTGGCTGATCGAAGAGCGGCCTCATCAAAAAGAAAGGTATATTTGATATACATGTTATAGATGTCTATCTTACTGGTTCTCGTAGTAGTGCCTGTATTTGATACTGGTTCGTTGCTCACATTTGTAACTCGAACAGAACTCACGGAATAGACGAGTGAGGGATGAGGTGACGATGCTGCGTTGGAAATGGATCCAAGGTCGATGTGATCGCCGTCAGCACGCTCCCCCTATATCTACCTGGGATTAGTTTTAAACCTCAATAATTGTTATTTGGTACTGCTGAGCATGAACATTATATCTCGGATCTTGTTTAATGCAAGACGGTTATTCATTTAAATGGAGAATAATGGTTGTTCGATTTATATGAGTAATGTCTTTTATGGCCATGCACCTGAGATGAATGGTTTATTCTTGTTAAGTCTTGATAGTAGAGATACACATGTTCATAACATTGATGCTAAGCTAATTAAATTGAATGATAATTCTACTTATATGTGTCACTGCGTCTTGGTCACATTGGAGTGAAGCGCATGAAGAAACTCCATTCCGATGGACTTCTGGAGTCACTTGACTTTGAGTCACTTGATAGATGCGAAGCATGTCTAATGGGAAAAATGACTAAGACTCCATTTTCTGGTACAATGGAGCGAGCTACAGACTTATTGGAAATCATACATACCGATGTGTGCGGACCAATGAGTGTAGCATCGCGCGGTGGTTATCGTTATGTTCTAACCTTCACGGATGATCTGAGTAGATATGGGTATATTTACTTTATGAAACATAAGTCCGAAACTTTCGAGAAGTTTAAGGAATTCCAAAGTGAAGTAGAAAATCAACGTAACAAGAAGATTAAGTTTCTGCGTTCTGATCGCGGAGGCGAATATCTGAGTTATGAGTTTGGCATGCATTTAAAGAAATGGAATACTTTCACAGTTGACACCGCCGGGAACACCACAACGCAACGGTGTGTCCGAACGTCGTAATCGAACTCTCTTAGATATGGTTCGTTCTATGATGTCTCTTACTGATTTGCCGTTATCGTTTTGGGGTTATGCATTAGAGACAGCCGCATTCACTTTAAATAGGGCACCATCTAAATCCGTTGAAACGACACCATATGAATTATGGTTTGGGAAGAAACCTAAGTTGTCGTTCCTTAAAGTTTGGGGTTGCGAAGCTTATGTAAAGAAGTTACAACCTGACAAGCTAGAACCCAAAGCGGAGAAATGCGTCTTCATAGGATACCCTAAAGAAACAATTGGGTATACTTTCTATCACAGATCCGAAGGCAAAATCTTTGTTGCCAAGAACGGATCCTTTCTTGAGAAGGAGTTTCTCACGAAAGAAGTGACTGGAAGGAAAGTAGAACTCGACGAGGTTAATGAACCTTCTCTCATTGATCAGAGTAGCGCAGTACCGGAAGATGTTCCTGTACAGCCTGCACCGATAGGAGAGGAAGCAAATGATGATGATCATGAAGCTTCAAACGAGGAAGCACGAACTCGCAGATCGACGAGGAGCGTACCACTCCGATTGGTATGATCCCTGTCCAAATGTCATGATTGTGGACAACAATGATGAGGACCCCGCGACGTATGAAGAAGCAATGGTGAGCCCAGATTCCAACAAATGGCAAGAAGCCATGAAATCCGAAATGGGATCCATGTATGATAACAAAGTATGGACTTTGGTAGACCTACCTGATAGCCAAGGCTGTTGAGAATAAATGGATCTTCAAGAAAAAACAGATGCTGATGGTAATATTACTGTCTATAAAGCTCGACTTGTCGCAAAGGGTTTCCGACAAATTCAAGGAGTTGACTACGATGAGACTTTCTCACCTGTAGCGAAGCTAAAGTCTGTGAGGATTTTGTTAGCAATAGCTGCATTTTTCGATTATGAGATTTGGCGATGGATGTCAAAACGGCGTTCCTAAATGGTGACATTGAGGAAGAGTTGTATATGGTACAACCCAAAGGTTTGTCGATCCTAAAAATGCGACAAGGTAGCAAGCTTCTTGGTCACTTACTTGGTCAAGCAAGCATCCGGAGTTGGAACCTACGCTTTGATAGGGTGATCAAAGACTTCGGTTTTATACGGACTCATGGTGAGGCCTGTATTTACAAGAAAGTGAGTGGGAGCTCTTTAGCATTCCTGATATTATATGTAGATGACATATTATTGATTGGGAATGATATAGAACTATTCAATGTTAAAGGTTATTTGAATAAGTGTTTTTCAATGAAAGACCTTGGTGAAGCACTATATATTAGGCATCAAGATTTATAGAGATAGATCAAGACGCCTAATAGGGCTTTCACAGAGTACATACCTAGACAAGATTCTAAAGAAGTTTAGAATGGATGAAAGCAAGAAAGGGTTCTTGCCTATGTTGCCAGGTAAGGTCTTGAGTAAGACTCAAGGTCGACTCACAGATGAAAGAGAAAGGATGAGCAAGATCCCTATGCCGGCGGTAGTAGGCTCTCTCATGTATGCCATGATGATGTGTACTAGACCGGATATCGCACATGCCGTTAGTTTGACTACCAGATATCAAAGTGATCCAGGAATGGAACACTGGATCAAGAATATCCGAAGTACTTGAAAAGAACTAAGGATATGTTTCTTTGTTATGGCGGTGACCAAGAGCTCATTGTAACCAAATTACACCGATGCAAGTTGGAACACCGATCCTGATGACTCTAAGTCTCGGTACGTGTTTATATTGAATGGTGCTGCAGTAAGCTGACAGCCAAGCAGTGCACGATGGCGAAATCTTCAATAATCTGAATATATAGCGGCAGGAATGCTTCATCGGAAGCGGTATGGATGAAGAGGTTCATTGTTGAGCTTGGTGTGGTTCTAGTGCATTGGACCCGTTAGTCATTTATTGTGACAACACGGGTGCCATCGCCAATGCAAGGCCAAGGTCACACAAGAAGCTGAAGCATATCAAGCTGCGTTTTCATTCGATTCGCGAATACATCGAAGATGGTGAAGTAGAGATTTGCAAAGTACACAGAGATCTGAATGTTGCAGATCCGTTGACTAAAGCTCTCCCTAGGGCAAAGCATGACCAACACCGAATGCTATGGGTGTTAGGTACCTTACAATGTAATCTAGATTATTGACTCTAGTGCAAGTGGGAGTGGGAGATATGCCCAAGAGGCAATAATAAAATGGTTATTATAATATCTTTGTGTTTATGATAAATGTTTGCATACCATGCTATAATTGTATTAACCGAAACATTGATACATGTGTGTTATGTAAACAACAAGGAGTCCCTAGTAAGCCTCTTGTATAACTAGCTTGTTGATTAATGGATGATCATGGTTTCGTGATCATGAACATTGGATGTTATTAATAACAAGGTTGTGTCATTAGTTGAATGATATAATGGACACACACCCAAATGAGCGTAGCATAAGATCAAGTCATTAAGTTCATTTTGCTATAAGTTTTCAATACATAGTTGCCTTAGTCCTTCGACCATGAGATCATGTAAATCACTTACACCGGACTCTGATTACATCAAACGCCATTGCGTAAATGGGTGGTTATAAAGATGGGATTAAGTATTTGGAAAGTGTGAGTTGAGGCATATGGATCAATAGTGGATTTGTCCATCCCGATGTGGATAGATATACTCTGGGCCTCTCGGTGGAATGTCGTCTGAATAGCTTGCAAGCACATGATTGGATCATGAGAGATGACATACCGCGGTACGAGTAAAGAGTACTTGTCGGTAACGAGGTTGAACAAGACATGGTGATACCGATGATCAAACTCGGACAAGTGAAATATCTGTGACAAAGGGTATTGGCATGTATGTAAATGGTTCAATTGATCACTAAGTCATCGTGTGAATATGTGGGAGCCAATATGGATCTCCAGATCCAGCTATTGGTTATTGCTGGGGAGGAGTCTCGATATATACATATTCCGAACCGTAGGGTGACGCGCTTAGGGTTCGATTCATGTATAAATGATTATGGTATGGTATGAGTTTGTTCGAGTCTCGGATGGGATCCAGGACATCACGAGGAGGTCCTATTGTCCAGAATAAGATTCATATATGGGAAGTCAATTTTCGGGGTTCGGGAAAAGTCCCATTTTGACCGGAGCTTCTAGAAGGTTCTAGAGGGCCACCTGGGCCACCACCCCGGGAGAGGCCACATAGGCGCCACATGGCATAGTGGGTCCCACCCACCATGACATGTGGGCCTAGGCCGGGCCCCCTTAGAGATAAGATCTATCTCTAGTTTAAATGGTTTAAATCTAGAGATAAGATCTATCTCCTAAAATAAATGGTTTAAATTAGGAGATAAAGGGGAAAACTTGGGGGAGGAGTTTGCCCCCCCATGTGGCCGGCCAAAGGGGGTAGGTGGGCCCTAGGGGAAACCCTAGGCCGACCCCCACCTATATAAAGAGGGGAGGGGGTGGCCGGCCACACCCCCCATCCATTACCTCCTCCTCTGGCCGCCTCTCCCTCCACCATACGCTGCTCCGGCTTAGGCGAAGCCCTGCAGTTTTCTTCCTCCACCTCCACCACCACGCCGTCGTGCTGCTGGACTTTGGAGGAGATCTACAACACCTCCGCTGCACTGGAACGGGAGAGGAAGGAGCTTCATCGACACCGTACGCGCGACCGAGTACGGAAGTGCTGCCGGATTGCAGCACCGGGGACGATCGTCTACATCCACAACGAGATCAATCTCGTAGGCTTTGGAATCTTCGAGGGTTAGTCTCATCTCCATCTCGTTGCTTCGATCTTGTAGATTAGATCTTGGGTGTTCCATAGATTAGATCTATTGGTTTTATTCGTCTTTGCGATAGGAAAATTTTTGTTTTCTATGCTACGAACCCCATCATGCTCTTGTAGAGCTTTGCATTATTCTAGTTGCATTGGTAATAGCTTGCCTTGATTGGGGTAGTGCTCAAAGTTCTCTTCTCCTTCCTCTTGGTAGGATACCTCCTCCTCTTGATAGTCTCCGGTACTAGCGTCTATAAACGAATACGAGGATACAATCACCAGACAATACTTAAGTACTCTTAATTAGCCTTAATGGCTCACTCAAATGATCTAGCATTACTACTTAACATTTATCAAAAATTATGCTAGGGTTTCTTACTTAGTATTAGGAAAATAATTTCCTCTCATTGAAATATGGATTAGGGTTTCTATTTAGTTTGGGAGAAATAATTTCCTCTCATTGAATCTTGTTAAGATTTAATCTTCTCAAATAACTATGTATGATCACATGTTGACCAAGGTCAACACTTCACACTTATCATTTGAGAAAAGTGATTTAAATGCGATTCATCATCTCATGTGATTTAAATAACCATTGTGATTAAAAACTATATTGATTTAAGTTCCACAAGTGAGCAAGTATGAGCCTATGCAATAGAGGTCATCACATTACTTCATACTACCTCTGTTTCAAGGAATAAGGCGCACGTGTATTCCAAGACGAACTTTGACCATAAAAATTGAGCAACAAAATCTTGATTATATTATATGTATATAGTATCGTTGGATTCGTATGAAAAGCACTTTTTAATGATACTAATTTCATACAAACAATCTTTATCTATTTAATGTAATTCTTGGTCAAACAAAAAGCTCGTAAAACAAGGACGCCTTATTCCTTGAAGCGGAGGTAGTAACACTTGGGAAAATGATTTAAATGAGGTGCTTCACCTCATATATTTAAATTCCTAAAATTTGAAATGGTTTAAATGGGCTAGTATTGACTACATAGCCAATATTTTGCTTCTAACCCATGATCATGTACAGAACCCATATCATATTTTTACATACTAAATTAGAGTTTGTGAAATGTGAATTATGGGAAGTGGAATCACCTCCAAATTCAAAAGGGTTGATTTTTAATATTTATTTGAAAACTGAAAAGCATCTGAATTGTTATTTTTTCTATTCGAATTCTACACAAGCTATGAGGGTGAATCCAGTGGGGTTAGTTAGATAATTTCATAAGCTTTCTAGAACATTTCGAATCACTCAATTTGGGTTTGTAGATTTGAAACTATTAAATTTATAGCAAAGCATCAGTATTGAAATTCTCTGAATCAAAATTATTTGAATTAATTAAATGGGCTAGGCGGGAAAGCAAATGGGCCGAAACGATTTGAAACTGGGAAAACCCAGCCCACACGCCACGGGCCAACTGACATGGTGGGGCCTGCGTGTCAGTCTCTTTTTACCGAAACGGTACCTAACCTGAACCGTGGATTAGATGAGATCGGACGGTGGGGCTTCGTCGTCGTCGATGGCGAGAAGAGCGTGCTGCCGCGGCGGAGGTAGGGGGTCGGCGGCGTGCTGGAGCTCTGGCAAGGGGTGGCGCTGGTGCTAGGCGACGTTGTCGACGACGAGGAGTCGACTGGTACCGGTGGCGTCTCTTGAGGTGGCCGAATTCGACGGCGGCGATGAGCTACTAGTGCGGTGGATTCCGATCAAATTCCGGCGAGATGGGGGCTAATTGAGGATGGGAAGATGTTGAGGAGGATCAGAGAGATGAGGAGAGCTTGTTGGTGTGAAGAAATTAGGCGCGGGAGCTCTCCTTTTATAGGGTGAAGGGGTGCTGCGGGGGTGCCGTGGTGGTCATCGGTGTCAATGGCGCTCCAGGGCGCGAAGGGGCAAGACGATAGGGGCGCGAGGTAGGCGACGCCTAGGCGATGCTCAACGTCTAGCTAGTGCTGCCAAAGGGTGACATGATGGATCGAGCGCATGCAATGGAGTGCCGCAGTACTGGCGGGAAATCCTTCGATCATGGTGATGGCGATGTTGCTTCCTACAGGTTGTCTACGGTGTAGCAGGTGCGGTGGCGATGCGTGCGAAGGGAGAAGGCGAGGGAAGGACGAGAGCGACCAGGCGAAGGCATGCCTGGCGCGTCCAGTGACATGTCTGGGCGCGCTCTGGCATGGCTGGACGCGTCTGGGCGCGTCTGGGCGCGTGTCGTTCTGGCCAGTATCGTGCGTTTCTTCGGCCAGGGAAGGTACCAGCGTGCATGGTTGAGTGCGGCTACCTATTGGACATGGTAAGGCTGGCCAGAGAGGGGTGGAGAGGATGAGTGGCAAGAGGGTCGGCATGGTACTTGGCAAATATTGATCATGGCTTCACTTTAATCATGCAAAAGGACTGGGCTGATGCAGGGGACCTAGGAGAGCAATGATCATCAAGGAACTAAAGGGGTTTAGGCTTTGGACCAGAGGTTAAAAGGGTGCATTGGATGTTCCAATTTCTGCCTGCCAACTGTTTGATGAAATGGCCGCAAGAGAAATTTTGTTAAATTTTGGAAATATTTTTGGTGGATCTCATTTATATAATTAGAGAGGTAGAATGGTGGGGGTGGTGATCAATTTGGTGAAGATTTGCCAGATTTCAAAAATGGGGTCATCTTCTCTTTGATTCAATGTCTCCACTTGTCTCATCTATTCTGGTCAACCTGGTCAAAGTCAGCACTGGTGGTCAACAGCAAAGTGGTTCATCTTGACATGGTCTTGGATGAGGTGGAGAGAGTTGGTCAAGGTTGGTTTAAGAAAAGTCAAAACCAGGGGTGCAAAGTGGTGAAGATGTTATAAAATGGTCACATGACCATTATCATATGTAAGTTGGAATTTGCATTTTTCTTTGATTTTATTCTGGTTTCTTGGATTCAAAAGGGTTTGTTATGGAGATATAAGTGTTTTACAAACAATGGCACAAGCCATGGTGGCCTTGATTGAAGATTTGCAAAATTGGCTAATGTGTATGTGAGTGAAAAATGGAATTTTCTCACTATTTGATATCTCCCCATTTGATTTGACTTTTCTTGACTCAAATGTGATTCTTATTAGTTTAGGAACATTTCCAAACCATTGAAACCATTCCAAATGGTCTAATTCAAAGATTTGCAAAAATGACCATAAACACATAAGAGGTGATATGTCAATTTTCACTAATCTTGTAATTTATCCCCCTTGCTTTACATGGGCATGGGTTAGGGTCCATTTAGGGTTAGATTAGGTTTACAGATGGTTTCACACCATTTGGGTAAGGTATAATGGCATAGGTCAAGGTTTGGGTAAATGGCTATGTGCCACATATGCCTCTATGCATATGTTGCATTTGATTTTTAATTTGACTTGGCTTGACCCAATTGATGTTGTTGAGTGTTGAAATGGTATAGAGGAGTGATCCAACCATTCACAACAAGTCTTAGGGTCAAGATCCTCAAATTCACAAATTTGCTATTTGCTCGCATATGCCTCTATGGCATTTTTATTTTCTTTTTAAAATCTTTGGTTTCAACTTGGATTTGGTTTGAGAAGCACTTGGTAAGGTTTATGAAGGTTTTCCAATCATCTAAACAAAGTAGAAAGGCTTAGGGTAAAGTTTCACAAAAATAGCCATAGGCACATAGGCCTTTTTTCTTATTTAATTTCTTTTTATTTTGATTTAACTTGGATGGTCAAAAGAGGGGTGAGGTTTAGGGTTTAAGATTATTTCAAAGTAGTTCAACAAGCAATCATGGCAATAGCACAAGAATTAAGCATGATCACAAGGTATCAAACTTAATTTGAGAAAAGTTTTTGTTGGTTCCAAAATTTGGAAAAAGGAAGTTCATTTTCTTTGTTTTGATATTTTTTGGGATGTTACCAACCCTTCCCCTTAAACAAATCTCGTCCGAGATTTTAAGAAAAGTTAGGTTCCTAAGAGATTGAGAAGTTGATTAACAGGAAAACATACTTAGCATGGCTGGGGTGCTTCATGGGCTTCAGTGGCATTCATGTGGTAGAAGCGGCCATTGTTGTTGTTGGTTCCTTCTGCTGGGGCGGGTGCGGCGGTATTGGGGGCGATCTTGGCAAGTTTCTTGGGGCATTCATTTGAGTAGTGGCCTACAGTGCCACATTCATAGCAGGTGATGGTTGCCTTGTCCTTGGGGGTGATGGGGGTAGCATTGCTCCCGGTCCTCGGGGCAGTATTGGTGTGGTTGTTGTTTCCATTGTTGTTGTTGTTGTTGTGGTGGTTTGTTGTTGTTGTGGCTGTTGTTGTTGTTGCCTCCGGGCTTCGGGGGTCCTCCGTTGTTGTTGGTGTAGTTGGGGAGATAACTCTGAGCATTTGGCTTGTTGTGTCTTGGGGTGAATCCTCCAGAGAAGTTGTTGCGGTACTTCTGGGTATGGTGGGGTCCACTCTGGTTCATCATCCTACGCTTGCGGTTCTCATTGGCCTGATGCAGCTTTCCTTCCATCTGTATAGATGAGTCCACGAGGGCTTCTAAGTCGGCGAACGGAATGTTCACTAACACAGGTTTGCATCTCATCATGTGAGTCGTTCAGAAATCTTTCCTTTCTCTTCTCATTGGTGTCGGTCTCATCCGGGGCATACCTTGACAGAGTAAGAAACCTGTCGCGGTATTCCACCATGGACATCCTTCCTTGTTTGAGTTCACGGAACTCTTCTCTCATCTTCTTAATCAGTCCTTGGGGCACATGGTACTGGCTAAACTTCAGCTTGAAGTCTTCCCAGGTCATCATCTGTCCCGCATTCATTGCACGGGCAATTGTCCACTAGGCTCTGGCAGGTCCTGATAGGTAGTGGGTGGCGAACAGTACTTTTTCTGCGGCTTCAACTCCCGCAACTTCGAGGTTGTTCTCCATTGTCTGGAGCCAGTCATCTGCGTCAAGTGGCTCTTCAGTCTTGTTGAACATTGGTGGGTTGGTGTTCTGAAAATTCTTCAGCTTCGATCCAGGGTGATCGTGGTTTCCATGGCCTTGATTGTTCTGATCTGCTGCCGTGCGGCAATGTTGGCTTGGCGTTCAGCTCTCTCGACTTCGGTCTGCCATCATCATCGAGCATCCGCATCATTGCGTCTTGGTTGGTGCTGCGGGTTGGTGGGGCCATCTGAACATTGAGGTAGATGATAAGATAAGAGGGAAATTTCTATGGTTTGTTTGTTAAAGTTTAAAAAGTTCATAACTTGAAAAATTGAGTAGTGTTGCGGGGGTAAAAACCAACAACACTTTTTCATTCATTCCAAACATCACATATTACAAAGCTAACACACCGTTGGTTTGAAGAACCATTCATCGCTCTACGATACAAGGGGATCCTGATACAACTCACACCTACGATAGTGTTTTTAATGCTACGACTCTTCGTGGTGGTTTCTTCATCTTCAGGGGTAATGTGCTTGACGGGCGTTGTCCAACTCCTTGCGGGTCTTGTACAGCAAAAAGTCCAGGCAGGCGATGTAGTAGTTCATCTCCGGGTGCGGTGGCATGGTTAATGGTCTTCCCATGGGGTCATGCCTTGGGTAGTAAATGAAGCGGGTATTCTTGATCTTGTTCTCATTCTGTCCGCACAGACGGGTGATGTCTACGCACGCTTCTCTTCCTGTAGACAGTGTTGGGCCTCCAAGAGCAGAGGTTTGTAGAACAGCAAGTTTCCCTTAAGTGAATCACCCAAGGTTTATCGAACTCAGGGAGGAAGAGGTCAAAGATATCCCTCTCAAGCAACCCTGCAATCACGATACAAGAAGTCTCTTGTGTCCCCAACACACCTAATACACTTGTCGGATGTATAGGTGCACTAGTTCGACGAAGAGATAGTGAAATACAAGTGGTATGAATGAATATGAGCAGTAGTAACGGCGCCAGAAAAGTACTTGCTGGCGTGCAGTTGATGGTAGTAATATTGCAGGAAGTAAAGATGCAGTAAAACAGTAAACAAGCGATGATTGTAGTATTTGGAAACAAGGCCTAGGGATCATACTTTCACTAGTGGACACTCTCAACATTGATCACATATAAAAACCACTCTACACTCTCTTGTTGGATGATGAACACCATTAATTGTGTAGGGCTACAAGAGCACCTCAATGCCGGAGTTAACAAGCTCCACAACATTCAATGTTCATATTTAAATAACCTTAGAGTGCATGATAGACCAACGCAATTATACCGAGTACTAACATAGCATGCACACTGTCACCTTCAGCTATGAAAGGGGAATAGATCACATCAATACTATCATAGTAATAGTTAACTTCATAATCTACAAGAGATCACAATCATAAACTACGCCAAGTACTACATGATGCACACACTGTCACCATTACATCACGGAGGAGGAATAGACTACTCTAATAACATCACTAGAGTAGCACATAGATTAATAGTGATATAAAGCACATTGCAATCATAAAGGAGTATAAATAAGCACTTCACTATGCGATTCTGAATTACTCTTTGGCAAGATAACGAACACTAATTCATTATGTAGGCAAACCTTAAAGATGTATTCCCAAGTACTAATAAACACCCCACGTCATTGTGAGCATTCATAGGAGGTACTAACACACCACAATTTCATAGAGACATCCAACTCAAATCATAACTCAGTGAATAAGTATTCTGTGAAGTATAGCCTAAGAGACCCACACGGTGCACACACTGTCACACGTGGGACAAGGATTCTCTGGAGATCACATAAGTAAAATCCACTTGAATAGCATAACGACATCTAGATTACAAGCTCATCATATGGATCTCAATCATGTAAGGCAGCTCATGAGATCATTGTATTGAAGTACATGGGAGAGATATTAACCACATAGCTACCGGTACATCCCTTAGCCTCGATGGAGAAATACTCCCTCCTCATGGAGACAGCAGCGGTGATGAAGATGGCGGTGGTGTCGATGGAGATGCCAGGGGCACTTCCCCGTCCCGGCAGGTGCGGAGCAGAGACTCTTGTCCCCCCGATCTTGGCTTCGCGATGGCGGTGGCTGCGGAAGGTTTCTCGTAAGTGCTTTTCCGTATCGAAGATTTAGGTCAGGGAGGCTTAAATAGGCAAAGAGGCGGAGTCGGAGGGCTGACGAGGCCGCCAGACAATAGGGGGGCGCGCCTCCCCCTTGGGCCGCGCCGGCCACATGTGTGGGCCCCGGGCTCCGGTGCCTCTCCGGTGTTGGAAGCTTCGTGAATTATAAGATCGGCGTTGATTTCGTCAATTCCGAATATTTCCTTACTAGGATTTCGAAACCAAAAACAGCAGAAAACGGCACTTCGGCATCTCGTCAATAGGTTAGTTCCGGAAAACGCATAATAATGACATAAAGTGTGTATAAAACATGTGAGTATCATCATAAAACTAGCATGGAACATAAGAAATTATAGATACGTTTGAGACGTATCAAGCATCCCCAAGCTTAGTTCCTACTCGCCCTCGAGTAGGTAAACGATAACAAGGATAATTTCTGAAGTGACATGCTATCATAATCTTGATCAATACTATTGTAAAGCATATGAGATGAATGCAGCGAGTCGAAGCAACGGTGAAGATAATGAGTAAACAACTGAACCATATAACAAAGACTTTTCATGAATAGTACTTTCAAGACAAGCATCAATAAGTCATAAGAGTTAACTCATAAAGCAATAGATTCAAAGTAAAAGGCATTGAAGCAACACAAAGGATGATTAAGTTTTAGCAATTGCTTTCAACTTGTAACATGTATATCTCATGGATAATTGTCAACACAAAGTAATATAATAAGTGCAATAGGTAAACATGTAAGAATCAATGCACAGTTCATACAAGTGTTTGCTTCTAGGATAGAAAGAAGTAGGTAAACTGACTCAACAATAAAGTAAAAGATAGGCCCTTCGCAGAGGGAAGCATGGATTACTATATTTGTGCTAGAGCTTTTCATTTTGAAAACATAGAAACAATTTTGTCAACGGTAGTAATAAATCATATGTTTTATGTATAAGATATCCTATAAGTTGCAAGCCTCATGCATAGATTACCAATAGTGCTGCACCTTGTCCTAATTAGCTTGGATTAACATGGATTATCATTGCATAGCATATGTTTCAACCAAGTGTCACAAAGGGGTACCTCTATGCCGCCCGTACAAAGGTCTAAGGAGAAAGTTCGCATTGGATTTCTCGCTTTTGATTATTCTCAACTTACACATCCATACCGGGACAACATAGACAACAAAATGGACTCTCTTTAATGCATAAGCACTCAACAACAGATAATATTCTCATAAGAGATTGAGGATTGTTGTCCAAACTGAAACTTCCACCATGAATCATGGCTTTAGTTAGCGGCCCAATGTTCTTCTCTAACAATATGCATACTCAAACCATTTGATCATGAAAATCGCCTTTACTTCAGACAAGACGAACATGCATAGCAACTCATATGATATTCAACAAAGGTAAAAGTTGATGGCGTCCCCAGAAACATGGTTACCGCTCAACAAGCAACTTATTAAGAAACAAGATACATAGCTACATATTCTTCACCACAATAGTTTTTAAGGCTATTTTTCCCATGAGCTATATATTGCAAAGACAAAGGATAGATTTTTTAGAGGTAGCACTCAAGTAATTTACTTTGGAATGGCAGAGAAATCTTTACTATTAAATACTAGTTGGTCGTTTGACACTCAACGCACTTTGTGGTCGTCATTAAAATCATCCGGGCCGTCCAATTTACATCTAATGGCACAATAGGTCGTGGTAATCCCTGGTTCATCTAATTACCCTTCTCTGCCACCGATAAGTGAGAAATACCCATTCGGAACACCACAGCGAAAAAGAAGCAACAATAGGGCCTCCTTCCATGGAACCCTAGCATAGGGTCCCGCCGCCGCCCCTCGTCTCGCCCCTGCGAGTCAGGCGTGGTCACCCTCCTCCTTCTAGATCGCCTCCAGCCGGGCGTGGTCTTGGAGCACCGCCGCCGATGTTTCCCAGCGCATCAAGAAGGATCTTCCGCAGCAGGACCCGTGCAAGTTGGCTCTAGGCGGAGGTTTCCGTACAAACTGTTGCATGAGCGCAGGGGAGGGGCACTCGAGAAGTCGAGCGTGGCAGGGAGAGGAGGGACCACAAGTCGCAGCAGCGACCATAAAGGTCATCTTGCCGGGCTGGAGCACTGATACGTCTCCGACGTATCGATAATTTCTTATGTTCCATGCCACATTATTGATGATATCTACATGTTTGATACACATTATATGTCGTATTTATGCATTTTCCGGCACTAACCTATTAACGAGATGCCGAAGAGCCAGTTGCTGTTTTCTGCTGTTTTTGGTTTCAGAAATCCTAGTAAGGAAATATTCTCGGAATTGATGATGAAATCAACGCCCGGGGGCCTATTTTTGCACGAAGCTTCGAGAAGACCGAGGGGAAAGGAAGTGGGGCCACGAGGCGCCGACACCACAGGGCGGGCGGCCTGGCCCTTGGCCGCGCGGCCCTGGTGTGTGGGGCCCTCGTGTGGCCCCCCGCGTTGCCCTTCCACCTACTTAAAGCCTTCGTCGCGAAACCCCCAGCACCGAGAGCCACGATACGGAAAACCTTCCAGAGACACCGCCGCCGGCAATCCCATCTCGGGGGATTCAGGAGATCGCCTCGAGCACCTGCCGGAGAGGGAATCATCTCCCGGAGGAATCTTCACCGTCATGGTCGCCTCCGAGTGATGAGTGAGTAGTTCACCCCGGACTATGGGTCCATAAGTAGCTAGATGGTTGTCTTCTCCTCATGTGCTTCATTGTCGGATCTTGTGAGCTGCCTAACATGATCAAGATCATCTATCTCTAATTCTATATGTTGTGTTTGTCGGGATCCGATGGGTAGAGAATACTATGTTATGTTGAGTATCAATCTATTACCTATGTGTTGTTTATGATCTTGCATGCTCTCCGTTATTAGTAGAGGCTCTGGCCAAGTTTTTGCTCTTAACTCCAAGAGGGAGTATTTATGCTCGATAGTGGGTCCATGCCTCCATTAAATCTGGGACAGTGACAGAAAGTTATAAGGTTGTGGATGTGCTATTGCCACTAGGGATAAAACATTGATGCTATGTCCGAGGATGTAGTTATTGATTACATTACGCACCATACTTAATGCAAATGTCTGTTGCTTGCAACTTAATACCGAAGAGGTTCGGATGATAACCCGAAGGTGGACTTTTTAGGCATAGATGCATGCTGGATAGCGGTCTATGTACTTTGTCGTAATGCCCAATTAAATCTCACAATATTCATCATATCATGTATGTGCATGGTCATGCCCTCTCTATTTGTCAACTGCCCGACTGTAATTTGTTCACCCAACATGCTATTTATCTTATGGGAGAGACACCTCTAGTGATTTACTGTGGACCCTGGTCCATTCTTTACATCTGAAATACAATCCACTGCAATACTTGTTCTACTGTTTTCAAACAATCATCATCCACACTATACATCTAATCCTTTGTTACAGCAAGCCGGTGAGATTGACAACCTCACTGTTTCGTTGGGGCAAAGTATTTTGGTTGTGTTGTGCAGGTTCCACGTTGGCGCCGGAATCCCTGGTGTTGCGCCGCACTACATCCCGCCGCCATCAACCTTCAACGTGCTTCTTGGCTCCTCCTGGTTCGATAAACCTTGGTTTCTTTCTGAGGGAAAACTTGCTGTGTGCGCATCATACCTTCCTCTTGGGGTTCCCAACGAACGTGTGAGTTACACGCCATCAAGCTCTTTTCCTGGCGCCGTTGCCGGGGATCAAGACACGCTGCAAGGGGAGTCTCCACAATCCAATCTCTTTACTTTGTTTTTGTCTTGCTTTATTTTATTTAGTACTTTGTCTGCTGCATTATATCAAAACACAAAAAAAAATTAGTTGCTAGCTTTACTTTATTTACTGTCTTGCGCTCTATATCAAAAACACAAAAAAAAATTAGTTACTTGCATTTACTTTACTTGCTTCATCATGTTTCCTCCTAAGTTTATTCTTAAAGATGTACCGGTAGGGCGAGGGTCTATCCTCGGGAAAGATAATATAGAAGATTTTTTCACTCATATTAGTACGGTTGAAGATTTTGAAGATAGACACCTGGTAGAACTTGCTCCTACTTATGAAATTGTTGCTGCTTCTTTAGTACACATGTTAGAAGCTAGAAAGGTCTTTACTAAATATAATATGTTTGGCTCTTATACAAACTTTGCTAGAACCCTTGAAAAGATGAAAAAAGATAGACAAAAGTACACTAATAAAGTTAATTATGAGGGGGATATTAAAACATCGATACCTTGCAAGCTCTTGGGAATGTGCGAGGCACTAGAAAAGAATTTTGATTGGATTGTTCCTGAAGATTTGTTTGATGAGAGTAGCAAGCCTAAGAGTAATGAAAAGGGAGCCTCTGAAACATACATAGATAAGATACAATGCATAGTTGAGAAAACTCCAAACCCCGCTGTCGATGCATCATCTCATGACAACGCTTGATATACACTTTCTGCGCCTAGCTGAAAGGCGTTAAAGAAAAGCGCTTATGGGAGACAACCCATGTTTTTACTACAGTACTTTTATTTTATATTTGAGTCTTGGAAGTTGTTTACTACTGTAGCAACCTCTTCTTATCTTAGTTTTGTGCTTTGTTTTGCCAAGTAAAGTCGTTGATAGTAAGGTTCATACTAGATTTGGATTACTGCGCAGATTTCTTTGCTGTCACGAATTTCGACCTGCCTCTCTGTAGGTAGCTCAGAAAAATATGCCAATTTACGTGCGTGATCCTTAGATATGTACGCAACTTTCATTCAATTTGGGCATTTTCATTTGAGCAAGTCTGGTGCCTCAATAAAATCCATCTTTACGGACTATTCTGTTTTAACAGATTCTGCCTTTTATTTGGCATTCCCTCTTTTGCTATGTTGGATGAATTTCTTTGATCCATTAATGTCCAGTAGCTTTATGCAATGTCCAGAAGTGTTAAGAATGATTATGTCACCTCTGAACATGTTAATTTTTATTGTACACTAACCCTCTAATGAGTTGTTTCGAGTTTGGTGTGGAGGAAGTTTTCAAGGATCAAGAGAGGAGGATGATACAATATGATCAAGGAGAGTGAAAGCTCTAAGCTTGGGGATGCCCGGTGGTTCACCCCTGCATATATTAAGAAGACTCAAGCGTCTAAGCTTGGGGATGCCCAAGGCATCCCCTTCTTCATCGACAACATTATCAGGTTCCTCCCCTGAAACTATATTTTTATTCCATCACATCTTATGTGCTTTGCTTGGAGCGCCGGTTTGTTTTTGTTTTTGTTTTTGTTTGAATAAAATGGATCCTAGCATTCATTGTGTGGGAGAGACACGCTCCGCTGTTGCATATGGACAAATATATCCTTAGGCTTTACTCATAGTATTCATGGCGAATGTTGAATCTTCTTCGTTAAATTGTTATATGGTTGGAATCGGGAAATGCTACATGTAGTAATTCTAAATGTCTTGAATAATTTGATACTTGGCAATTGTTGTGCTCATGTTTAAGCTCTTTCATCATATACTTTTCACCTATTAATGAAGAAATACATAGAGCTTGCTAAAATTTGGTTTGCATATTTGGTCTCTCTAAAGTCTAGATAATTTCTAGTATTGAGTTTGAACAACAAGGAAGACGGTGTAGAGTCTTATAATGTTTACAATATGTCTTTTATGTGAGTTTTGCTGCACCGGTTCATCCTTGTGTTTGTTTCAAATAACCTTGCTAGCCTAAACCTTGTATCGAGAGGGAATACTTCTCATGCATCCAAAATCCTTGAGCCAACCACTATGCCATTTGTGTCCACCATACCTACCTACTACATGGTATTTCTCCACCATTTCAAAGTAAATTGCTTGAGTGCTATCTTTAAAATTTCCATCATTCGCCTTTGCAATATATAGCTCATGGAACAAATAGCTTAAAAACTATTGTGGTATTGAATATGTACTTATGCACTTTATCTCTTATTAAGTTGCTTGTTGTGCGATAACCATGTTTCTGGGGACGCCATCAACTACTCTTTGTTGAATATCATGTGAGTTGCTATGCATGTTCGTCTTGTCTGAAGTAAGGGAGATCTACCACTTTAATGGTTAGAGCATGCATATTGTTGGAGAAGAACATTGGGCCGCTAACTAAAGCCATGAATCATGGTGGAAGTTTCAGTTTTGGACATATATCCTCAATCTCATATGAGAACATTAACTGTTGCTACATGCTTATGCATTAAAGAGGAGTCCATTATCTGTTGTCCATGTTGTCCCGGTAGGGATGTCTAAGTTGAGAATAATCAAAATGCGAGCTTTCTCCTTAGACCTTTGTACAGGCGGCATGGAGGTACCCCTTTGTGACACTTGGTTAAAACATGTGTATTGCGATGATCCCGGTAATCCAAGCTAATTAGGACAAGGTGCGGGCACTATTAGTATACTATGCATGAGGCTTGCAACTTGTAAGATATAATTTACATGATACATATGCTTTTTTGCTACCGTTGACAAAATTGTTTCATGTTTTCAAAACCA
Organism: Lolium multiflorum; assembly: GCA_030979885.1. Taxonomy (NCBI): domain Eukaryota; kingdom Viridiplantae; phylum Streptophyta; class Magnoliopsida; order Poales; family Poaceae; genus Lolium; species Lolium multiflorum. The sequence continues at coordinate 169,874,822 of CM061750.1, forward strand.
AAGCTCTAGCACAAATATAGCAATCGATGCTTTCCTCTTTGAAGGACCATTCTTTTACTTTTATGTTGAGTCAGTTCACCTATTTCTCTCCACCTCAAGAAGCAAACACTTGTATGAACTGTGCATTGATTCCTACATACTTGCATATTGCACTTGTTATATTACTTTACATTGACAATATCCATGAGATATAAATGTTACAAGTTGAAAGCAACCGCTGAAACTTAATCTTCCTTTGTGTTGCTTCAATACCTTTACTTTGATTTATTGCTTTATGAGTTAACTCTTATGCAAGACTTATTGATGCTTGTCTTGAAGTACTATTCATGAAAAGTCTTTGCTTTATGATTCATTTGTTTACTCATGTCATTACCATTGTTTTGATCGCTGCATTCATTACATATGCTTACAATAGTAAGATCAAGGTTATGATGGCATGTCACTCCAGAAATTATCTTTGTTATCGTTTACCTGCTCGGGACGAGCAGAACTAAGCTTGGGGATGCTGATACGTCTCCGACGTATCGATAATTTCTTATGTTCCATGCCACATTATTGATGATATCTACATGTTTTATACATTATATGTCGTATTTATGCATTTTCCGGCACTAACCTATTAACGAGATGCCGAAGAGCCAGTTGTTGTTTTCTGCTGTTTTTGGTTTTGAAATCCTAGTAAGGAAATATTCTCGGAATTGGCGAAATCAAGCGCGAGGGGCCTATTTTTGCAAAGCTTCCCGAAGACCGAGGGGAAAGGAAGTGGGGCCACGAGGCACCGACACCACAGGGCGGCGCAGCTGGCCCCTGGCCGCGCGGCCTGGTGTGTGGGGCCCTCGTGTGGCCCCCGTTGCCCTTCCGCCTACTTAAAGCCTTCGTCGAAACCCCGATCGAGAGCCATGATACGGAAACCTTCCAGAGACGCCGCTGCCGCCAATCCCATCTCGGGGGATTCAGGAGATCGCCTCCGGCACCTTGCCGGAGAGGGGAATCATCTCCCGGAGAACTCTTCACCGCCATGGTCGCCTCCGGATTGATGAGTGAGTAGTTCACCCCTGGACTATGGGTCCATAGCAGTAGCTAGATGGTTGTCTTCTCCTCATGTGCTTCATTGTCGGATCTTGTGAGCTTCATAACATGATCAAGATCATCTATCTGTAATTCTATATGTTATGTTTGTCGGGATCCGATGGATAGAGAATACTATGTTATGTTGATTATCAATCTATTACCTATGTGTTGTTTATGATCTTGCATGCTCTCCGTTATTAGTAGAGGCTCAGGCCAATTTTTTGCTCTTAACTCCAAGAGGGAGTATTTATGCTCGATAGTGGGTTCATGCCTCCATTAAATCTGGGACCGTGACAGAAAGTTCTAAGGTTGTGGATGTGCTGTTGCCACTAGGGATAAAACATTGATGCTATGTCCGAGGATGTAGTTATTGATTACATTACGCACCATACTTAATGCAATTGTCTGTTGTTTGCAACTTAATACTGGAAGGGGTCGGATGATAACCTGAAGGTGGACTTTTTAGGCATAGATGCATGCTGGATAGCGGTCTATGTACTTTGTCGTAATGCCCAATTAAATCTCACATTATTCATCATATCATGTATGTGCATGGTCATGCCCTCTCTATTTGTCAATTGCCCGAGTGTAATTTGTTCACCCAACATGTTATTTATCTTATGGGAGAGACACCTCTAGTGAACTGTGGACCCCGGTCCATTCTTTACATCTGAAATACAATCTACTGCAATACTTGTTCTACTGTTTTCTGCAAACAATCATCATCCACACTATACATCTAATCCTTTGTTACAGCAAGCCGGTGAGATTGACAACCTCACTGTTTCGTTGGGGCAAAGTACTTTGGTTGTGTTGTGCAGGTTCCACATTGGCGCCGGAATCCCTGGTGTTGCGCGCACTACATCCCGCCGCCATCAACCTTCAACGTGCTTCTTGGCTCCTCCTGGTTCGATAAATCTTGGTTTCTTTCTGAGGGAAAACTTGCTGCTGTGCGCATCATACCTTCCTCTTGGGGTTCCCAACGAACGTGTGAGTTACACGCCATCAAGCACCCCCACCGCGTCATGGCGCACAACCAGCTGCCGGCCGTCGGGATGCAGGGGAGGGCCGATGGTGGTTGCGGTGTCGAGGAGACCGGTGTATTAGGAAGATGCGCTTGAGATTGAGGTTGAACAGATCCAGGCCCACGAGCGCCGCACCACCTGCTCCGGCAAGCGCCCCCGCACTAACCCTGTCCCACTCTCCCAATTCAACGACAAACGGCTCATCTCAGGTACCCTCCCGCCTCCTCAACCATCTCCTAGACTATTGATCCCTCTACCCCAATCCAGCCAATCTCTCGATGTACACAGGGTTCTATGCTTACCTTGCCGTCCCTGTTTATCTTTGTGTGATTACAGCCTGTTGGAGTGGATGAGCCAGGTCAGGGAATCGGCAAACGGGTATTTTCTGGCTGCAACTACGGGGGCCGGGGAGGCGACAGAGGCACGGTGCAATCCTGCCTGTTTTTCCTCCGCGGGGCGGCGCAACGCTGGGGCATCTGGCTCTTCTTCCTGCCCAGGGGCATGACAAGGAGAGAGAAGAACCGTTCGCGGCACTTCTACAGGTCTATTTTGATGTCTTCTTTAATGTTGCTATTTTGGACCGATAGGCCTGTAGATTGTTCCTTAATTTGATTCATAGATATATGACCACAATGGTGTTATCACTTAGAATATAAATCAATTTAACTGAAATTGGAGATAACGTAAGTAAATGCATGCAATAAAAAGTACTCCTCCGATCCAAAAAAAAGTATTGGAATCCTAATGAAAATCACATTTTACAATTACACCCTACTAAATTCACAAAAAGAAGTACAACGCCATCCGTCAACCCAAACTGCCCGAGTCCAGGAATCGCGCGGAGCGGCTCAGTAGTCTCGACCCAAGCAGCTGCAGCATGCAGGGAATCACACGGAGCGGCTCAGTACCCCGGATTTTTTTTTTACATAATGGCCAGTTCTGACGCTTTTATCATCGGTGGGAGTAAAATGCTTCTATATGTTCAAATGTTGCTTGTCCTACGTACTTTGGTAATCATCTTAATTGACACCAGTGTGAGCTCTACAATTATCGGTGCTTGGAAGTTTAGTGAGTTTGCTTTAGAATCCGTGAATGTATGGTTCATGTCATATTTACTGTACTAATTATGATTCAGTTTAGCATTTACATTATTCTCAATTGTCACATGAACTGAGAGTCTCACACTAATAAGTTTCCAGTCAAAAATTTCATCTCCTTGATATTTCGGCAATACAACAACACTATTAACATCTATACTACCAATATCTTGAGGATTAAAAGTATATTCCACTTTGTTAATAATAATTACAAGCACCCTTACATGTATATATCTCTCTGCAGAAAGTACTGCATGTCCTGAACACTTGAATGGATGCCTCATTCGACAGATATTGTCCTAACTGATCATCAGTAAGTTTATGCTAATCTTTTGGCACTGAATGCTCCTACTATTTTTCCAGTATTGAACGCCTTGTTACCGTAGCAACGTTTCAATATTTCAACATATGTACGCAAGATCTGTCTATCATTCTCAACTTGCTATTTGAAGATTTCAACATGGACAGCTTAAATTTCCTCCTATTGCAAGTATGTTGGTGTTGCAACTTTTGGGAACACTGGTCCGATGTGCTTCTTTACATCGAAACAACATGATGCCTAAGGTAATAGCAATCATAAACTAAATAAGGAACAGTAGAATGCTCCTGAAGCACGGAACTTACTAATGTTTAAATGATACATGTTCTTCAATATTTGTTTTTGAAAATACACTGAGGACAACAAGTGCCATTTAGTAGCAAGATTGCAGTCACCCCTCCCTTGTACATGTTGCTGTTCAAAATTTTAAATGGAATAAATGTTCAAGAAATTGTTAGATCAGACTAAATCTTGTTAAATAAGAAAATTCATTAGCATTTGGTGTAACCATGTCATGGAGGGAGCAATGAGCATTCGGTTCTAATATAGCTGAAGCAATCATCCTTACATGTATGCCTACAAGGTGGAGATATGTGCATACATTCTTTCTTATTTAGGTGTGAGGGTACTCAGATATTTCTTCTTCAAGATGATAGCGGTCCATTTAAAGAATAACTGATAGTTGGTATATATAGCAGAGATGATAAAATTATAATACTCCCTCCGATCCATATTACTGGGGCTGAAACACATGTATCTAGACACTAAAATGGGTCTAGATACATCCATTTATGCGGCAAGTAATATGGATTGGAGTGACTACTGCAATTTTTTATGTATTGTATAATATCCTTGAATATTATATAATGCGAAGGCATGTACTACTAAAAGCGCTCCTATCAAGTGTACCATAATTAATACCCGCTCCATCCCAAAAATGACATCTCAATTTTTTTCTAAATTAGGATGTACTCCCTCCGTTTCTAAATATAAACCATTTTTTGAGAAAAATCCAGAATATAAGGTTTACTGTGTTGCCTCACTTGTATGGACAATATTTTTAGGGATTTGATTAGGTTTCCTTATCTTATGCAAAGCTCTCTATTAGCTCATGTCAATAGCCTAGGGTTAATCCCAGCCAAACATGGTGTATTTTTTTCTAAATGTATCACTACTAGAAAAAAGGCTTTCAGTGGCGCACCACATATAGCCATCAGTGGCGCACTAGTGGTGCGCCACTATCACGCCACTGCTAACACATAGTAGTGGCGCACTAGGGGTGCGCCACTACTAGCCTGATACTTACGGCTACCATTGACATGCCCACCAGTGCGCCACTACTACTCCAAAGTGGTGCGCCCATGATGAGGCAGTGCGCCACCAGCGTGCGAAGAGGTGCGCCACGCTACGTTTTGTGTGCGCCATGGTCCAGCTAGTTGGTGCGCTGCGGTAGTACGTGCGCCACTGCCCTCTCCAGGACGTGCGCCACTGCTGCTTCCTTGTGCGCCACTGCTAGTCTCGGAGAGGATCACAGGGCAGTGCGCCACTGGATCAGTAGCAGTGCGCCACTGCTACTTAGTGGTAGTGCGCCACAGATGGTCCACTAGTGCGCCACTGCTAGGATTTCGAATTTTTTTTTTGTATCTTGGCAGGTATTTATACAGGTTGTATATGACAGTACAATAGCACAATACAGGATATATAACACATATAAACAACAGCACAGCTTATCCATACATAGTTCTTCACATTAGCCCCACATGATTCACAAGCATTCACATTAGAGGTTACAATGCAAGTTACGGTGTTACAAGTCACAAATGAGCTAGTAGTGGCACAAGATCGATCATCTAAACTAGCATCACATAGAAGAGAGCTAGAGTCACTACTAGCACCGTCCCGATGAAAGTGGTCTTCATCCGGTTCCTCCTCCGCTCCGTCCTCTCTCCCGCCAGATAGCGTGCGTATCTGTCTTCGGCCTCCGCTCTAGTGGTGTACCCTTTGTAGCTGTTACCGCTAAAACGGTGAACCTGTCTCCGACACTCCTCCCAGTCGTTGTAGACTCCGGGAACCTTGCCCTTGTACACGACATACCACGTCATATCTGCGTACATATGCACAAGCCAAAGAAACATTAGTGCACGCTCATAGATGTTTGCAACGAATAAGAGCAAATTCAAAAACGATCCAAGTAGTATGAACTAAAAGGCATGCCTCATACATTGTTGGTCGGAACAAATATTAACATTTAGGGACGGAGTAAGTGAAACCAAGTAGGATGCACAATAGATTGATACTTGTGTCATCGCACCAGGTTCACTTACCCCTCCCCCAAGTGTATAGGTGACCAACATTCTAATCATCGGCATTTTGAGATACCAAAGCAAATAGAAGAATGACAAGGGCCTCATACTTTGTCAGTCCAAACAAATATTAACATTTAGGGAAGGCGTCAGTGAAACCAAGTAGGATGCACAAGAGATTGATACTTGTGTCATCGCACCAGGTTCACTGACCCCTCCCCCAAGTGTATAGGTGACCAACATTCTAATCATTGGCATTTTGAGATACCAAAGCAAATGGAAGAATGACAAGGGCCTCATACATTGTTGGTCGAAACAAATATGAACATCCCGGGATGGCGTTAGTGAGGCCAGGTAGGATGCACAAGAGATTGATATTTGTGTCATCACACCAGGCTCACTAGCGACACCCGGAGTGTACAGTTGACCGAACATTCTAATCATCGGCAATGCAAACAAAATTAACGACCAAATCAAGTGTGGAAAACGATAGAGCCATATATATAAGTTCACAAACATAGCCGAACTAGTAATTAAACAGACATGCAAGTAAAGTGCTGGATAAAGTTTATTACAACAGAAGCTCGTCTTTAGTTCACAACTACATAACTAGGCTCGCACATCAAGACTTTTGCGGAGCGTGGATAAAACCGCCGCCTTTCTTCAAGCACATCCATGAGCGGTAGTCGTCACCCTGCATTTGGAGCATTGTGTCTATGTCACTATTTGACGGCTGATAGCCGGCGCAGAACTCCCCCGCGCTTCTAACGACATCTTGATGGATGATTTCACAAAACTCTACTTGGATGCGGAAGAAGTCTTGCTTGATGCCGTCGTCAGGGACCCGCGCCAATTTGTTGGCCCAGTCTCTGAGATGCTCAGGTAGCGTAAGCTGCTGCTGGTCCCGTATGAACTTATCCATGTGATAGAGGGCGTAGTAGGCATCCTTGTTACTAGAAGGCGGCTTCTTGACGCAGGGAAACTTTGTTTGGTGCTTGAACACATGCTTCCCGTACCTAACATTTGGCCTCTGCATGTTGCCTTTCGCTTTGACGTAGGCATTGAGAGCATCATCAAGTACGGCCTTGACATTCGTGTAGTCCGTGGTTGACTTACCGTCCGCATCGAGGTATGTGGCCACGGAATGCTTCGGGGTTATGGAGATGAGTGTGCAGGTTTTGTCTCTGCGTAGAACACATAATGTTTAAGAACATGACGATTGAAATCTAAAAAAATCACGAGTTAAGACCGGTACGGTGAGGGGGTGACTTACTCGGGAAATACAGGCAGGAGGATGTTAGACTTCTTCTGGTTCGCTAGAAAGAAGTCTTTGAGGTATCCACTCGCGACTGCCCGGTCTCCGGCGGTGGCCAAGTGGACGGCACGCATGTAGAAGGGGTCGGCTATCGCGATGTCCGGGATGTTGTTTCTAATGATCCGCATCGCCTTGCTGAGCGAGTATAGGCGAATGAAGGTGTAGTGCAGCGGATAACTGTTCAGCATGGCAAAGATGTCATCATACCGCAGGAAGATCTTCTCCGCGAAGCCACTATCGACAAAGCCAACGCCCGAGGGCACCTTGGCAATATACACTGGGTATCCATTATCTTTCTCCCTGAGACGCCGCTCCTCCATAAACTGAATACCGTCAACCAGAGATCGCATAGGACCGGGTGCAGCATCGTACAATCTTTGAATTAGCATCCGCTCACCCGACACATGCACCCTCGCCTCGATATTCTTGGGCACTGGTGGCCCGTCCTGAGCACGGATAGGTGCCGGCTGGCTGGCAGACTTGTCATCCTTCTTCTTTCTTTTCCGTCCCTTCGGCTTCATTTTTACTGGGACTGCATTCTCCTCTTCGCAAGCCTTCTTCAGTGTGTTAGGACTGATAACACTTCTCACCTCGGCTATCGGCTGAGTCTCGGTGAAGTCGGCAGCTGGAGGCGTCTCCTGAGAACAGAATAGGCGCCGCTTGTTGCAAAAGGTTTTCCCCTCGGCGGCAGCTTGAGAGGGTTGGCTACTGAGATCGTAGTCCATCACCCCAAAATCGAAGTTGCAGTCCAGGTTGGCGAACGTACTGTCCTCGTCCGGACCGTCGTTCGGATCCTGTGCCATCTGCATGTCCACATCAGCTGATGGCGGCACCGTTGGGGTGGTCTTGCCATGGCTTGGCGCCGGCATGGCTTGGGGTGCTGTCCGTGGGGTGGTGTCGCTCGCCCCCAAACGAATCTGGCTCTTTGGCCAAACCATGGACCAATTGAAGCATTGGTGGAGGGCAAGGACCTGATCATCTTCGTCGGCACCATCGGGTTGAAAGGGAGGTACCACGTCGTCGTAGCCGCTAAGCACCCGAATCAGTTGAATCCTATACACGTCGGGTTGCATGGGTCTACCGTGTAACTGGCGGTTGCTCGGTTGAACGATTTTGGCCTTGGCAACATCGATCAACTCGCCGTTCACAAAGTGCAGGAGAGTGCATGGGACGTCGACGGCGGAGCTCTGCGGAAAACATGTAGGGCGTTAGGGATGGCTAGCTAGTCAAAGGATGGGATATGGAAGTCATTGGCCGAGGGTTGGTTACCGTGATGGCGTCCAGCTCGGCTAAGGTCGAGGCACCGCCGGCGACGGGCGTGCAACTGATGGAGTGGCCGCTTGATGGCGCGGTGCCGGGCGGCGTATTATCCGCAGCGACGGGTGCATTGAGCTGAAGTAATGGCGCCGCGGGAGACACCAAGGTTGGCGCCGCGGGAGCCACCAAGGTTGGCGCCGCGGGAGCCACCAAGGTTGGCGCCGCCGGAGACACCATTGTTGCCGCCTGCGGACTCACCGATGGCTCCACGTTGTGGGAGTTGCTGCCCGTGAAACTGGGAACCGGGGGTTCCCCCTTTTGTCCTCCCTTATACCACGCGTCCAGACCGGCAACCAAGGTAGGGATGAGGGAGCTAAGCGTCGTGCCCACTTGGTCCTCCACTTGCTGTCGTTGCGTCCTCTGTTGGGTCTCCACGATTTGTTGCACTTGTTGCCGCACTTGCTCCTCGACCAATGTCGGGATCTGCGCAACTTGTGCCTTGAGCTGTGCGACCTCCTTCTCATCGATGGTGGCCTTTCTCTCCTTTTTCCCCGACTTATAGTATTCTGACCATTTCATAGAGCATCCTTCGCCGACCACACGACCAGCCGACGTCGGCTTACTCAATGGATCCCTCTTCTTGTGGGCATTCAACGCCCTATTTAAAGGGTTGTCCCAAGGGGCACACTGCGAGGAGCTCGTGGACCCCGCGCCGCTACTAGCTTCCTTTTCACTTTCCGCAGCGATCTCCTTAGCCTACGGGAGGAACATGCATGAACCATTTAGAAATTTGGATTCATCAATAAGAATGCAACCATAAAGGAGCTAATTAAGCGGGTGCATTCCTTACCAGAAGAGCCTCAAACTCCTTCACATCCGGAGTGGTGGTGAGCTCCTTTGTTTTCGGGTCAAGACGGTACCGGGCCAGGAGAAAGTTCCTGGTTTGCTTGTTTTTGTATTGCGGGAAGAGGGGCTCGAGGCCGTTCTTCACACGCTCCTTATCCGCGGCTGACAAGGGATTAACTTATCAATGCCTATGGATTGTAGGCTAGGGTTTAGTTAGAAGTAGAGGGCAAGTAGATCTCGAAGGTTTCAGCCGAAAAGTACTCGACGAATATGAAAACTAAGGTTTGCAGACAATGATTCGATGATCTCTTCGTCCTCGACTCCCCCTTTATATAAGAGGTGGAGCCGAGGGTTTCGTTTGTAAGTTACGAGTTCGGGACGGTTTCTAACTCATCCCGCCAGATTACAAATAACACTTCCTATTACAACTCTATCTTTTCCTTAAATATAACTTGGGCTTCCGAATCTTCTTATTCTTCGAGTAGTGGGCCTTCAGTAAACCCCGGGTACTATCTTCGGGCCCATTTGGGATGCCTATGTCAGTAGAGATTTTGCTTGAATCATAGAATCAGGGAAAATCTCCACTGTTTATTTTTACTCGAAAGCTCTAACTTCCATACTTCTTCTTATAAAATTCTATATTGTACAGGGATATTGGTAGTTGGGGCTAGTTCATCTGACGGATCAGGTACTAGTTAACTGCTCTAGTGGCAATCCGCAAAAACCTACTTCAAAATCACGTCCCTGGACATGATCTCGGGATACTGGTGTAAACTTCGACAGGTGCCGCTTAAGGTCTTACCATTCGTCGAGTCCTCAAATTTATCGAGTACCTAACGCGTCGTTAGGATTTTCTTCGTATCCGTTGATACGGATAAAAGTGAGCGAGTCTTCGGCGATGCCACGCCGAGAATGGATCGGGGTCTTACCTTCGCAAATTTGCGGCATTCAGAAATTGATCGCAACTTGGCGTTCTGAGAATATATTGTCGAGTGCTTTTCGGCTGTTGGAATGGCACATTTTATCGAGTCAAATATGACTTATATTATTTTCCCGATGGGAGTATATGTAGAGTTAATTATAACTCGAAATATACTCTCTTTCTTTCTTTCTTTCTTCTTCCTCTTTTTTTAAATTTCATCGGGCACGCGAACAGCGTTCCCGATGGGAGTAGCCCCCGAGGCTACAGCCAAGAACTTGTGCTTGGTTGTAGGCTCAACATTTTAGTCCACCTTGTCTCTATATTGCCATTATCTCCCAATATTCTTTCTCTCCCTTTTTCTTCTTTTTTTTTTTTTCGGGTGCGACAGCGTCCCGATGGGAGTAGCCCCCGAGGCTACAGCCAAGAACTTGTGCTTGGTTGTAGGCTCCCACAATTTCTATATTTGCCATAGTCGAAATACTTTTTCGAAGTAGCCCCCGAGCATTTGGGCAAAAACTTGTTTCTGACCAAAGGCTCCCGAAGTATGCAAATAACTTATCCTGTCGCCATTCTCCTTTATTTTTCTTGTCGACATATTTTCCCTTGGCAAATTTTCTTCAACTTTATTAATGGTCGAGTTTGTTCTGCCTTGTGGGTCCATCGTTTCCACCTCATTGACACGTCGTGCAAATGGGGGACACACGTCCTCCGCTTTTTCTGACGCACGTACGGTAACACTTATCTTAGTAAAAATACTTTTTTGCCCTTGTATCTAGAAGGTCTATTCTCACCACACGATTTCCTCATCCAACGGCACACTGCCTCGCCCAAATCTTATATAAACCTTTCTTCAACCTCCGTTCATCCCCTCGCTTGCGCCGCTTACCTGTTCTTCTTCGCAAATCTTCCTCTTCGCCCAACTCTCTCTGATTTCCCGCACTCGCACACATTGCTCTGCCCATTGCCGTTGATGCCACCGCGCGTGCGCCTAACTCGCCACAGCACTCCTGAATCCAAGATGGCCGCCGAGGATCTTGAGTGGGAGAGATCGAAAATCTCCAACCAAGATACCAACACGCTGAAGAGGCTCGGCCTTATGAAGAAGGAGGACGCCATCCGCTTTCCTAGCGAAGAAATCCTCCAATGGAGTACCGGGTTAGTTTTGTTGATCATCTGATCCGCGGCCTTTCGCCTCCAATCCATGATTTCCTCCGCGGCCTTCTTTTCGTTTATGGGATTCAGCTGCACCATCTGACCCCTAATTCCATCCTTCATATTTCTATTTTTATCACCCTTTGCGAATGCTTCCTTGGAGTTGCCCCCAATTGGGCTCTTTGGAAGCGCATTTTCTGCATCCGCCGCAATGGCTCCCACAACATCACTTATAACATAGGTGGTGTTGTTATCTGTGTTCGTACTGATGTCGACTATTTCGACGTCAAGTTTCCTGATTCTGTCCAAGGATGGCGCAAGAGGTGGCTTTACATTCACGAAGAAAGCGCCAACTCCGTTGAGCATAACATAATTCCCTTCGACGGGAATGCCAAAATTCAGCGTCGCCGTTCTTGGGATGCCGAGGCTTCTGAGGAAGAGAAAAAGGCGACAGAGGCACTCATGTCTCGTATTCGTCAGCTTCAGAACACTCGAGGCAAGGAGCTATCTGGTGTTCAAATCACTGCCTACTTCCTTAAGATTAGAGTGCAGCCTCTTCAGGCTCGCAAAAATCCCCTTTGGACGTACTCTGGTGAAAATGATGCCAACAGAATCTCCGGTGATCTTTCCACCAAGGACTTCGAGAAGTTGCTTCGAAGACTTTCTCGTCTGGGCAAAGACCCAATTCCTTCCTCAAGTCGCGTGGAACCTTACAGCTCTACCAATCCACTCCCCAAGGTACTTTGTCTTCCCGAGTTTTTTATCCTGATCCGCACTTTCTCTTCATCTCATTGTATTGTCATTTCTTCATTTTTCCTTTTGTTATTATTATTTGTTAACAGAACCATCCTAGTATGACTTCCCTTCCTCCTCTTCCTGAGGGTGGAGAAGTCGATGAAATGGCCATCGCTGCCGAAGATACTCAAGGCTCTTCTGTTCCTGAAAGTGAAGTCGCGGGTTCTCACAAATCTGCGGCTTCTCATGAAAAAGAAGCCGAGTCTGAAGCCAGTGAGTCGACGCAATCCCTTCCTCCTGCTGTCTCTCCAAAGAACAAAAGGAAAAGGGGTGATGTCGTAGATTCCGGGACTTCTAAACCCGAAGAAACTGTTCCTTCACCGCAAAAGGCAGCTTACGATCCATATCTCGCGAGTCTCATCAGTTCGTAAGTTCCCTGTCTTTTTTTTGTTTTTCTCTTCAAATTTTTTTTTGCTTGCCTTGCTTTTTATGCTGTCACCCTTTTTCGATAGTGATGATGACGAAGAAGCACCAACTTTGGATGTGGCTGCTCGAACGAGTACGTCACGTACCCTAGTTATTTCAGAGCCGCGAGTTGAAGGGGAGGAATCCTCGCCTCCTCAACAAAACGTCGGCGTGTCTACTCCTCCTTCGAGCCCCCGAGCCCCTTCACCAAAAAGGGCAAGGGCGGAGATCAACCCGGAGCCTACTCTCCAATCGAGTAGCTCCTCTAACCCTCTTTTGGAGGATGTAAGTTTTTCACTTTCTTGTCATTGTCTATGTTTTCTTTGCTTATTTCGATGTACCATCGTATGTTTCTCATACCACCATTTTCTCCTTTCCTTTGTTTAACAGCCTATGATCAAGGATCTTCTTCGCATCGGTGCCCAATTTGTTGGGTACCGTGAATATGCTAATAAAACTGAAGGTAATGTTTTGCTTTTTGCCTCTACCTTTTTGCTCCTTTGCTGTCGAAATTCTTAACTATATTTATTTTCTTTGCCAGAAAAACTGGTGGAAGCCAATGAGCGTGCCAACATACTTGCTCAACAATTGGAGCATAGTAAAGAGGCTCTCAAAAAGGCTGAATTGGACGCTATTGAAGCTAGAGCAGAGGCTGACAAGGCCAAGGCTGACGCTGCTGGTGTCGAAGATCTTAAAAAGAAACTTCACACTGCCGAAACTTCACTGAGCGATCACATAGCTGCCCAATCTGCCCGCGAGGAGGCGCTTCTTAAGCGTATAAGGACGCAAAGTCGCCGCTTCGTTAGTAAGTATCTGTACCACTTCGTATCTTTTGTGTTTTCTTCTCTGCACTCGTTTGTTGCTCAATAAGTTTCTTTCTTGACAGTGAGAACAGCCCAAGATTTTGAACTTGAAGATCCCGCCAATGATCCTCTACTTGACGCCTTTTCATTCCTCGAGTTTCATGGATCAGAGGCACGCGAAGGCATTGATCAGGCTAAAGCAGGGCTGTCGCGGCTCTTTCCTTATTTCTTCCCAAAGAAAGAAGAACCCGCAACTTTCCTTAATCTCGCCAAGTGCTTCAATCCCTCTGAAGATCTTGGGCTGAGAGTGCGTCATGAGAATATGAAGGTTGCCGTGGAAAATACTGTTGCCTTGGTTGCTGATAGCCAGCAAACTATCGACTGGGCGAAAGTTGGAGATACTGAACAGATAGAACAGTCGAGGTGGAAATCTTTGATGAAGGCAGCTAAACCCAACACGAAGAAAATCCTGGCTTATCTCGGCATCCAGCCGTCTGCAACTCCTAGCTCATCAAAGCCGGAGGTCTAGTTGAATGCCTCTTTGCTTTTTCCTTTTAGCGTACCTCTTTCTTTTGGCTGTGTCGCCGTAGTGGTTTTGGCGATAACTACTTCAGTAGGTCTCTAGAAGGTCCTTCTTTTGTAATAGACATGTATATATTTTGGAGATGAATGGAAATCTATCTTTGCTCAGTGATTGATGTCGAAATATTTCTTTTTTCCAGTTAATTTTTGACAATTATACATCAGCTCCTGGTCCCTCCAATATTTCGACTTCTTCTCACTTAAGGAGAACTGCTGACGCTTCACCTGTCAACGATTCCTTACCGCAAGAATTGGATGAACTTCGGCACCAACTTCAGTACGTGAAGAAGCAATCACTTGTAATGATGGAAAAGTGTCGTAAGTCATCTGGAGCCGAAGAAATTGCACTACAGCAAGCTCGCGAGGCCGTAGCAGCTAGGGAAATTGCTGCATCTGAAGCGGAAAAGGCGACTACCCGAGAAAATTTCATGCTCGAGTTAATGAATGAGGCCAGTGCGAATATGTCAGGTATGTCTATTTCGTCTTCAATATCTTCCGTCTTCATGCTACGTCTTCTTAAAGTTTGCCGCTCTTTTGTTTTAATAGGTCCCTTTACTGATGCTGTTGCTGAAGAAGAGAGGGTAAATACTAGGACAAACCTCCTTGTTAACCTTTCTCTTGATCATGGTTCTCTGTTCTGGGCTACCCCAGAAAGGACTCGCCAAATTGTCAGATTTCAAGATCGCGCCTCCCAAACTCGCGACTTCCTTGACTTCTGTACCAAGACCTTGTCTATGGTTTATAATTCCATGTTTCCTCGAAACGCTCAACCAAAGACTCTTCTCGAGCTAATGGAAAAGTTTAAGGATGCCCACAAGATCCATGACTTTGTCAAAGCTCAACTGGTAGCTGGCGCCAGATTTGCTCTCATCATGCTTCAGATCTGCCATTCAAAACTTGATCTGACTCAGGTTGTTGCGAAAGTCCATGAGAAGGTGCGGCGCCGAAGAGTTGGTGTCGACCGTATTAACACGAAGGTTTCACCCATAGCTGAGGAAATGATTGAAGACCTTCTTCGTATGGATGCCGACTTTTTTGCAGATGGACATTATGCTGATTTTCTTGGTGCCGCTCCCGAAGAAGACAGGATTACTCTTGACAGTATATTGAACCATGACTAACTTTTTCCTTTGGTAACTAATTCTTCCTTATGAGTCGTGATTGTGATAATATTGTAAAGTGAATATCACATTTCTATATTTGTCTAGCCCTCAAGTATTTTCGGTGACTATTTGCTGTATTTATATAGTGCGAGGTTTATAAACCAAGGCAATAATATGTAATCTTTGGCAAGTATCAGCCCCCGAGCTTCTTTATTTAGCACTATTTTGTATTTTTATTGACTCACGAGGTATTTGAGTACCAAGGCGAGACTTTACTCTAGGCGAGTCTTCGAGTATCTTTGGTGTCGAAGTTCTATATTTATTTTGCGAGGTTTTTTAGACCAAGGCACTTACAATTTTTGATGTGTACACTTATATTGCTGGCTTCTGATTTTGTTATATTTGGCGAGGTATTAATGTACCAAGGCGAAATATTTCAGTGAATCTGTATTGTATGTATTTTGAGACTTGGGCGTTGAGCCTCCGAGCGTGTCGAAGAATAAGAAATATATCTCCACTATCTTTGTTATATTGTAGCACCACGAGCCCGCCTCATTAAAAACCTTCTCCGGCCCCACTCGGTGCCCCGAAAAGGAAAAGAGTGCGTCTGAAAACGCGGGCGTTTCAGTACATTGAAGTTTTACAAGGACTATATTTCAACTCTAGGCGTAGAACCGCCTAAGTTGCGCCACGTTCCAGGGGTTTGGCTCCTCCACCCCTGTCTTCTTGTCCTTTATCTGTATGCTCCTCCTCCGATTACTTTGTGACGATGTAAGGGCCAAGCCATGGTGACTCGAGTTTTTCATGACTTTTTTGCGTGAGCCGAACTAGGTCGCCCACTTGAAAAGATCTTGGCCGTAAACGTCGACTGGTAATTCTTCAAGTCCTGTTGATATTTGGTAACCCTTGATAATACCTCGTCTCGAGCTTCATCGAGTGCGTCTACATCGTCTTCCAATGCTATCTTTGAAGCTTCTTCATCATATGCTGTGACTCTAGGGGAGTCGTGTTCTATTTCTATTGGAAGTACGCCTCCGCGCCGTGGACCAGAAAAAACGGGGTTTCTTGTGTCGCCGTATTTGGTGTTGTTCGGATGCTCCACAGTACACTTGGTAATTCTTCAGGCCAGGTATGTCGAGCTTTTTCTAAAGGTCCCAACAGACGTTTCTTGATACCATTGCAGATGATGCCATTGGCTTTCTCGACTTGCCCATTGGTTTGAGGATGTGCAACTGATGCAAAGTTCAACTTGATACCCACCTCTTTGCAATAGTCTTTGAATTCATTGGATGTGAAGTTGCTGCCGTTGTCTGTGACGATGCTGTGGGGCACTCCAAATCTGAAGACGAGGCCTTGTATGAATTTCTGGATGCTCGTCTGGTGAGTTTATCGGCTTGCTTCTATCCACTTTGTAAATTTGTCGAAGCTACTAGCATGTACTCCTTTCCTCCTGGCCATGATTTATGTAACTTGCCAACCATATCGAGTCCCCATTGTGCAAAGGGCCACGACAATGGTATTGGTGCTAACTCTGCTGCTGGAGAGTGAGGTTTTGCGGCAAACCTTTGGCACGCGTCGCAAGTTCTTACTATTTCCTTGGCGTCCTCGATTGCTGTCAACCAATAAAATCCTGCCCGAAAAACTTTGGCCGCAATAGCTCGACTACTTGCGTGGTGTCCACATATTCCTTCGTGTACATCCTTCAGAATTATTCTTCCTTCTTCGGGTGTGACGCACCTTTGCAAGACGCCTGAAATACTTCGTTTATACAATTCTCCCTTGACCACCGTGAAAGCTTTGGAGCGTCGAATTACTACTTGCTTGCTTGGATCGTCGGGTATTTCTTTCCGAGGATATATGATATGTCTTTGCATCCATGGTATCGTATCACCATGACCAGGTCTGATCTTCTTCTTCGTCCTCTTGCTTTTCCTTGGTAGCCCCCGAGGGTTTCTTCTCCTTCTTTTTTGGTTTTGTTGACTTAGTGGATCTCTCTGTTATCTCTTCCCAGAATACACTTTGCGGGACTGCAGCACTCACCCGATGTTTGCAAGAACGTCGGCTTCGTCGTTGCTCAATCTACTAATATGATTTACTTCGCATCCATCGAACAACTTCTCGAGCTCGTTGTACACCTCCTTGTATGCCATCATGCTATCATTGATGCGTCACATTGGTTCATAACTTGCTGCGCCACCAACTGTGAGTCGCCAAAGATTTTTAGTCGAGTTGCACCACAGGCTTTCGCCATCTTCATCCGTGTATGAGAGCTTCATATTCTGCTTCATTGTTAGATGCGTTAGGGAACGTCATCCGAAGGATGTACTTCAATTTGTCGCCTTCAGGTGATATGAGTACTACTCTGCGAGCTCCTTCTAGTCTTTTGGACCCATCAAAGTTCATAGTCCAGGTTCTCGATAAATCCGGGGTCCTGTATTTTGCAACTCCATCCACTCTGCGATGAAGTCCGGTAGTATTTGCGATTTTATTGCTTTTCTTTTTCATACGTGATGTCCCGAGGGGAAAGTTCTATTCCCCAAGAGGGAGACACGACCCGTAGCTTCGGGTTATTCAGTATATTTGACAAAGGAGCTTCATTGACCACTATGATCGGGTGTGCCGAAAAATAGTGGCGCAATTCTTGCTGTCGTGAACACTCCATATGCTAGCTTTTGGTACTGAGGGTACCTTTGTTTTGAGGGCGACAAGACTTCGCTCACGAAGTATACTGGCCGCTGTACACCATGGATTTTCCCTTCTTCTTCTCTTTCGACAACTAACACCGTGCTAACCACTTGGGGTGTGGCTGCAATATACAGCAGGAGAGGTTCCTTTTCCTTTGGAGCCACCAGGATTGGTGGTGTCGAGATTTTTCGCTTCAGATCCTCGAAAGCTCTATCGGCTTCTTCGTTCCATTGGAATTTATCTCCTTGTTTTATCAGCATAAAATGGTAACGCTTTTCTCCTAACCTGGCGCGAATCTGCTCAAACTGACTCGCCAGTTGCTTGTATTTCTTTCAACTTCGTTGGCTTTCTCATTGTTACTATGGCTTGTATTTTGTCGGGATTTGCTTCCTCTCCCTGAAACTGAAACCCCGAGTTCTCCTGGGGCCAAAAGAGCACTTCGTCGGGTTCAGCTTGAGGCGAATTTGTCGAGGTTGTCAAAAGTTTCTTTGAGATCCTCGATCAGGTTACTTTTTGTTGTGACATCATCGATGTTTACGTCTGTTTTTATTGCTCCACATCAATCCTCCATATTTGTCCCGCTTTTTTAGACCAAAGGGCATTGTTCTGCAAAACACGCCGCCGTAAGGTGTAATATGTTTTGGCTTCATCATCTTCTTTTAATCTGATCTGGTTATAACGAGTATGCATCCAAAAGGAAAGACGTTCACAACTGCCGTGGAGTCGATGATTTGATCGATCCTTGGGAGAAAGTGATCCTTGGGCAATGTTTGCTGAGACACGTAAGTCGCGCATGCGTAAGGCTGCCGTGTTTCTTCGGCACCATCACCGGGTTAGCTACCCATGTTTATGTAGATATCTCTACGAAAACCAGCTTCCTCTAGTCGATTTATTTCTGATAGCATGGATTTGCGGTTTGGTTCCGAAAAACGCCGCAAAGGTTGCCGATTGGTTTCGCTGTTGGATCCAAATTTAGGTGGTGCTCGGCAAGTTCCACTACTCCTGGCATGTGGGCTGGACACTGAAGATTTTCCAGTTCTCACGAGAGAACTTGACGAGCGCGCTATCCTATGCGATATCCATGTTGTTTGCAATGGATGTCGTCTTTTGGATCTGTCGGGTGAATCTGCTCCTTAGCATTTTTCTCTGTTGAGTTGATTCTTTGTTTGGCCTTCCAACGTCTGGCAGTGTCGTAATCAGTCATGCTTTTCGACGCCAAATATTCAGCTTGCATCCCGAAGGTTTCGATAACCGATGGAAATCCTTATCGCACTTATCAGCCAAAGCAAAACTCCCTGACCGTGATTGGTCCCTTGGGTCCAGGCAATCTCCATAGGGTATGTGTAGTGTGGTACTGCCATAAATCTAGCATATGCTGGTCGTCCCAACAAGGCGTGATGTGAAAATCCACGACTTCGAACTCCAGCTTCTCGATTCTATAGTTTTCTCGGGTTCCAAACTGAACGTCGAGGTTGATCTTCCCCAATGGGTAACTTGGTTTCTCCGGTGTGATGCCGTGGAACCTTGTGTCCGTTGGCTTCAGGTTTGCTAAAGATATGTTCATCTTCCTCAATGTATCTGCATACATAAGGTTTAAGCTGCTGCCACCATCTATGAATACTCGAGAAACGTCAAATCCTGCGATAACTGCTGCAGAATAAGTGCTGACTTGCCCTGGTCGAGGAACTTGTTGCGGGTGGTCCGCTATGGTGAAGCCGATGTCTTGCCCTGACCAATTGAGGTACTCAACTGTTGGTGGAGGCATTTTTCTGCCATGAACACTGTCGCGAGATTACTTTTTGAGCTCTATTGGACGGCCTTCCTTCTGAATCATCGACACTGCTCCGTTGGAATTAGGATCAACATAAGGTGGTGGTGCCGGTGCTGCCGCTATCCTGAGCTGGTGTCGATTATCCTCTGTAATCGCGGGAGGTGGCGGTAGGTGAACTCGCTCTGGGCTCAGGGATTTCTCTGTGCTGCTCGAGCGTGAGCGTTTTCTGCACATCTGAACATTGCTTGAAAATTTCGACAATCTTTCTGCGAGTGCCCCATTGTCTTTTCCCATTCTTTGTCGAGGAAGAAATGCACGACACGGTCCGTTTAACATTTCTTCGGGGGACACGAAAGGTCTTGGGAACCTTGGCCCACTATTTTGCCTGTTGCGGGAATCGTCCCTATTATCGCTTCGCTCGTTGCTTCTTTGATAATCGTCTCTATTGCTTCCCCCTGTGTTTGTCAAAAATCTGCCGAATTTGCCCTGGCGTCATAGTTCGGGTACTGCCGAGGAAATCGTCGCCTCGATTGATAATTTCGACTACGGTCCTCTTCGACCTGTGTCGTTTATTGTGGACAGCATCTTCTCCATCCGCCCATTTATTTGCTATCTCCATCAACGCGGATACTGTCTTTGGATTGGTCCTTCCCAAGTCCTCGACAAAGTCTCCACGCCTAACTCCTGCGACAAACGCGTCTATTGCTCTCTCGTCAGATATATTTTCTGCCGAGTTTTTTATGATGTTCCACCTTTGGATGTATTTTCTCATTGACTCATCTGGCTTTTGTCGACATGCCCTCATCTCTTCTAACGACGCAGGTTTTTTGCACGTGGACCTGAAGTTCTTGACAAATACTTCCTCGAAACTTTCCCAGCTGTCGATAGATCCTGGCTGAAGTTTTTTGATCCAAGATCGTGCGGCTCCACTTAAGTGCACCTGAATACTTTGCATTGCTGTTGCCCTAGTTCCTCCAGTTAATTTTACCGTTTCAAGGTAATCAACTAGCCAATCCTCTGGATCTTGCAAGCCGTCGAATTTTTTGAAATGATCGGGCAACTTAAATCCCGAAGGGACTCGAGTTTTTCGTACTCTTCTCGTGAAGCACGGCAGGCCGCACATATCTTCATCGTTAAGCTCTGGGGATTGCCGATGGTCTCTTCTGCTTTGCCTTGCTCTATCGACCCTTGCTTGTACTCCTGTATCTCTTGCTCCACTGGGCCCTTCAGGAGCTGCCGCCGTTGCTGCTGCGGGTCGTGGACTATTTTGCCTTGCCGCTCCTTCTGGAGGCGTTGTTACAAACGCTGTCCCCATAGCTCCGACCCCTGCTAACGCCATATTGTATAACGTTTCTCTTGGGTCACCTGCTGGTGGCCTAGATGCGAGAATATAAGCTTGTGTCGCCATGTACCCAGCTTCTGGTGTCTTAGGGATAATGTTTCCTCTTTCATCTATCGACATAAAGGACATGTCGAGATTTTGAATTAAGTGCTCTCTTTCTGCTTCGGGTATGTGTTGCAACCTTGATCTTCCTCTGTTCCGAGCCTCCCTATGACTATCATCCGAAACTCTGGATTGTCGACTTAGATCTGCCCTTCTCCTGCTGGATGCAGAAGCTGCCTCCTTTCTCAGCTCAGTGTCGTTTTTCTATGTTTTCGGCAGCTCGTGCGAGTCTATATTGATAAGCTTGCAGTTCTTGAGCAGTAGCCGTTGTCGTCATTGGTTCCGAGCCATCTAGGGCTTTTGCAGCTCTATCCCAGGCTGCTTGTGGAAGTTGAACTCTGACACGTGGTGTGGGCCCAACATATTTAGTGCCCATACCTCTCCTTAGATCTGAGGGATCGACATAAGGGTTACCCAAATCGTCGAAAGCCTCTGATGTTTCCTCTTGATCTTCGATAGCATAGATCTGATGGTATTTTGCACTCAAATCTATGTTGGGTTTGGTGACATCATTATTGAGATTGATGAAGACCTCGCCCACTGTGATAGATTTGTCGATGAAGTCGTAGCTGTCGTCATCGCTTGAGCCATCGCTTATATATGAGTCCGCAGATGACTCGAATGAATGTCGTTGAAGATCTTGGCGAGTTTCTCTCTTGTTCTGATGCTGATGTAGCGTGTTTCCGAGGTTTCTTCTTCTCCTGACTCGGTTGACGACGCATAGCTTGAAAAATCGGAATCGACCGCCGACGATCCCGACGAGATCGGAATTTCGACACGATACGATCCTTCCTTCTCGACGCAAAAGTGAAACCTTCCGAACGTCATCTCCATGGGCTCCGCCAGATACATATGCATCCAAACGGGAAGGTGGGTGAGGAACAAAATCGACAAGACCAGCAGCGACCTGTTTACCTCGATCCATAGTGTTGCTTCCGGTTGACGATGTCGAAGACTTTGAACGTGCCATCGAGATCAGATCCTTACGCCTCTAATTCCCACAGACGGCGCCAATTGACAAGGGATTAACTTATCAATGCCTATGGATTGTAGACTAGGGTTTAGTTAGAAGTAGAGGGCAAGTAGATCTCGAAGGTTTCAGCCGAAAAGTACTCGACGACTATGAAAACTAAGGTTTGCAGACAACGATTCGATGATCTCTTCGTCCCTCGACTCCCCCTTTATATAAGAGGTGGAGCCGAGGGTTTCGCTTTGTACAAGTTACAGAGTTCGGGACGGTTTCTAACTCATCCCGCCAGATTACAAATAACACTTCCTATTACAACTCTATCTTTTCCTTAAATATAACTTGGGCTTCCGAATCTTCTTATTCTTCGAGTAGTGGGAGAAAGGGGCTATAGGCCGTTCTTCACACGCTCCTCATCCGCGGCGTCCCATTTCGGTTGCGCCACCCTAAAACCGCCAGGACCAAGTTTGTGGGTGCCTAAGTTCAGTTTTCGCATGTCCTTCCCCCACTGACTAGAATCCGACGTTGACTCGCTCTCGCACTTGATCTTGAAATCAGCGTAGTCTTGCTCGGTGATCGAGGGATTTGACTCCTTGATCTTCTCGTAACTCTCACCATTATTAATCATTGTCTTCACTCGGTTCCTCCAACTAGCGAGGGCGGTGCTCATCTTCGTGAGGGCGGCATTGTGCACTTTGTTCCGCATGAGACGTTTTCTGAGCAGTCCACCGGGAACTCGTATCGTTCGTGCAGCTTCTGGAAGAGGAGGGTGCGCAAATTCGCTCGGTCGGGATGCCTGAGGTTCTCGGTGTTGATCGAGACCGTGCTCCGGAGGATGCACCCGAGTTGGGCAGCGTAACCTTTGACTAAATCAGGGGGCGCCGTTGGAAGCCCAGTGGCGTTCACTTCGGTGAATGCCTGCTTCACGGTGCTGAGCACATTCGGGCGACGCTCCCTCCGTAGCTTCTTCGGTGCGCCGGTGTCATCCTCGCCGGTACCATCCGTGGTGTCATCCTCGGCGGCACAATCAGTGGTGTCAGCCTCGGCGGCATCGTCCGCTCGGTACTCTGGATCGGTGCCATCATCCTCGCCGTCGTCGCGGCGAGGTTGTGACTCCATCACCTCCATTTCATCGGTTAGCATCCAGAATGGCTTGCTACCGCTGCCGCCGGCCTCTTCGTTGTTGGCCATGTTCGAACTAAGTAGGAAAAAATGCATAAAGTTAGCGCAAGATTTCACGGAAAAATTGGGCATGACCTATGCTAATTTATGGACATATGAGTGCCCCATTTTCGCCGAAACGGAAATGAATCAACATTTCGGCGATAATGGGCAACTCTGTCGATCCCTGCACAAGAAAATGACACCATATACACACCAGCAACAAAATGCTAGCAGCAGTAGCAACAACAAAATGCACCAGATGGCAAGGAGCATGCAACAGCTAGCTAGCAGCACCAGCTAGCAGCAGCATCAGCATCAACAATAAAATGCACTAAGTGCTTCTCCATGTGCTGCTCCACAAAAACAATGGTTACAATTTAACAAAAGTACACCAATGCCCAAGCTGACAGCAACCTTGTAAACTATGCAAGTAGCAGCAGCAAGCTGAGCAGCCAGTAGCACCATCCAACAGCACCTAGTAGCATGCTAGTAGCAGCCAGCTAGCAGCAGCACCAAGCTAGCAGCAGCAAGCAACCTAGCAGCAGCTAGCACCAAGCTAGCTAGCAGCAACAAGCTATAGCAGCGTATGTAGCAGGCCTGAAGCAATTACCAGCAGCAGCATTTCAAATATGCTAGTGATTCTGAAATATATCATTTCACCATGTTCCAAATTCCTAATTAATTCAATAATATGCTGCCAGGGCCAAAGAATCAAGTACATCATTTGTTGTTATCAAAAATATATAGTACATCCCTTCACCGAACCGAAATCCACTAGCTGTAGAAGTATATACTTAGGGTCCAGGAAATCACTCCTAGGCCAACTAAGTAGAACCAGAAAAGCAAGCAAGGCCACAAGCCAGCCATCAAATAAAGTAACCATGTATAAGCAGCATATCTGTTTAAAGTATGCATATCAACACTTTGCACACTACCAGCAAGCAAACCATGTCAGGGAGCTAGCAAAGTATTCACTTTACACCACAACAAACTTGTTCATGGTACTATGGAGTTCAAACTGAGGAACAGAAACATCCATGTATGAATTACTGCACTCTTTCATCACTTAGGGAAAAACACATAGCAGCAGCATAGCAAGCAAGCAAGCAGCACCTAACAACAGCAACCTATCTAGCAGCAGCAACCTATCTAGCAGCAGCAACCTATCTAGCACCAGCAACAACCTTAAAAATGACAAGTTAGTTAGATTTGGCCTATTTCACTCTTAAAGGGTAGCTCTGTATTTTTTTTAGAAGGAAATGCTCACTGGTCGGCACCTATCTAGCAGCAGCAACAACACCAAGTAACAGATGAAAACTCAGAAATCTCAGTAAGATTCAGTAACCTAGGCATGAAAACTACAACTACCTATCAACACTCTGCATTGGCAAGTGAAAGCAAACACTCTACATTCATTTTTGAAGCACATAGTGAAGCATACAGAGCATCATTGCATAGTGCATACAGAGCATCGAAAATCAAACTTCCACTGTTACACCTCAACACAAGCTACAAATTAAGGTTACAACAAGTAGCATTTGTGTTCTTTTTTCCCCTTAAATTGAACAAAAATGGAACAATGTAGGTGCACCAATTAGGTCAGAGAGGGAGGGAGGGGAGAGGGCCTCACCTGCGGCGACGGCGATGCCGGCTGGAGGCGGTCGGGGTCCTCGGGGTCGGGCACGAGGCGGATGGTGTCCTTGCGCAGGTTGGCGATGGGGTCGGGGAGGGAGGTTGAGCGCCTACTGGTGGCCGACGAACTGGGGCCGTTGACGAACTGGTGGCCGATGAAGAACTGGGCGCCTGCGCTGGTGTCCATGACGTGGTTAGTAGAGGGAGGGACGCCGCTAGGTCAGAGAGGGAGGGAGGAGAGACGGGCCTCACCTGCGGCGACGCGACGGCGGCAGGCGGTAATCGAGGGAGGGGATCTGGGCGCCGGTGTCTATGGGCTCGCGTGAGAGGAGGGGTGGCCGCCGGTGGGAGGGGGCGTCAGAGAGGTGGCGAGGAGAGGAGGGCGTCGCCGGGGTCGCTCGCGTCGTTCGGGGGAGGGGCGGCCGCCGGCGTCGGAGAGGATCGAGGGGAAGAATGGGGAATGGAGGATGCGTGGTCGGGACGGGGGATTTTTGGCTAAGTCCCAGACACCCTTAGCAATAGCGCACCTCTAGTGGTGCGCCACTATGAGGCTTAGCAATAGCGCACCTCTAGGGGTGCGCCACTACCACTTTATGTCTAGGTCAAAAGCAAAACGCGTGGGGATTTGACATATTCCGATTAGTACCGCACTGGCTCTGTCCCTGGTTGGTTTGTGCCAAACCCTGCCGGCCAGGTTCGAACCCTGGCGGCCCCAATTTTTTTCCTTTTCTTTTTCAATTGATTTAACACTATAATAAACATCCAAAATAGCATAATACACCAAAATAAAAGGCATAAATAATTATAATTATGTAGAATATTTAAAATACTATAGAATCTAGAAAATATCCAAAAATATAAATTATATGTCTATTTTGATCGGTACAATGTGTAGATTAACAATATGACATCCATTATTCATACAAGAAAATGATACATATTATCTTTTCACAATCTTCTTGCCCTTCTTTCTCGCGGTTGAATAATTTAGCCCCGGAACTCCTAGACTTCTTCTCTTGAATGGACGGCCTTTAGGTAGGGTGGTCCTGCTTCTTCTTGTTGTGTATGGTTCTTCATCATCGTCGTCGTCATCTTCCATCTTCGGATCGCCGTACTGGTCAAAGTCTAGCTCGTTGGCGGCTCCATCCATTCCGATGATGCTCCTTTTGCCTCTCCTCACGACAACACGGCTGGGCTTTTGCGGGTCGGTAATGAAGAAGCATTGGTCCACTTGGGAAGCTAGTACCCATGGCTCATATTTCGCGGTGACCTTTGCATTTCAAATCCCTGCAAACAAACACATGCAACACATGTGTGGATCGGAGGCTTTGCATATACAACACATGTGGAGGCTTCGCATACAACACACATGCACGTGATCGAGACGCTTTTCGCGCATGCGCACATACGTGTGTGTGCAAGACGATCGGAACCGGTCACACACAAAGCATAAAACCAACAAAGTTACCGATACGGCGAGACCTAGAGTGTTGGATGATGTAAAAAGTTGAGATTGAGTAGGGTATTAAGCTAAGAAAGCTTCACCATTACTTACCTATTAAGCTAAGACATAGCAATGGCGCACTACTAAGTGGTGCGCCACTGCTACGCCTCTCATCTCTAAAGGGGCTCTGGCCACCCCCTAGCAGTGGCGCACCTAATGACATGCGCCATAGGTAACCTATGTAGCAGTGGCGCACCACGGCAGTGCGCCATTGCTAAGCCTATCATCTCTAAACGGTCTCTGGACACCTCCTAGCAGTGGCGCACCTCTGCAACGTGCGCCATAGGTAAGGAATGTAGCAGTGGCGCACCACCGGAGACGTGCGCCACTACTAGGTTGGGGGAGGATCTGGCCTCCTGTCACCACTTACTTATGGCGCACCAGAATCAAGGTGCGCCACTACTACTTTTGTAACAGTGGCCCATTTCGTGGTGCGCCACTGCTAAGTAGTAGTGGCGCACGGCAGCCATGGTGCGCCACTGCTGGCAGTCTTACGGCTAGGCCTTTTCCTAGTAGTGTATGTTCCTTAATTTCCATGCCAGAAACTATATGGCTTATATCTAGGAACGGAGGAAGTTTATAAGTAATATAATGGAGGGCTTCATCTTCAGCTCTAATCAATATCCAGGGTAACATTTGTTTTTCCTAACAGAAACAACATTTATGCACCATGGTGTTAGCAATATATGCCTCATGTGTTATCAGTCTAATGTTCTCCACTAAGCGGACAGCTTGGGTAGTAGCATGTGTATTTATTCTTGCTTCATGCTGTATTATATATGGGTCAGTGCATGGTGATGGATTAGCTAAATTCTACAGCCAAATTTTGTGGGAACACATAAAAGCAGAACATACCTTATACTCCCTCCGTATAAAAAAAAAGCTTCTCAACTTTGTCTAGATACGGAGGTATCTAGAAACATTTTAGTTATAGATACATTCGTATCTAGAAAAATTTAAGCAACTTTTTTTTGGAACGGAGGGATACATATTTTTGTTTGTTTATTTTGATATAGTGACTTGATTGACAATCCTCTCTTCATGGCAGCATAAAGTACCTGTGCTTTTACAAGTATTAAATTACCACATTATCATTGCTAGGACGTACAAATCAGATACACCATATGTCCCTGACACTGATGTTAAATGATATTTCACAGTTTTCTGAACATGGAGGATAGATCCACGCTGTGATTGGAGCAGGCAGGAAAACAGAGTAGAGGGATGCTGCATTGGCTTGTGTCCGGAGAGATGTCTAAACCACTAAAAAGGATTGACATGTGAGTATATTCTTTAGCGCATCTATGTACATTTTGCATCTCCACTCTATGATATTACAGAAAATGTCTCTTATCCTTTTCTTCTTTAGTTACGCCACTGCTTAGCAGATATTTCTCTTGGAGACAAGACACATGTCATGTCTCAAGGTTAACTTGCTATCGAATACAGAATTCCAAAAAAATCTTATTGTTATTGGTGCCTGACATGCTCAATATCTACTGGTTCTTTAGCACAAGTTCAAAATAAACATTTTACCCTTTCTAGAGTTAATTGTGCCTCCATTACTTTTATGTAGTTGAAATGTAGTACATGTCAGCAATGCTATTGTGGGCAATGTGAAGTTGCACCTAAGGGAGCAAAAACTGTTTTCCCAAAGTCAGATATTTTTTGGGCATGCAATGTTAATAATATTCTCTTGTGTGTGTAAATTTCTAAGAAAAAAAAGGGACAAGTTAGTTTTCATCAGAGGACAGAGGTGTTGCACAGCGGGAGGGGAAGGGAAGAAAAACATATATTCAATGTTGTCATGATAAGACTATTGATAATCCGTTCTCTTGCCCAGTTGTAAAATATGAACAAAGAGTAGTAGTTCAATTTGCTCTCACTATAATTGTGTCCTCGACAAACTTATCTTGTGTGTGATAGTTTGTTGGCATTAATATCTAAACTTAGGAGTAATGATTGGATGGTTTTCATATGGTCATGTGGAATGCTGGCAATAGTCAATGATTTCAGGGCATAGTTCCTGCTAATGCCCTGACTTTGATATCCATAATCTGTTATTGAGTTGATCGCTGGTCTAAACTGCAGATAACTGCAACAAGTGGCTCTTCGTTAAGGACCCCATAAATTTGTGGTTGTTGCTTCTGGGGGTGTTTAATACAGGACAAGGTTGGGTGTTGAAGAACTTGCGGAGAAATGTGCTGGTGTGTGCGCCATTTTGTGTTGGGTATACAATTGCCTTTGGTTTAGGGAACATATTTGTTGTCAGGGGCTAAGGGAAGGTTGTGGCGGCTTCCCAAAACTTTTGTGGCCCCTGGTCATCTTTTTTTTCCTTTTATCTTCTTATTTATTCCTTGAAGTAATATATTTCAATTTTCTTAATCAAACCAAGGAGTAAATCCATGAAACAAGTGATTTCAAAATCACATATTTGCGAAGGAACTGGGAGTGTATTAATTAGTACTCTTTTGGTATCTTTGGTGACATATTTTTATCTCACCAAACACAGCAATTCTTAAGTGTCCAAGAGAACATAAAAATGAGAGGAGACATATATCACCATCACTGCCATGTTCTTTTGATTGTAGTAAGGCATAACCCAGCCAGGAAGTAAGGAAGCTCTGTGAATTCTTAGCCTTCTAGCTGGTTTAGGATGACACGCAACATATATATTGGAAATCATTGGGGTGTGTCTGGGAGGCTATAAAGAAGAATATGTGAAATATCATGCGTTTAGTGCGCCGTCCTAAAGATATAATACTACCATTTCTCTGAATACATAAAGCAATAAGGAATCCTAATTTTTTATAACACATGAATATTCATATGTATTATGACAACATTCGGAATGAGAAAAAAAGATACCGTGGCAACGCACGGGCATTCAACTAGTACCATGTAGTAGGTAGGTATGGTGGACACAAATGGCATAGTTTTTGGCTCAAGGATTTGGATGCACGAGAAGAATTCCTCTCAATACAAGGCTAGGCTAGCAAGGTTGTTTTAAGCAAACTCAAGTATAAAATGGTACAGCAAAACTCACATATGAACATATTGCAAGCATTATAAGACTTTACATCGTCTCCTTGTTGTTCAAACACCTTAACCAGAAAATATCTAGACTCTAGAGACCAATCATGCAAACCAAATGTCAACAAGCTCTACAGTATTTCTTCATTAATAGGTGCAAAGCACATGATGCAAGAGCTTAAACATGATCTATTTGAGGACAACAATTGCCAAGTATAAAATTATTCGAGACATTATACCAATTACCACATGCATCATTTTCTGTTTCCAACCATATAACAATTAACGAAGCAGTTTCAACCTTCGCCGTAAACATTAAAAGTAATGCTAAGAACACATGTGTTCATATGCTGATACGTCTCCAACGTATCGATAATTTCTTGTGTTCCATGCCACATTATTGATGTTATCTACATGTTTTATGCACACTTTATGTCATATTCGTGCATTTTCCGGAACTAACCTATTAACAAGATGCCGAAGTGCCAGTTCCTGTTTTCTGTTTTTGGTTTCAGAAATCCTAGTAAAGAAATATTCTCGGAATTGGACGAAATAAAAGCCCAGAGGCCTATTTTTACACGAAGCTTCCAGAAGACCGAAGACAAGACGAAGAGGGGCCACGGGGTGGCCAAACCCTAGAGCGGCGCGGCCCCACCCCCGGCGCGCCGGCCTATGGTTTGGGCCCCCGTGCCGCCTCTTGACCTACCCTTCCGCCTACCAAAGCCTCCGTGGCGCGAGCCCCGGTGCGAGAGCCACGATACGGAAAACCTTCCAGAGACGCCGCCACCGCCGATCCCATCTCGGGGATCCAGGAGATCACCTCCGCACCCGCCGGAGGGGAATCATCTCCGGAGGACTCTACACCGCCATGGTCGCCTCCGGAGTGATGAGTGAGTAGTCTACCCTGGACTATGGGTCCATAGCAGTAGCTAGATGGTTGTCTTCTCCCCATTGTGCTATCATTGTCGGATCTTGTGAGCTGCCTATCATGATCAAGATCATCTATATGTAATTCTATATGTTGCGTTTGTTGGGATGCGATGAATAGAGAATACTTGTTATGTTGATTATCAAAGCTATGCTATGTGTTGTTTAAGATCTTGCATGCTCTCCGTTATTAGTAGATGCTCTGGCCAAGTAGATGCTTTTAACTCCAAGAGGGAGTACTTATGCTCGATAGTGGGTTCATGCCTGCATTGACACCTGGGACAGTGACAGAAAGTTCTAAGGTTGTGTTGTGCTGTTGCCACTAGGGATAAAACATTGATGCTATGTCTAAGGATGTAGTTGTTGATTACATTACGCACCATACTTAATGCAATTGTCTGTTGCTTTGCAACTTAATACTGGAGGGGGTTCGGATGATAACCTGAAGGTGGACTTTTTAGGCATAGATGCAGTTGGATGGCGGTCTATGTACTTTGTCGTAATGCCCATTAAATCTCACTATACTCATCATGATATGTATGTGCATTGTCATGCTCTCTTTATTTGTCAATTGCCCAACTGTAATTTGTTCACCCAACATGCTGTTCGTCTTATGGGAGAGACACCTCTAGTGAACTGTGGACCCCGGTCCAATTCTCTTTACTGAAATACAATCTACTGCAATACTTGTTTTTACCGTTTTCTCTGCAAACAATCATCTTCCACACAATACGGTTAATCCTTTGTTACAGCAAGCTTGAGATTGACAACCTCACTGTTTTCGTTGGGGCAAAGTACTTTGGTTGTGTTGTGCAGGTTCCACGTTGGCGCCGGAATCTCTGGTGTTGCGCCGCACTACATCCCGCCGCCATCAACCTTCAACGTGCTTCTTGGCTCCTCCTGGTTTGATAAACCTTGGTTTCTTTCTGAGGGAAAACTTGCTGCTGTGCGCATCATACCTTCCTCTTGGGGTTGCCAACGAACGTGTGAAATACACGCCATCAAAGCTATTTTTCTGGCGCCGTTGCCAGTCAAGACACGCTGCAAGGGAGTCTCCACTTCTCAATCTCTTTACTTTGTTTTTGTCTTGCTTTATTTTATTTACTACTTTGTTTGCTGCACTAAATCAAAATACAAAAAATTAGTTGCTAGTTTTACTTTATTTGCTATCTTGTTTGCTATATTGAAAACACAAAAAAATTAGTTTACTTGCATTTACTTTATCTAGTTTACTTTATTGTCTTGCACTCTATATTAAAAATACAAAAAATTTTAGTTACTTTTGTTACCATGTCTATCTCTGAACCTGTTACTTCTTCGCCTGAAGAATTAGTTTTCTCTTTTAAACAAGGAGATGAGGAGAGTTTTAAGGATGCTTGGTCTAGAATTTTTACTTCTTATTGTAAAGCTGAACCTCAAATGACTCTAAGTTTGCTCCTTAGTAATTTTTATTTTGGTCTTATGGTTCGCTATAGATATGCTTTGGATACTTTAGTGGGAGGAGATTTCCTTCATTGCAATGGGGATCAAGCTTTTAATGCCATAAAGAAGTTGGTTGCATCATATGATTCAGCTAATAACTTTGATTCAGTCCTCGCTAGCATATATAGTAGATTAAATACTCTGGAGATAAGTACATCTCGCTTGAATGATAACTATTGCCACGTTCGTAATCGTCTTGAACAAGTTTTAGTGAACTCTAAACTCTCATTGTGGGATCCTGCTGTTAAAATTGTTATCGGTGATCGAACCCTCCATGCCTACTGTGATATTATGTATGAATTTTGCCTTATGCCTGAAAGTATTTATAAATCTTTGAAACTTTGGGGAGTTGAGGAAGGAGGAGAAGAGATAACTCTCATTGATAACTCTACTATAATCCCTAAAGGAATAGCCGCAGGTGTGCATACAACTATTTGTGGAAGAACAATATCTATTGATTATCTTGTTGTTGAAACAGGAAAACTCACACTCGGAAGATCCCTGCTGAAACTATTGGGAGCAGTCATTGATGTTGGAGAAGGCACTTTGAAATTCACCTCTATACCGGGAGAAACTCGTATATTTACTAAACCAAAGGGAAAGAAAAACAATAAGAAAGGTAAGGGTAAAGCCCAAGGTAATGTTGATGCTCCACCCTTTGATAATACTTGATACACACTTTCTGCGCCTAGCGAAAGGCGTTAAGAAAAGCGCTTATGGGAGACAACCCATGTTTTTACCTACAGTACTTTGTTTTTATTTTGTGTCTTGGAAGTTGTTTACTACTGTAGCAACCTCTCCTTATCTTAGTTTTGAGTTTTGTTGTGCCAAGTTAAGCCGTTGATAGAAAAGTAAGTACTAGATTTGGATTACTGCGCAGTTCCAGATTTCTTGTTGTCACGAATCTGGGTCTATCTCCTGTAGGTAGCTCAGAAAATTACGCCAATTTACGAGCATGATCCTCAGATATGTACGCAACTTTCATTCAATTTGAGAATTTTCGTTTGAGCAAGTCTGGTGCCATTTTAAAATTCGTCAATACGAACTGTTCTGTTTTGACAGATTCTGCCTTTTATTTCGCATTGCCTCTTTCGCTATGTTGGATGAATTTCTTTGATCCACTAATGTCCAGTAGCATTATGCAATGTCCAGAAGTGTTAAGAATGATTGTGTCACCTCTGAATATGTCAATTTATATTGTGCACTAACCCTCTAATGAGTTGTTTCGAGTTTGGTGTGGAGGAAGTTTTCAAGGATCAAGAGAGGAGTATGATGCAACATGATCAAGGATAGTGAAAGCTCTAAGCTTGGGGATGCACCCGGTTCACCCTGCATATATCAAGAAGACTCAAGCGTCTAAGCTTGGGGATGCCCAAGGCATCCTTCTTCATCGACAAATTATCGGGTTCCTCCTGAAACTACATTTTTATTCGGCCACATCTTATGTGCTTTTTCTTGGAGCGTCGGTTTGTTTTTTGTTTTTGTTTTGTTTGAATAAAATGGATCCTAGAATTCACTTTATGGGAGAGATACACACTCCGCTGTAGCATATGGACAAATATGTCCTTGGTTTCTACTCATAGTATTCATGGCGAAGTTTCTCCTTCGTTAAATTGTTATATGGTTGGAATTGAAAATGATACATGTAGTAATTGCTAAAAATGTCTTGGGTAATGTGATACTTGGCAATTGTTGTGCTCATGTTGAAGCTCTTGCATCATATGCTTTGCACCCATTAATGTAGAAATACATAGAGCATGCTACAATTTGGTTTGCATATTTGGTTTCTCTAAGGTCTAGATAATTTCTAGTTTGAGTTTGAACAACAAGGAAGACTGTGTAGAGTCTTATAATGTTTTCAATATGTCTTTTATGTGAGTTTTGCTGTACCGTTCATCCTTGTGTTTGTTTCAAATAACCTTGCTAGCCTAAACCTTGTATCGAGAGGGAATACTTCTCATGCATCCAAAATACTGAGCCAACCACTATGCCATTTGTGTCCACCATACCTACCTATACTACATGGTATTTTCCGCCATTCCAAAGTAAATTGCTTGAGTGCTACCTTTAAAATCCCATCATTCACCTTTACAATATATAGCTCATGGGACAAATAGCTTAAAAACTATTATGGTATTGAATATGTAATTATGCACTTTATCTCTTACTAAGTTGCTTGTTGTGCGATAACCATGTTTACTGGGGAACGCCATCAACTCATTGTTGAATTTCATGTGAGTTGCTATGCATGTCGTCTTGTCTGAAGTAAGGGCGATCTACACTGAGTTGAATGGTTTGAGCATGCATATTGTGAGAGAAGAACATTGGGCCGCTAACTAAAGCCATGATTCATGGTGGAAGTTTCAGTTTTGGACAAACATCCTCAAATCTCTAATGAGAAAAGAATTAATTGTTGTCAAATGCTTAAAGCATTAAAAGAGGAGTCCATTATCTGTTGTCTATGTTGTCCCGGTATGGATGTCTAAGTTGAGAATAATCAAAAGCGAGAAATCCAAATGCGAGCTTTCTCCTTAGATCTTTGTACAGGCGGCATAGAGGTACCCCTTTGTGAAACTTGGTTAAAGCATATGTATTGTGGTGATAATCCAGGTAGTCCAAGCTAATTAGGACAAGGTGCGGGCACTATTAGTACACTATGCATGAGGCTTGCAACTTATAAGATATAATTTACATGATGCATATGCTTTATTACTACCGTTGACAAAATTGTTTCATGTTTTCAAAATCAAAGCTCTAGCACAAATATAGCAATCGATGCTTTTCCTCTATGAGGACCATTCTTTTACTTTCAATGTTGAGTCAGTTCACCTATTTCTCTCCACCTCAAGAAGCAAACACTTGTGTGAACTGTGCATTGATTCCTACATACTTGCTTATTGCACTTATTATATTACTCTATGTTGACAATATCCATGAGATATACATGTTACAAGTTGAAAGCACCGCTGAAACTTAATCTTCTTTTGTGTTGCTTCAATACCTTTACTTTGAATTATTGCTTTATGAGTTAACTCTTATGCAAGACTTATTGATGCTTGTCTTGAAGTGTTATTCATGAAAAGTCTTTGCTTTATGATTCACTTGTTTACTCATGTCATACACATTGTTTTGATCGCTGCATTCTTTACATATGCTTTACAAATAGTATGATCAAGATTATGATGGCATGTCACTCCAGAAATTATCTTTGTTATCGTTTTACCTGCTCGGGACGCCGAGACTAAGCAGGGGATGCTGATACGTCTCCAACGTATGATAATTTCTTGTGTTCCATGCCACATTATTGATGTTATCTACATGTTTTATGCACACTTTATGTCATATTCGTGCATTTTCTGGAACTAACCTATTAACAAGAGATCTTGAAGTGCCATTCTTGTTTTACTGCTGTTTTTGGTTTCAGAAATCCTAGTAAAAATATTCTCGGGTGGACGAAATAAAAGCCCGAGAGGCCTATTTTTACACGAAGCTTCGAAGACAGAAGACAAGACGAAGAGGGGCCACGGGGTGGCCAAACCCTAGGGCGGCGCGGCCCCACCTGGCCGCGCCGGCCTGGTTTGGGCCCTGTGCCGCCTCTTGACCTACCCCCGCCTACTTAAAGCCTCCGTGACGAAACCCCCGGTACCGAGAGCCACGATACGGAAAACCTTCCAGAGACGCCGTCACCGCCGATCCCATCTCGGGGGATCCTGGAGATCACCTCCGGCACCCTGCCGGAGAGGGGAATCATCTCCCGGAGGACTCTACACCGCCATGGTCGCCTCCGGAGTGATGAGTGAGTAGTCTACCCCTGGACTATGGGTCCATAGCAGTAGCTAGATGGTTGTCTTCTCCCCATTCTGCTATCATTGTCGGATCTTGTGAGCTGCCTATCATGATCAAGATCATCTATATGTAATTCTATATGTTGCGTTTGTTGGGATCCGATGAATAGAGAATACTTGTTATGTTGATTATCAAAGCTATGCTATGTGTTGTTTAAGATCTTGCATGCTCTCCGTTATTAGTAGATGCTCTGGCCAAGTAGATGCTTTTAACTCCAAGAGGGAGTACTTATGCTCGATAGTGGGTTCATGCATGCATTGACACCTGGGACAGTGACAGAAAGTTCTAAGGTTGTGTTGTGCTGTTGCCACTAGGGATAAAACATTGATGCTATGTCTAAGGATGTAGTTGTTGATTACATTACGCACCATACTTAATGCAATTGTCTGTTGCTTTGCAACTTAATACTGGAGGGGGTTCGGATGATAACCTGAAGGTGGACTTTTTAGGCATAGATGCGGTTGGATGGCGGTCTATGTACTTTGTCGTAATGCCCAATTAAATCTCACTATACTCATCATGATATGTATGTGCATTGTCATGCTCTCTTTATTTGTCAATTGCCCAACTGTAATTTGTTCACCCAACATGCTGTTCGTCTATGGGAGAGACACCTCTAGTGAACTGTGGACCCCGGTCCAATTCTCTTTACTGAAATACAATCTACTGCAATACTTGTTTTTACTGTTTTCTCTGCAAACAATCATCTTCCACACAATACGGTTAATCCTTTGTTACAGCAAGCCGGTGGATGACAACCTCAACCTGTTTCGTTGGGGCAAAGTGCTTGGTTTGTGTTGTGCAGGTTCCACGTTGGCGCCGGAATCTCTGGTGTTGCGCCGCACTACATCCCGCAGCCATCAACCTTCAACGTGCTTCTTGGCTCCTCCTGGTTCGATAAACCTTGGTTTCTTTCTGAGGGAAAACTTGCTGCTGTGCTCATCATACCTTCCTCTTGGGGTTGCCCAACGAACGTGTGAAATACACGCCATCAAACAGCAGAGCGTGTATCTCTCCCACATAAGCATGAATTTATTTAGAGAATGAAAATAACAAAAAAAAAAAAAAAAGCAAACAGACGCTCCAAGTAAAGCACATAAGATGTGACGGAATAAAAATATAGTTTCACTAGAGATGATGACCCGATAAGTTGTCGATGAAGAAGGATGCCTTGGGCATCCCAAGATTAGATGCTTAGGTCTTCATGAAATATACAGGGATGAACCACCGGGGCATCCACAAGCTTAGACTTTTCACTCTTCTTGATCATATTGTATCATCCTCCTCTCTTGACCCTTGAAAACTTCCTCCACACAAACTCAAAACAAACTCATTAGAGGGTTAGTGCATAATCAAAAAATTCACATGTTCCGAGGTGACACAATCATTATTAACACTTCTGGACATTGCTCAAAGCTATTGGAAGTTAATGGAACAAAGAAATCCATCCAACACAGCAAAAGAGACAATGCGAAATAAAAGGCAGAATCTGTCAAAACAGAACAGTCCGTAAAGACGAATTTTTTAGAGGCACCAGACTTGCTCAGATGAAAATGCTCAAATTGAATGAAAGTTGCGTACATATCTGAGGATAACTCACGTAAATTGGCAGATTTTTCTGAGTTACTTACAGAGAACCCTGCCCAAATTCGTGACAGCAAGAAATCTGTTTCTGCGCAGTAATCCAAATCTAGTATGAACCTTACTATCAAAGACTTTACTTGGCACAACAATGCAATAAAATAGAGATAAGGAGAGGTTGCTACAGTAGTAACAACTTCCAAGACTCAAATATAAAAAAATTGCTGTAGTAAAATAAAAACATGGGTTATCTCCCAAGAAGTGCTTTCTTTATAGCCATTAAGATGGGCTCAGTAATTTTAATGATGCACTCGCAAGAAATAAGAGTTGAAGCAAAGAGAGCATCAAAAAGCAAGTGTGAAACAAATTTAAGCCTAACCCACTTCCTATGAAAAGGAATCTTGTAAATAAACAAGTCATGTTGGCATAATGCAACAAGCATAGGAAAACTAGACAAGCGCAACTTCAAGATTTCAGCATATAGAGAGAGGTGTTTTAGTAACATGAAAACTTCTACAACCATATTTTCCTCTCTCATAATAATTTCCAGTAGCATCATGAACAAACTCAACAATATAACTATCACATAAAGCATTCTTATCATGAGTCTCATGCATAAAATAATTACTACTCCCAACATAAGCATAGTCATTCTTATTAATTGTAGTGGGAGCAAATTCAACATAGTAGCTATCATTATTATTCTCATCATCAAATATAGGAGGCATATTATAATCATAATAAACTTTATCCTCCATAGTAGGTGGCACCAAAAGACCACT
This sequence comes from Lolium multiflorum, assembly GCA_030979885.1. NCBI lineage: Eukaryota > Viridiplantae > Streptophyta > Magnoliopsida > Poales > Poaceae > Lolium > Lolium multiflorum. The sequence goes on from CM061750.1 coordinate 169,912,635, forward strand.
ATCATTATAATCATCATAAATGGGAGGCAAAGTATCGTCAAAGTAAATTTTCTCCTCCATGCTTGGGGGACTAAAAATATCATGCTCAAAACCAGCTTCCCCAAGCTTAGAACTTTCTATATCATTATCAACAATGGTGTTCAAAGCGTTCATACTAATATTACTATTAGCATGCAAATAAGGTTCCATTGGTTTTTTAATTTTCGCATCAAACAATCCATGTCTTAACTCAGGAAATAGTTTAAAAAGCTCACGGTTGTTTTCCATTATGCCTTACTAGTGTTTAACAAGAAACGAAAAGATGCAATTGGAGGATCTAAAGGAAATAGCTTCGAGCACTCACACAGAGCAACGGTGCTAGGAAATAGCTTAGTAGTCGGAGGATGTGAATACAACACCTTACCTCCCCGGCAACGGCGCCGGAAAATAGCTTGATGTCTCGCACGCTTCTATTCCTGTAAACAGTGTTGGGCCTCCAAGAGCGAGAGGTTTGTATAACAGTGACAAGTTTCCCTTAAGTGAATCACCCAAGGTTTATCGAACTTAGGGAGGAAGAGGTCAAAGATATCCCTCTCAAGCAACCTGCAATCACGATACAAGAAGTCTCTTGTGTCCCCAACACCTAATACACTTGTCAGATGTATAGGTGCACTAGTTCGGCGAAGAGATAGTGAAATACAAGTGGTATGAATGAATATGAGCAGTAGTAACGGCGCCAGAAAATAGCTTGCTGGCGTGCAGTTGATGGTAGTAATATTGCGGGAAGTAAAGATGCAGTAAAATAGTAAACAAGCGATGATTGCAGTATTTGGAAACAAGGCCTAGGGATCATACTTTCACTAGTGGACACTCTCAACATTGATACATAATAAAACCACTCTACACTCTCTTGTTGGATGATGAACACCATTAATTGTGTAGGGCTACAAGAGCACCTCAATGCCGGAGTTAACAAGCTCCACAACATTCAATGTTCATATTTAAATAACCTTAGAGTGCATGATAGACCAACGCAATTATACCGAGTACTAACATAGCATGCACACTGTCACCTTCAAGCTATGAAAGGGGGAATAGATCACATCAATACTATCATAGTAATAGTTAACTTCATAATCTACAAGAGATCACAATCATAAACTACGCCAAGTACTACATGATGCACACCCTTGTCACCATTACATCATGGAGGAGGAATAGACTACTTTAATAACATCACTAGAGTAGCACATAGATTAATAGTGATATAAAGCACATTGCAATTATAATGGAGTATAAATAAGCACTTCACTATGCGATTCTGAATTACTCTTTGGCAAGATAACGATCACTAATTCATCATGTAGGGAAACCTTAAAGATGTATTCCCAAGTACTAATAAACACCCCACACTGTCACTGTGAGAATTCATAGGAGGTACTAACACACCACAATTTCATAGAGACATCCAACTCAAATCATAACTCAGTGAATAAGTATTACACGTGAAATATAGCCTAAGAGACCCACAGGTGCACACACTGTCACCTTTACACACGTGGGACAAGGAGTCTCCGGAGATCACATAAGTAAAATCCACTTGAATAGCATAACGACATCTAGATTACAAGCTCAACATATGGATCTCAATCATGTAAGGCAGCTCATGAGATCATTGTGTTGAAGTACATGGGAGAGAGAGATTGACCACATAGCTACCGGTACAGCCCTTAGCCTCGACGGAGAACTACTCCCTCCTCATGGGAGACAGCAGCGGTGAGGAAGATGGCGGTGGTGTCGATGGAGATGCCTTACGGGGGGCACTTCCCCGTCACGGCGGGTGCCGGAACAGAGACTCTGTCCCCCGGATCTTGGCTTCGCGATGGCGGCGGCTCTGGAAGGTTTCTCGTACGGTGGCTTTTCCATAAGATTTAGGTCGGGGAGGCTTAAATAGGCGGGGCGGGTCGAGGAGGGCTGACGGGGCCGCCGGACAATAGGGGCGCGCCCCCTTGAGCAGCGCCGGCCACATGTGTGCGCCCCAGGGGCTCCCTGCAGTGCCTCTCAGGTGTTATGGAAGCTTCGTGGAATTATAAGATCTTTGGCGTTGATTTCGTCCAATTCCGAGAATAATTCCTTACTAGGATTTACGAAACCAAAAACAGCAGAAAACAGAGCGGCATAGGCATCTCGTCGATAGGTTAGTTCCGGAAAACAAATAATGACATAATGTGTATAAAACATGTGAGTATCATCATAAAAGTAGCATGGAACATAGAGAAATTATAGATACGTTTGAGACGTATCAACGGGTGTGGCGTCTGATTTCCTTCCTTCCAAGTGTTTCCCGTTACAGAGAAAACCAGATGGTTTCCCATATTGGGGCTCCAAGCTTTCCTCTCAGATCTGCGGTAACTTCCCACCGAGGTGGTCCTCCCGATGGATGGTTGAGGGGTATTCCGAAGAACTCGGGATACGGGCGTCCTAAATACTCAACTAGTTGCTTCAAATCCTTCTCGAACATCAGGTTTCCTCCAGGGCCAACTTGATAGGACTCACATTGGTACTCCATCTGTGAGCAATGAGGATGAGAAAGTTAGAGAAGTGATCAAATGTGCAAACTTTTATGTAGAAATACAAGAAAAAGTAGAGCATGAATTTCTCATTTTGAAAAAGATCTCAAGGATAAGAGTGAGAATAAGTATTCACTTCATTGGTTTTGAAACTAAGTTTTTCATACGTCCATTCTAACTAGGGTCTCCTAAGGTCAACAATGGCTCTGATACCAACTTGTCAACACCCGGATTTTAAGTCCAGATGCCTATTATGCCATTCCTCGCAATCCCGGGAATATTGTTTTTGCGAGACATAATAGATTGATATCACACACATCATTCATTACAACACATAATCGTCTTACAAATAAAGGATCACATGATCCGGTCTCATTACAATAATAGAAGTTCTATTGATCAATTACATAACACATAGCGGACGAAATAGCGTAGTAGTAGTCCATTTATTCCACAGGCAACTGTTGACGTCGGAGTGATCCTAGTTGTGTAAACGTCCTGCTTGTCCTTCTTCGGGTTACGATACTCCTCTTCATAGTCGGCCATTTGAATAGCCGGGACACAACCATAGTACTTTAAAGTACTCTCAAACTAATACTAGGTAAAACTATCAACTATAGTGAGGGGTGCTAAGCTCTAGTTTCATTTGCATAAAGCCAGTTTTATTTCATAAGCACTTTAATAATCAAAACCTCTTCATTAACTCAAGGGGAACATTAGTGTCATTCCCACACTCAGTTGTGATTCAAAGTCAAAGTCACCTTTCGATTCAAGTCACAAGTCACCATTCATATTTTGTAAAAGTTCTGATGACGGAACAGTATGGCCTTTCCAACTGTCCATGACCGCGGACGCGGCTATTCGAATAGGTTTACACTCTGCAGAGGAGTTGTATACTTGTGCCACAATAATTGCAATAGTTCGTCAGGGGTAACTGTCCCTGATTTATCGTACGTAGTACGTGAACTACCAATCCTAACCTTTCATTTACATACCCTAGTATAGGCACCTCTCCCCATGAGCTTGGCCTCCGAGTGAAGACAAACCTCAACCTGGGAACTGCACGGGGCTTGGGTAGGACATTCACCTCATTTCACGTCATTTCACTTTCGGGAGGCAGCCTCGGCATAACCCCTATGACGCTTGTTCGGAGAACCCATACTAAAATACATAAGTTTCCAGTTAATTAAGCCTTACCCAGATTCAGGTATTGTGGGGATACTTAAGAATTGGAATGTTATCGCATCCGAACACAACCATTAGTTTTTGGTAAATTTCACCAAGTCCTTCACGAGTCACATTCACCTTCAAAAATCTTTCAATAGAATGACTCATCATTCCATGGTTTCAAAGTCATTGATTTTCACAAGTTCCCATCTAGAGTAGTCAATTTTAGTTTAGCACTAGCAACTAGTCATGAGGGTGCTAATCACTTGTATTGCTCTAGGCTAAGTTTGATGCTCTTGTACTACTCCATAACTAAACTAAGTGAATCATGAATCAAAAAGTACTTTGATAAACAAAATTTAGTAAAGCTTGTAAAGTAAAAACTTGGGATAGGAGCATTAAGCATAAAGTAAAAAGTAATGGTGCCTTGCTCTTGTAGAGCTTTGCATTAGTCTAGTTGTATTGGCAATAGCTTGCCTTGATTGGGGTAGTGCTCAAAGTTCTCTTCTCCTTCCTCTTGGTAGGATACCTCCTCCTCTTGATAGTCTCCGATACTAGCGTCTATAAACGAATACGAGGATACAATCACCAAATAATACTTAAGTACTCTTAATTAGCCTTAATGGCTCACTCAAATGATCTAGCATTACTACTTAACATTTATCAAAAATTATGCTAGGGTTTCCTTACTTAGTATTCGGAAAATAATTTCCTCTCATTGAAATATGGATTAGGATTTCTATTTAGTTTGGGAGAAATAATTTCCTCTCATTGAATCTTGTTAAGATTTAATCTTCTCAAATAACTATGTATGATCACATGTTGACCAAGGTCAACACTTCACACTTATCATTTGAGAAAAGTGATTTAAATGAGATTCATCATCTCATGTGATTTAAATAACCATTGTGATTTAAAATATTTATTTAAGTTCCACAAGTGAGCATGTATGAGCCTATGCAATAGAGGTCATCACATTACTTCATACTACCTCCGTTTCAAGGAATAAAGCGCACGCGTATTCAAGACGAACTTTGACCATAAAATTGAGCAACATAATCTTGATTATATTATATGTATATAGTATCGTTGGATTCGTATTTAAAAGTAATTCTTGGTCAAACAAAAAGCAAACAAAAAGTAAAACAAGGACGCCTTATTCCTTGAAACGGAGGTAGTAACACTTGGGAAAATGATTTAAATGAGGTGCTTCACCTCATATATTTAAATTCCTAACATTTGAAATGGTTTAAATGGGCTAGTATTGACTACATAGCCAATATTTTTCTTCTAGCCCATGATCATGTACAGAACCCATATCATATTTTTACATACTAAATTAGAGTTTGTGAAATGTGAATTATGAGAAGTGGAATCACCTCAAAAATCAAAAGGGTTGATTTATAATATTTATTTGAAAACTGAAAAGCATCTGACTTGTTATTTTTGCTATTCAAATTCTACACAAGCTATGAGGTTTTGTCCAGTGGGATTAGATAGATCATTTCATAAGCTTTCCAGAACATTTCGAATCACTCAATTTGGGTTTGTAGATTTGAAACTATTCAATTTATAGCAAAGCATCAGTATTGAAATCTCACTGAAACCATTTATTCGAATTTGAATTAACGGGCTTAGGCAGGAACACAGATGGGCCGAAACGAGGGGAAAGGGACTGGGCTGGCCCAACTAGCACTTCCCACACAGCGGGCCAACTGACATGGTGGGGCCTGCGTGTCAGTCTCTCTTTAACCCGAAACGGTACCTGTGAACGCGAGCCGCTGGATCAGATGGAGATTGGACGGTGGGGCTTCATCGTCGTCGATGGCGAGAAGAGCGTGCTGCCGCGGCGGAGGTAGGGGGTCGGCGGCGAGCTGGAGCTCCGGCGAGGGGCGGCGCTGATGCTAGACGACGTTGTCGACGATGGGGAGTCGACTGGTAGCCGCGGCGGAGCTTGAGGTGGCCGAATTCGACGACGGTGATGAGCTACTAGTGCGGTGGATTCCGATCAAATTCCGGCGAGATGGGGGCTAATTGAGGAGGGGAAGATGTTGAGGAGGATCAGAGAGATGAGGAGAGCTTGTTGGTGTGAAGAAATTAGGCGTGGGAGCTCTCCTTTTATAGGGTGAAGGGGTGCTGCGGGGGTGCCGTGGTGGTCATCGGTGTCAATGGCGCTCCGGGCGCGAAGGGGCAAGACGATAGGGGCGCGAGGTAGGCGACGCCTAGGCGATGCTCAACGTCTAGCTAGTGCTGCCAAAGGGTGACAGGATGGATCGAGCGCGTGCAATGGAGTGCCGCAGTACTAACGGGAAATCCTTCGATCATGGTGACGGCGATGTTGCTTCCGCGAGCTAGCGAGGTTGTCTACGGTGTAGCTGGTGCAGTGGCGATCGCGCATGCAAAGGGAGAAGGCGAGGGAAGGACGAGAGCGACCAGGCGAAGGCGTGCACTGGCGCGTCCAGTGACATGTCTGGGCGCGCTCTGGCATGGCTGGGGCGCGTCTGGGCGCGTACGGGCGCGTGGCGTTCTGGCCAGTGCGGTGCGTTTCTTCGGCCAGGGAGGGTACCAGCGTGCATGGTTGAGTGCAGGCTACCTATTGACATGGTAGGGCTGGCCAGAGAGGGGTGGAGAGGATGAGTGGCAAGAGGGTCGGCATGGTACTTGGCATGGAGGATATTGATCATGGCTTCACTTTAATCAGCACAAGCAAGGACTGGGAATGATGCAGGGGACCTAGGAGAGCAATGATCATCAAGGAACTAAAGGGGTTTAGGCTTTGGACCAGAGGTTAAAAGGGTGCATTGGATGTTCCCTGCCAACTGTTTGATGAAATGGCCGCTAGAGAAATTTTGTTGAATTTTGGAAATCTTTTTGGTGGATCTCATTTATATAATTATAGAGGTAGAATGGTGGGGGATGGTGGTCAATTTGGTGAAGATTTGCAAGATTTCAAAAATGGGGTCATCTTCTCTTTGATTCAATGTCTCCACTTGTCTCATCTATTCTGGTCAACCTGGTCAAAGTCAGCACTGGTGGTCAACAGCAAAGTGGTTCATCTTGACATGGTCTTGGATGAGGTGGAGAGAGTTGGTCAAGGTTGGTTTAAGAAAAGTCAAAACCAGGGGTGCAAAGTGGTGAAGATGTTATAAAATGGTCACATGACCATTATCATATGCAAGTTGGAATTTGCTTTTTTCTTTGATTTGATTCTGGTTTCTTTGATTCAAAAGGGTGTTTTATGGATATATAAGTGTTTTACAAACAATGGCACAAGCCATGGTGGCCTTGGTTGAAGATATGCAAAATTGGCTAATGTGTATGTGAGTGAAAAATGGAATTTTCTCACTATTTGATTTCTCTCCATTTTATTTGTCTTTTCTTGACTCAAATGTGATTCTTATTAGTTTAGGAACATTTCCAAACCATTGAAACCATTCCAAATGGTCTAATTCAAAGATTTGCAAAAATGGCCATAAACACATAAGAGGTGATATGTCAATTTTCACTAATCTTGTAATTTATTCCCCTTGCTTTACTTGGGCATGGGTTAGGGTCCATTTAGGGTTAGATTAGGTTTAGAGATGGTTTCACACTATTTGGGTAAGGTATAATGGCATAGGTCAAGGTTTGGGTAAAATGGCTATGTGCCACATATGGCTCTATGCATATGTTGCATTTGATTTTTAATTTGACTTGGCTTGACCCAATTGATGTTGTTGAGTGTTGAAATGGTATAGAGGAGTGATCCAACCATTCACAACAAGTCTTAGGGTCAAGATCCTCAAATTCACAAATTTGCTATTTGCTCGCATATATGCCTCTATGGCATTTTTATTTTCTTTTTAAAATCTTTGGTTTCAACTTGGATTTGGTTTGAGAAGCACTTGGTAAGGTTTATGAAGGTTTTCCAATCCTATAAACAAAGTAGAAAGGCTTAGGGTAAAGTTTCACAAAAATAGCCATAGGCACATAGGCCTTTTTCTTATTTAATTTATTTTTATTTTGATTTAACTTGGATGGTCAAAAGAGGGGTGAGGTTTAGGGTTTAAGATTATTTCAAAGTAGTTCAACAAGCAATCATGGCAATAGCACAAGAATTAAGCATGATCACAAGGTATCAAACTTTATTTAAGAAAAGTTTTTGTTGGTTCCAAAATTTGGAAAAAGGGAAGTTCATTTTCTTTGTTTTTGATATTTTTTTGGGATGTTACCAACCCTTCCCCCTTAAACAAATCTCGTCCCGAGATTTTAAGAAAAGTTAGGTTCCTAAGAGAGATTGAGAAGTTGATTAACAGGAAAACATACTTGGCATGGCCTGGGGTGCTTCATGGGCTTCAGTGGCATTCATGTGGTAGAAGCGGCCGTTGTTGTTGTTCTGGTTCCTTCTACCTGCAAAGCGGCGCTGTTGCTGGGCAGGTGCAGCTGTATTGGGGGCAGTCTTGGCAAGTTTCTTGGGGCATTCATTTGAGTAGTGGCCTACAGTGCCACATTCATAGCAGGTGATGGTTGCCTTGTCCTTGGGGGTGATGGGGGTAGCATTTCAAAGCCTAATATATTCCGCAAAGCCTAATATTGCAAACAAAGAATTAAAATTTGTAGAAAACTATTCACCCCTCCCTCTAGGTTTACCATCTCTGAACATTCACAAACTGACAAGATGTCCATAATGAGTCCGATCAGAGAGAGGATCACCATCAGAGGCTCGAAGAGAAATATTGAGCTCCATAGGAGTCTCAATAGTACGCTCATAGTAAGAGCGACACGATCAAGAAGATCCTGAATATATCGTTCTTCGGATATAAACAAACCATGAGAGGTGGACAGAACCTCAATCCCAAGAAAGTAGCGAAGTGGACCAAGATCCGACATAAGGAACTACTCACTGAGACGTGCGTTGACAATATACGTAGGGTCGTCACCAGTGATGATCATGTCATCAACATACATAATAAGAAGAGTGCAACCACGAGGAGAAGAGTGAACAAAAAGCAGTGGATCATGTGTACTGGGAGAGAACCAGCAGCAGTGACCGCAGAAGCAAAGTGCTCAAACCATGCACGAGAGGCTTTCTTAAGGCCATAGAGAGAGAGACAAAGACGATAGACCATGCCATTTGTGATGGAATACCGAGGTGGTGGTTGCATATAAACTTTCTCACGCAACTCACCATTAATAAATGCATTCATAACATCAAGATGAGACACGGACCAATGGAGAGCAGGGGGCACGTCAAGAAGAGTCCGAACAGTGATCATGTGAACGACAAGAGCAAAAGACTCATCATAGTCATGACCATGCTCCGGCTGAAAACCTCTAGCAACGAGTCGAGCTTTGTATCGCTCAAGAGTACCATCAGAGTAGGTCTTAACCTTATAGAACCACTTAACATAGGGAGGAAGATGGATGAGTTCCCATGTGCCAGTGTGCTCAAGTGCAACAATCTCCTCAGCCACAGTGAGCTGGCATTCAGGATGAACAACATCCTCATGATAAGTAGTCGGATCCGGGATAGCTGATACACTATAGCTAGCAGGGTTATAGAAATCAGGAGAAGGACAAGGCCGAGTACGAAGAGAATAAGTCAGCTGAGACGGTGCACCAGAAGTAGAGGGTGCATCAGATGACTCGGTGTCGATGGTACTCCTCGGCAATGCCCGCCGATTCGGGATTAGGGTTGATGGAATCCTGTAGGCTGACACGAGACATCGGTAAACAGACAAGCGGGGAGAGCGATTTACCCATGTTCGGGGCCCTCGATGTGGTAAAACCCTTACGTCCTGCCTGTCTGATCTTTGATTATGAGAATATTGGGTTACAATGGGGTGCCGAAGGTTCGATCTCGTCGAGAAGCTAAGTGCTTCGATGACCTAGCTCTAGACTTCTGGTGGCTAAAGTTGCTATGATTGATTCTGTCCCTCGGCGGCCCCTCTCCTGGCCTTTATATAGGAGGCCAGGTCTCAAGAGTCTAACCGAGCGACTAGGTTTACAAAAGACCTAGCTCTAAACTTTCCTTGTTCGGCTCCTCTCTTGCCTTGTTCTTCAAGGGATCTTCTCCTGCACCATCCTAGTGGCCCGCCTTGCCATCGGGTATCTTCATGGGCCTCAAGTTGGGCCGCACAGGATAGGGCAATGTCAGTTACCCGAAGGGTAATGCCCACGTCAGTAGTCCCCGAGTGTCCAGCCGAAGATACTTCGGGTAGAGACTAAAGCATGCCTCCACTAAATGTTCTTCTCCTTGATTGTTCTTGTCCATCTTGTAACAGCATCATCCTCTTCTATCGGGTGCGCGTCCAGCGCTCCCGATGGGAGTAGCCCCCGAGTCTTGGTATGTATGCTTGCAATCCGTGCGTAGACTCAAGTTGTGCCACTCGAACGTCTTCTTCTGCTGAAGTTTTTTGCAAGTCTTAATGGGTCATCCGGTACATTTGTACCGGGGCTCGTATTCTTCAGTAAGGTTTCAACGCGTAAAGGATATTGAGTAACGTGCCCAGCTTTGTTGGTTAACTGCCGATGGCAAAACAATGTTACCCTACACAGAATCAAGTCCCCGGGCATGATCCTGGAGTACAAAAAAGTTTTATCGGGTGCACGTTCAGAAACAGATGGGAGTGCCCCGATCTGGGCACGGGCGCTTGCAACCGGGTGCAGACTCGAGTTGAGCATTCTATCCTTTTCTTCAAATATTTCTTCATAGGAATATCTTCGATATCACGTTTTATCGGGTGCGCGTCCAGCGCTCATGATGGCAGTAGCCCTCGAGTCTAGGTGCGGATGCTTGCGATCCGTGCGTAGACTCAAGTCGACCATCCGGTGCTCTTTCATTTTTCTTCGAATGCTTCCAGCGGTCTTCACGACGTCACTGATGACGTTAACAATACTACAATTCTGACTAACAGGACACGACCTGTTGGGCCCATCCTACTTCTGTGTGGTTCTGTTTTAAGAAATGACCGCTTCTCGCGTGCAGTTACCAAAGCGTCTCCTCGATTTCCGCGATCAACGATGAAGAGAGGGTCCTCTTAATGAATTGGAAACAATGACACGTGCCCACGAGTCCTCGAGCTCCTAGCTTTTATAATCTTTAGGAGCAAGCCCTCCCTTTCCACATCATTCTTCGTCCTCTTTTCCTTCTTCCATCTCCTTCACTCATAACCACTGCGCCGCCGCTTCTAGATCTTCTCCAGGATCCGGCGATGATGAAGAAGAAGAAACCAAGGGCACAAGTCATCTCCTTCACTCACGGTGGTGCCACCGCTGCCGAAGCTTCTTCAAATCCTCAGAAAGGGTGACCTCCTCAGTTGCGGCGCCAGCGCCATCAAGCTCCATGGCTGGGTCCAACCCCGGCGATTGGTTGGCGTCCTCTGTCACGAAGCGTGATGAAAAGAGGGCTCGGAGCCTTGGTCTAATCTCCTCCGACGAGGGGAATATAATTTTCCCAGGTGCGATTTCTCGGCCTAATCCTCCCGCTGGTTTTACCGTGATGTTCTTGTCATTCTTGTATCGAGGTTTCTCGCTCCCTGCCCACAAGTTCCTTCATCACCTTCTACGGTCTTACGAGATCCAACTGTGGCAACTTACCCCCAACTCAATCATCCACCTTGTTGTGTTCATCACCCTTTGCGAAGCTTTTTTGGGCATTGAACCTCACTTTGGGTTGTGGAAGAAGATATTCTTCGTAAAAAGATACAGCAATGGTGTAACATCCCAAATTTCAATAAGAAGAAGAAGAAGAATTCCAGAGATTCAAACGGAACCAAAAAACTTTTATTTGCATATTGCCATGCATAGGACTTGTGCATTTGAGTGATATGCCATGATGATTGTTATTGTGTTTATGTACTAAACCCTAAAACCCTAACGTTATCAAGTGAAGATCACCAACCAAATAAATAAAAAAGAGAAAGAAATCAAATAAGAATAAAACCCTCAAACCCTCACATATGGTTTACGCCATTTTTGCAAATCTTTACCCTAGACCATTTTGGTCTTCACCATTAGTTGTATTATGTTACTAAACACTTATTACACCTTTTGAAATCAAAGAAACACAAATCAAATCAAATTCAAATTGTGATCACATGGGATAATGGTCAAATCTGCCATTTACATTCTGGTCACTACTTTGAGCCCTTGTATTTCAAGTTTTTCAAACTAAACTTTCCCAATTCTTTGCATGTCATCCAAGAGCACATCAAGGTGAACAACTTTGGTAAAGACCACCATGCCAAAATCATCTTGGATCAACAACTATGCTCATGTAAAGTTGAGACTTTTTAATATGAGCAACAATCTCACTTTGTCAATTTTTGCTATTCTTTGATTTTTAAAAATTCACCACCACACATGGTTGTCTCTGGTCATTTACAACGTAACCAAACTCACCACTTTCAAATTTTGGAACCTTTTGAACTCAACCAAATTTGGGCAAATTTTGCAAATTGCAAATATGGATTAATTGCAAACACTATTTAAAATAGTGTCTTGGCCAAACCTACTGCCCCAAGCTACTCTAATCTGTCCCCTGGTTCCCTCTCTCACTCATGCTTGCACAACAACCCTAGGAGGAACCCTATGGAGGCAAAGACATGGCCATGCCGGCCATGTCACACACCAGGCCGCACCCCCTCTCTTCTCCTTCCTCTTCATCACTGGCCCCCGTGCCCAAACACGCCACCGCACTCCCCTAGCCACGCCTAGCAACACCCCTGCCATGAACGATGACGACCACCACCGGAGATCGCGCGCCCAAAATTGCCCAGCATGCCGCGGACGTCGCAGCGCGCACGCCACGGACACCCTCTGGCCACGCACCGTCTCGCCAGCCTACGCAAGCCCTGGCCTCCATTCTTCACCACGCGCCTCGCCGTGCCACCGCGAGCCCGTAGAACACGCTCGCCAAGCCAACCCGTGCCCGCCGCCGCCGGAGAAGGAGACCCTGATCCGCCGCAGACGCGCCTGACACGGAAGCAATGCGACCGAACAGACGCGCCCGGCGCGTCGCCGCCAAACGCATCGCCTGGACATGCTGAACAGTTCCGCGCCCTCGCCTAGCTCGCTAGCTCACCGGAACCACCGCGCCATGGTCGACTTCTTCACTGCCCCGCAGCACCCTCGCGCTGCTATAAATAGAGCGTTCCCTGGACGCCATTGAGCACATCATCTCACTCCCCACCCTTCACCGCTTCTCCTCGCACCACTAGCTACCTCAATCATCGTCGGAGTCACCGCAATCGCAAGATCGGAGGCGCGGAAGCCAGGACATCATCGCCATCAATTCAGGCCGCCCCAAGCTCCGCCACTGCTACAGGCTGCTTCACCATCATCAACAACGTCGCCCTGAACCTCGCCGCCGGTCGCCGGACCTCTGGTTAGCTCTCCGACCCCCTAGGCTCGCCGCCAGACCCTCGGGATCTCGCCGGAGAAGACGATGGCTATGCGCCGTTGGATCTTGTTTTAATCCAACGCACCGCACTGCCCCGTACCGCTTTGGGTTTAAAGAGCCGCTGACGGGTGGCCCCCACCTTGTCAGCAAGCCCACGCGCACTGGATGCGTTGCTGGGCCGCGTTTCGTTAATTCAAACCGTTTCGGCCCAACTGCGTTTCCCGCCGGCCCTTTTATTCAAATCCAGTTTAATTAAATTCAAATCAAATTCAATACTGGACCTGACTTTGAAATTCAATAGAATCTGTTTGGCTGGACCAAATTTAGCAAACTTGAGGTTGTTAGAAAGCTACTGAAAAGATCTACAACTTGCCACTGGTCTCAATGTGAGATCTGTTGTAGAAATAATGTGACAATAAGATTAAGTCAGGGACTCCTTAAAAATCAACCAAAAGTGATATTGAGTTAATTCCAACTCACATATCTCACATTTAACTTACACTAATTGTTTCTGCAGAAATATGGTGTGGTCACTTTGAATGATCCTGCCCTAGTTTGAATAAAGGACTATATGGCTAGTTTAGTTAAGTGATATTGTCCAAAACTATTATGCAAACCATATGAAGTGTTTCACTTCATTTAAATCTTGTCCCAAGTACTTTCATATGAAGTTTGGACCCCTGGTCAAATACCCTCACATGAAATACTTGGAGATTTTAAATCATAATAGACATTGTTAAATAGTATGAGGTTTTCTACCGCATTTAAATCATTTTCTCAAATGATGACGATGAATGGTTGACTTAGGTCAATATGATTTCATATATGATTGTTTGAGAAATTAAGTCTTAAGAAGATTCAATGAGAGGAAATTATTCCTCAAGAACTAAATGGAAACTATCATTTACATATATAATGAGAGGAAATTATTTTTCCTAAATAAAGAAAACCAATGCACCTAATTGTGTTAAGTGTGTGATTAGAATAGTTTGTGTGAAGTGATGATGTGCTTAGTATAGCTCTTGAACTTGTTGAGTGATTATACCTCGTATTCGAATTTAGACGCTAGCACCGGAGAATACCAGGAGGAGGAAGGATTCTACCAAGAGGAGGAAGAGGAGCACCTTGAGAACTACCAAGGCAAGCTAATATTCTTGCAAAGTGCAAAGCCCTTTGGGGGAAGCCACCATGATTCTTACCTTTCTTACCACAAGCCTATCCCAAGTTTTTACCTTACAAGTTTTTACTTGTTTATTTAAAGAGTTACTTTTATAGTTAACTTTGGTCTAAGTTAAGAAGATTACTAGAGTAGCAAAGTTAGTCTCAAGCTAGCCAAGCAAGATAGCACCCCTCATGATTAGTGCTAGTGCTAAATATTAAAACTTGACTACTCTAGATGGGAACATGTGACTTGAATTGAATTTGAAACTCTTGGAATGATGAGTCATTCCATTGAATGATTTGAAGGTGAATATGACCAAGAGAAGATGGTGATTTTTATATCTTAGTATGGGTTCCCTTTGAACACACATCATAGGGGTTATGCAGAGGTGCCTCCGTTGTTGAGAAATGATGTGAATTGAGGTGAATTGTACGGCCAAGCCCTGTGCAGTTCCCAGGTTGACAGTTGGTCTTCAACGGGAGGCCAAGCTCATGGGGAGAGGTGCTCATACTAGGGTTTGTAAGTGAAAGGTTATGGTTGATGATCCGCGTACTGTGTTACGATGATTCGGGGTTATCCCGACGAATGAAATCAAATGTTGTGGCACAAGTGTGCAACCTCTGCAGTGTAAACCTATTCGAATAGCCGTGTCCACGGTTACGGACGGTTGGAAAGGCCATACAGTTTCCAGTGTCAGATTCTTGAAAATGTTGGTGAAATGAAAGGTGAATTGGTGACTTGTTTTGAATGACAACAAATGTTGTGGGAATGACACTAATGTTCCCACTTGAGTTAGTTAGCACTTGAATAAGTCTTTCTCAAATACGTGTGAACTAAAATTGGCTTTATGCAAATAAACTAGAGCTTAGCACCCCTTACTAGAATTGTTAGCACTTACACTAGTATTAGTTTGTGAGTACTTAAAGTACTCACGGCTTTGTCCCTGGCTATTCAAATGGCGAGAGTATGAAGATGAACAGAACTACCAAGATGAGGACGCCTACGACAACTAGGAGTCTTCCGACGTCAAGCGTTGGCCTGTGGACTAGAGAGTCCCTTTATCTTTACGCTTCCGCTATGAACTTGTGTTTGTTCGTTGATCAACAGATCAACTATGTGTGTAATATGGATCATGTGATTCAAGTTGTAAGACAATATGGTTTGTAATGAATGATGACTATGATATTCGACTATGATGCCTCGCAAAAAAATATTCCTGGGATTGCGATGAATGAAATAATAGGAATCTGGACTTAAAAAATCCGGGTGTTGACAAGTTGGTATCAGAGCCATTGTTTGACCTTAGAAGACCCTAGTTAGAATGGACGTTCAGAAAAACTTAACTTTGAAATCAAATGAAGGGAATATTTATGAAAATCTATTCACACTCTTGTCTTTGAGATCTTTTCAAAAATTGATGAATCATGCTATTCTTGTTTGAATCTACTTAAAATTTTGCCACACTTGTTCACTCTCTAACTTACTCATCCATTTCGCTTTCAGATGGAGCCGAATGAACCCCTCAACGCCAAGTTTTACCAGCTTGGGAACGGAGCTTGATCTTCGAGCACGACCTCAACGCCATCTCAGACTTTCTTGGACGCCCACACCCCGAGTTTCACGGGATCCAGGTGGACGACCAGGCCGGAGGAGAGTTGCAGTGGATCATCACCGCAGACTTGAGGGGCAAGATGGAGCCTCCCACCTCGGAGAGGATCCTCTTCTCCTTCCGCGAGAGCAACTGGCTCGACGGACTCGCACGTGCCCTTCAGGAGGCACTTGCGTGTCTCTGTGGATAGAACATGGTGCGCCTACTTGCGTCTCGCTGTGCTCACTTTGTGAGGCGTGATGCCGCAGGAGTACCCATGGAGCTGCAGTCTCACCCTGAGTTGAGGCACCATGCTGAGCATCTGGACTTCATGTTGTACCACACACAGCAGGATCTGCTCAACGCCCGTGCTTACGCCAACCAGACTCACCTTGCATTGGCAAGTCATGCCGATGCCATCAAGATGCTTGCCCAGGACCGCAAGAAGCTCCGCCTGCAGCGTGCCAAGAAGGACGCTACTATTGTGCGCCTTCACGCCAAGATAGCATCTTTGGAGGCCACTGTCAAGGCCCAGGAGGACCAGCTGAGAGAGATGGAGGAAGACGATGGAGGTATCGACCTTCAGGGAGGAGGAGCCTTCCTGAGTGACGACGACGACTTTGAGGAGGACGAGTTCACCGAGGAGGAGGACTACGAGTTCCTGGAGGCAGGACCCGACGACTTCGTCCCGATCGATGTGGACGATGAGGAGTAGTTGCACTTGATCACTTATGTAGGTGTGAGTTGTATCCCATCCCGTGTATCGTAGCATGATGAATGGTTCTTAAAACTATGGGAAGTGTTAGTTTGTAATGTGTGATGTTGAATGAATGAATGAATGTTTGTGTTTGTCATCAAAAGTATTCAAGTTTTAAATTTTTGAACTTACTCAAAATAAACCATAGAAACTTCCCTCTTATCTCATGATATTCTCTATGTTCAGATGGCCCCTCCCAATCGCAACAACAACGATGCCATGATGCAACTGCTACAAACCCTGCTGGCCGATAGGGAGACTGAAAGAGCTGAACGCCAAGCCAACATCGCAACACTGCAAAACCTCGCCAACCAAGGTCATGGGAATCATGACCACCCCGGTTCAAAGCTCAAGAACTTCCAGAACACCAACCCTCCGGTGTTTAGCAAGACTGAAGAACCCCTCGACGCCGACGACTGGTTCCAGACTATGGAGAACAACTTGGAAGTAGCCGGAGTAGAAGCCAACGAGAAGGTCTTGTTTGCAACCCACTACCTTGCCGGACCAGCCCGAGCCTTGTGGACTAGCACCCGTGCAATGAACGGAGGTCAAGTCATGACTTGGGCAGATTTGAAGCTCAAGTTTAGCATGTACCATGTGCCCCCAGGTCTTATCAAGAAGATGAGGGATGAGTTCCGCGAACTCAAGCAAGGACGCATGACGGTGGTAGAATACCGTGATAGGTTCCTTACACTGTCAAGGTACACCCCAACGAGTGACACCACCGAGAAGAGGCGGGAGAGATTCTGAACGGTGCATGATGAGATGCATACTGTCCTCGTCAACATCCCCTTCGCCGACCTTGAAGCCTTAGTGGATTCCGCCATCCAGATGGAAGGCAAGTTGAACCAAGTCAATGAGAACCGCAAACGCCGCATGATGCACCAGAGTGGGCCTAGCAATGCCCCGAAGTATCGCCCCGCTCAAGCGGAGGTTTCACTCCAAGGAACAACAACAAGCCCCCGATGCAGACTTCACGCCCGGTTATCGAACCGGAGTGGAGAAACTCGGTGCCGTAACAACAACAACAACAACAACAACAACAACAACAACAACAACTTCAACCGCGCCCCGCCCAGAGCCCCCAACAACAACAACACCAACACCGCTCCAAGGACTGGGAGCAACGCCATCCCCGTCGCCCCAAGGACAAGTCCACCATCACTTGATATGAGTGCGGAGTGGTGGGACACTACTCCAACGAGTGCCCCAACCGCGCTCCGCCCAGAGCCCCCAACACCAACAACAACAACACCAACACCGCTCCAAGGACTGGGAGCAACGCCATCCCCGTCGTCCCCAAGGACAAGTCCACCATCACTTGATATGAGTGCGGAGTGGTGGGACACTACTCCAACGAGTGCCCCAAGAGGTTAGCCATTGCCGCCAACACCGCCGCACTGCTCAGCAGCAACGCCGCGTCTCCACCGGCGAAAGTTCGCTAACAACCCCAATAACCCGCGGCCGTCTCTTCCACATGAACGCCGAGGAAGCCCGGAAGCACGGATGTGGTACTAGGTATGTTTTTCAACTCCGTACTGCCCAGTGTTGTTGTTTGACTCCGGAGCATCGCATTCTTTTGTCACTGAAGACTTTGCATGCACAAGTAAAATCCAACCTATCAGTTTGAAGCATGTTATGATAGTTCAAATTCCCGGATCAACCACCAAAGCCAGAAAATTTTGCAAAAATGTACCCATCAGAATCCATGAAGTAGATTTTTATGCCAATCTGATTATTCTGGGAACCAAAGGTTTGGAAGTCGTACTAGGAATGGACTGGATGTCAAGACACCATGGACTGATTGACTGTGCCAAGAAAGCCATCACCATGACTAGTAGCACCGGTATCATAGTAGAACATGTATCCGAGAGACTACCCAGAAAATTCACCTGCAACCAAATTGTAGCCAAGCCAACTCTGGATCAAATCATGGTCGTTTGTCGATACCCTGATGTGTTTCCGGATGATCTACCGTATGCCCCCGGATCGGGATATCGAGTTCATCATCGAGTTAATCCCCGGAACTGGACCTATAGCCCAAAGAGCCTATAGTATGAACCCAACAGAGCTCGTGGAGCTGAAGAAGCAAATTGATGATATGTTAGCCAAAGGTTTGATTTGACCTAGTGCATCACCCTGGAGATCACCAGTTTTATTTGTGGACAAGAAAGATGGTGCCACTCGTGTGGGGACCCCGGACTAGCCGTCCGAAATTCCCTGTTATGTATACAGTTCACGATCCCATGATCAGTGTGCCGTGAACACATAACCGAACTGATATCAAATTACACCATCCATTACAAAGCGGAATGAGAAAATTACAACATGGTCACACGACCAATACTTACATAATAGCCTCGAAGGGCCTAACTAAACATCAGAGTAGCATCATCACTTCAGCAGCGCAGTACCCAAGTCATCTGCCATAACCCTACAGGCAACTGACTGGGAAGACGTTCCTAGCTCGCATAGACGTCGCCAACTCCTTCTTCGTGGTTCCTTCAAGTCGGCCAAGTAAATAGCCAGGGACAAAGCGTGAGTACATTTGGAATTGTACTCGCAAACCATCAAGAAAGGTACTTTGCAAGAGTGCAAGATAACAAGTGCTAGTCTAATGATGACAAGAGGGAAGAGCTAATTTCTCTAGTGGAAATGGCTTGTGGAAGAGAAATAGTTTCTCTTGTGGATATAGCATGTGAAAGAGAAAAAGATTCTCTTGTGGATATAGCATCCCGACATCGCAATTGATGGAGACACTAAAGTGGTACTATGACACCTCTATATCTTTATTGAAGAAGATACTTCAAAAGATAGCTATGGCATATCTATATCTTTATTGAAGAAGAGTTAGCATACCGCCATCTCAGGTGATGGGGATACTATGGAAGTCCTATGACATCTCTATATCTTTGTTAAAGAAGAGTTCCTCTACATGAAACATTAGGAAAGAGTTCCCCACTTGGTCTTATTTTTCCACGACCATCTCCATATGGTTGACACACGCCCTTTTTCCGTACCCTTCCGGTACATCCAACACAACACTTTCTTTGCAAAGCATTTATCAAAACAAAACTCAAGCCCCGGTTAAGTATGGCCATTTCAACTTGTCCATGACCGCGAACGCGGCTATTCGAATAGATTTGACTCTGCAGAGTTTGCACACTTTCCCCACAACTATCCGGATACCTATCGTGTGGGCATCATCCCCGCATAACAACATATGCCACGACGGATACCCGGACATAACCTTTCGCCCATCTCCACTGGCACGAGTCCTTCCCTGCGGGCTTACCCCTTCCCGGCACCCCGGCAGCATACCTCCTTTTGAGCGTATCTCCGGCGCCATGACAGAAGACCCTCAGTAATCGTCCGGCTATCAGTTAAGATGTGCCTCCTCCAGAGCGCAACCCGGCGTCGGAGGTCATCGTGACCCTCCCTAGAAAGTTGTGAAGGGTGCTCCTGCCAGCTTCAACAAACTACGGGCTAAGCCCCGTCCCACACCAGGGTAGTGTGGTTGCGCGATAAAAAGTTGGGACGGCGAACACTTATACGCAGTGCTCCTTTAAAAACATTTTTCCCACACTTTCTTTACTTGCCAACAACCAACCATATTCCTCCAACATCCTTGTCCAAAGACCTTGTCTTTCCAAAACATACACTTGGGTAGAGTTAACTTACCCAAGGTTTTCAAAAACATTTACAACAAGGTAAGCCTTGAGGGGTTCCCAACCTATAGTTTCATGAGTTGAACTAGTATTGCACTATGGCCGAGATGAGAGTCATCTTGCCATAGAAGGTATAAAAGGAGTAATGGGTGGATCATACTTGCTTTAAGGTAAGCATGTATTATGACAACACAAGGAGAATTATACTTTCAGATTTGTGGTGCTAAATATACAACTTAGATAGTGGAGTATCACTATCCAACATACTCTCCGATATGGTACAGAGGCATACCTCTCTCATTTTGAGAATACACCAAGATCGTGACATTGATACCTCTAAACTATAAAAGTGGTGAGTGTGGTGTAAGTTACTATCTTGAGAGGGAAGATGCTCAAGTTGAGCATACAAGATGACCAAGTGGAATAGCACGACCATGATACCATGCATCCCATAATCACAACGACAATAGTGGAGTATCACCACTAGGGTGTACCCCACTTGAAAACACACATAGATGACATAAATAGAGATAACAACACACATAGAATTCAAGGTGCTTTGGACATCAACAAATGACATCCAACTAGACACCAAATCAGAGATCAAAAGATGGCTTGCCTTGGCTTATTTGTCCATGTACTTCTTCAACTCCATCAATATAAGAATTCCAACAACATATAAAGAATCCTTGTCCAATCCACTTCTTCTTCTTCTCCGGAATCGTTCGCATCTATCGCCGGAAAATATAAAAGGAACACAATCAATACATTGCACCAAACATAACAAGCATGCAACATTCAACAATCAATAGCTAACCACTTTACTAAGGGCTAACATACAAAAGACTTATAGGTACTACAAAGCAACTAAAAGAGAACCCAATCTATTTACCTAGTGAAGGTATGAGAGTGCCATGACTTAGCAATTGCCTCTCTCGGTTATCACCATGGTATAAACCAAACATCCCCTGGTAGATAACATCATAAAGAGGACAAGAGCATTAGTTTGACATCAAATACATTCACAAAACATTTTCTAACATTTTTGTAAAAGTAGAAAACAGTTTTCCTAACTTAGTTTGCTCACATAACACAACATCCAAAATAGGAAGCAAACCATATTCCACATCATTTGAAAACTTAAGCAAAACAAAAGAGCTAATGTTAGGTTGCAGAGGTTTTATTTTGCAAGCATAAAACAAGGGTTGCCCATCTCTACTAAAAAGAGTTGGTCAAGGGTTTTAAATAAACCGAGAAGTTTTGCTTCAACAATGCATGTCACACATATACATTACTAACAGTAACAAATATGTATGAACAGAGACTAATAATATTTTTCCTATATAGCCAGTACTAATACAAGACTAACCCAATTGGAATCACCCAAAAATATTAAACCTACAATTTTAGGAATTTCTTTGAATCTGACTGTACAGAAAACAAGATCTGTAAGCCATAAATCGTAGAAAAATCCTAAAAATATGAGGCCACTGGCATTTGGAAGATATTTAAACAGAGATTCACACACAATTGGATTTGGGTTCAAATTATTTCTGAAACTCTCACAAATGGATTTACAAGTTTACTGCATGTCTATACCATTTGCTTTACCTCTGGAGTTACAGAACAGATAAAGGTTTGAAACTTGTTTGAGAAGATAAATAAAACATTCAGTAGCCCTACAGAATTGGAATTACTCAATTAGGTTCAAAAATGGATTTTTGATGATTTAAAAGCTAACAGTCATGTCTGCAGAACACATAGAACAAGTTTAGTTCACCACAAATCGTACATAAATCATAAAAATATGAGGTCAGTTGCATCTGAAAGGTACTGAAGAGCTGGTTGTTACCCAACTGGTTTCATTCAAAAATTCGTCTCCAAGCTCCTGGTTTAATTCGACAAAGTCAGATCTGACCAGATATTGATCTGTGAACCATTTCAGTTTGAGGAGATCAATCGAAGTGAAACCACCGCCAAAATGAAGGTATTGAAGAGGGCTTGCACCCGCAGTTGAGTTTGCTCAAAAAGGTTTTGTAAAACGGGAGAAATCTAACAAACAGTGATTCTGCATGTTTGCAGAACTTTATTTACCATGCAAAATCCGTAACGTATTTGAGGATCAGACCAACGCCAAGTTGTAGATCTTTTCAATATCTATCTGTGGAACTTTGAATCACTCGATTTGGATCTGCACACGAGATTTGGTGGATTTTACAAGTTCGTACCAAAATCTGAAACAGCAAGATTACAGAAATTACTGCAAGGTTTTTGACGAACTTTGCTCAAGAACTTCAGATCTGAGGA
The DNA here is from genome assembly GCA_030979885.1 of Lolium multiflorum. NCBI lineage: Eukaryota > Viridiplantae > Streptophyta > Magnoliopsida > Poales > Poaceae > Lolium > Lolium multiflorum. The sequence goes on from CM061750.1 coordinate 169,935,215, forward strand.
TAGCTCAACCTTCTCCATGCTTGGACCAACATGCACCTGCATCAAGATCCAATCTTGTGAGAGGAGAAAGGAGAAAGGAAGCTGGATTCATCAAAGGTTAGGGGAGAAGAGAGGGAGAGGGAGGCTCTCATGGTGAGGGAAAGCTTGAGGAAGGAGGGGAGCTCCATCTTGGTGGCTTTCCATGGCCATGGCTGGCCATGGGAGCAAGGGGAGCAGCAGCTCGTGGGAGAAGGAGGGGAGGGAGTGGGTGTGAGTGGAGGAAGGAGTGGAGAGTGAGAAAAATGAGAGCCAAATGGAGGGGTGTGGCCGGCCAAGGGGATTTTATAGAGGGAGAGTGAGTTGGCTGCCTCCTTTGTGATTGGTTAAGGTGGGTGGCTGCCCATTTAGTGATTGGGGTAGTTGGGAGGCAAGCCTTGTGGAGGAAGGAAAGATGGAGAGGCATGGCTGGCCGAAATTTCTTTTCATGGCCGGCTCCTTCTTGACAATCACAAGTGGACAAGCAAGTGCAATGCCATCTCATGCATGTCGGCCAAAGTTGGCTGTTGGGATGGTTGGCCCAAAAGTGGCTTGGTGATGTCTTAAAATTAGGAAGAGAGATGATAATAAACATTGGTGCCAATGTTGAAGAATAAAGTACTTTGATCAAATTATCAATTTGGCCAAGAGATGATGGTGGTGATGGTGGTTGAGACAATGGTAGAGCAAGGTTATGAGAGATGGTGAGTGAAGTATCCATATACTCACAAGGATGAATATATTGACATACATCATCAATTCATGAGGTCAAGGTGATGATGGAAAATAATAGAGGAGTGAGATAGGCATAATGAAATATAAGTTGCTCTACAAATAAGAGGTCAATTGGGAGTGATTTGAAAGTATCAAATGATCATCCATTTGATCAAGAATTGGAGGATGGAGGGGATACAATGTGGTGGATCAGAGATGTGCATAAGATGTGCAAGTTTTGCCATTTGAAAAAGAACTTATTTGAAAAGTATTTGAAACACCTCAATTGTCTAGGGACAATTGGGAATGAACTCAAGTGGAATGGTATTTGAAAATGTTGAGAGATCTAGTTGGAACATAGGAGTTCAAAATGTTCTACTTACTTTCTCAAGTGAAGTAGAGTTTTCTCAAACTTAAAATAAGAAAGAGGAAACAAGAAATGGTGTAGGTACCATAAACAAGCCTTTTTGTAAAAAGGAAAGTTAAATAGAGAGTAATGTTTTAGAAATCAGTACTTGGTAGGAATGGGATGAAAAACAAAACCCATTTCATTTCCTTGTTTTCTTTGAAGAAATATCTTGAAAAGATTTAATAAACTAGAAGTAGTTTTGTGATCAAAACTTGAGAAGGAAAAACAATAGAGTTTTTTGAGAAAGAAAACTTAATTTAGGGAGAAGTGTTCTCAAGAGTAGATGGTGGCTACAAAATGTATCCATCATTCCCACTCTTGGTTTTGTGAAGATAAGCTTGGATGAAAACAAAAACAAGAGGTAAAAGAGGAAGAAGTGATCTGGTGCTGGAACATGGGATAGGATACCAGATCAAGTTGAATATATGAGTTGCAAGGATTGACTGAGACATGCAAGACGTGGAGGTTGAAGAGGATGTTGCATAGATGAGATCCATGCATTGAAGTCAACAATAACAGTTGTGGGTGCTTAGAGATCAATTGCCAAAGTCTGGACATTTTAAGCCTGTCAACACAGATGGTCGACATGGCCTCAGAACCAACAAGGATGAGTGGGTATAAGAGAGGGATGTAGCTGGGGGTAGACGATACCAAGTTTTGAATTAAGGATGATTGAGCTATCTTGTACTACAAAGAGAAAATCAAGATGGCACACTCAGGTTGTCATCAGGAGAGAGGTTTGATGTAGTAAGAAGGAAAACAATTTTTCCTAAGCCACACATGTGTTTTATTTGGTGAGTTGCTTGTTCAACCACTAGGGGTGTTGTTCTAGGAGGTGGCTCAAGACAAAACTCAACAAGAAATCAAGTCAATACATCTACCAACAGATCAAGGCAATTCATCATAACAAACAGATCAAGGCAATTCATCCTAATTAGTCTATAGAAATTTTTTTTCTTCCCCCTGATTTTTGCAATAAGGATAACTAATCAAGGTTGCAAAAGTTGGGGTGTTACATATCTTCCACCCTTAAAATAATCTCGTCCCGAGATTACTGAGTGTAGAACTAGAGGGGTTATAAAGCTTAACGAAAGTTAGACTCCATTCTTCTGTAGATGCACCATGGTAGAGAAGGTCGTTGCTTCATCTTCTAGCAGACATGATGGATTCCTGCCGATGGCGAGCTTCATGAAGAGGTTGACTACTCCCTGCAGATGTTAGACTTGTAGCTTCTTATCAATCCTAGCGGAGTCCATGACTTCGGAAAAGTTAGTGCACTCCAATGGTGCCTTAGCAGGGTTGAAAACTTTTTAGAGTTAGCCTAAATTTAGTGGAAGACGAAGTCTTCCACCCTTAAAATTGTTCACCGGGGAGGGGGCGTTAAAAACTGTAAGCTTCGGCCACGGGTCTTGTCGGGCGCTTCTTGGAGAAGTCATTGATCTCCTGTCTTGAGTTGAAAACATCTTCAGAGGGCGTTGTGTAGTCCATGGCTTCAAGAGGGGTTGGTGCATCCCACGTTTCCAACGGTGTGTTAGAAAGGTTTAAAATGTTAGGGTTAGCTCCAACTTTTAGTGGAAGACGAAGTCTTCCACCCTTAAGATTTTTCATCGGGCTTTCGGAAAAACTCAGAGCGTCTGCCTTGCGGTCCTGTCGGGGGCTTCTGAAGAAGTCGTCGATCTTCCTTGTTCAGTTGAAGAATCTTCGGGGGCGACGTGTAGACCACATCTTCAAGAGGCACTCACGGTGTTAACTAAACCATAGGGGATGCGCGGTGAGTTAGTAAGTTGATGAAAGTCCTGGTTGGTATCCACATGAAGCAGCAACAGAGGTCGTCGAAGACAATCTTCAGCTTGAGGGTCGGTGCTGACTTATACCAGTTAAGAAGTGAGCGGGTAAATTACACCTAATCTTGAGTCTTGAGGTATCTTCAGGAGCTTCACTTGATGAGGACCAGATGAACCATGTGATGTAGCTTGGCTTTGACGCTATTGTCCTCTCAGCTTGTTAGACGGTGTGTTAGAGGGTAGTTTCAAAAAGTTATACTTGAAGTTAGCGCAATTACTCCAAGATTAGACTAAGTTTGTAAGTCTTCTCGCAGAGGTGCAGTCACTCTTGAAGGTAGGGCTTCTGCTTTCTTGGCGTAGTAAAGATGCTTTAGCTAATCTTGGAAGTAGTCGACGTAGATAGAGGTCTGGGTTAGTTTTTCCGATGATTGAAAAACAACTGCTAACGGGTTTAGAGTTAGAGTCTTCCGTTAACCTACCCAACTAACTAGCAGTTAGCAATACATCGGCGAGGCAAACTTTAATCCTATCATTGCATGTGACACCCATACAATCATAACCAGAGACAAAATACCACTAACAGAGGCTACTGGTATTTTTCCTAGATGCACAGTAACAAAACAAGATCAACACAATTGGAATCATTCAAAAATATTTATTTTTCAATTTTTGAGACTCAAAATACTAACCAGAAACAGTGATCAAGTTTTATTTATTAAAAATCGCACAAAAATTCTAAAAATACAAGGTCAGTGGCGTCTGAAAGATAATTTCATACTGGTTCTAGTGCAATTGGAATCACATCAATCGGAGCTACCAAACTATTTTTATTAGCAAAACAGTACACTGGCAGATTTCCATTTTTAATTTCTGTTTCACAAATTTCAAACAATTAAAAAGGGCGGGAACGTCTAAATAGCAAGACATACATGCACACAACAAACAGATACAAACACTCAAGGCAGCACACTAGGGAACTACAAGCAATCATCAAACCAGACATGGTACTCTAAGTACCCAGAAATTCCTAATGCGCGGGGGTAGCTCAATCAAAGCGATTGAGTTTTGTCCTATCCATCCTATAGGTTTGGGGGCTGGTCACATATGTTGACGTCTTCATCTTGTTGACATCGTCTTCAACAAGGATTCTTGGAGCAGTTGATGGTGAGGCGGCCGGGTGTTGAGTCGCCGATGTTGAAGTGGAGGCGAAAACTGTGTAGAACTTCTTGTCTCGACATCCCGGAAACATGAGGTCTTCGAAGAGGTAGCTGTTGAGGTACTCCCATGGTCGACAACTTCTTGTAGCTGGCCTAAAAATTACTAGTCAAGAGCTGAGGACTTGATCCCTGACGACTGCAAAAGTGCAAGTCCACGGAGGAACAAGGTCAGATTTACAACCAAAGGTGACGACTAAGTCGGCATCCAATCTTCAATAGCTGTCGTTGGAGATACATGAGTCTTCCTGAGGGATTGATCCATCTTTGAGTTGATGTCTCCGGTCAGAGTCGGGGACATCGTTCAATATGTAGGTTTGAAGTGGATGAGACCATAGAGTAAGAATTTTCAAACATTTATAAAGCGGAGAGGTAAGAATTTAGAAGCTTTGAATAAATAAGAGGAGTAGAAGCTATACTTCCGACTAAAGAAACAATTTGTCTCATAAATAGTTTTCCCCAAGTAATTGTTTCCTAACTAACGTCCATGCTAACTAAGGTCTCCTACAGTCAGGATAGCTCTGATACCAGCTCTGGGGACCCCGGACTAGCTGTCCGAAATTCCCATTATGTATACAGTTCACGATCCAATGATCAGTGTGTCGTGAACACATAACCGAACTGATATCAAACTACACCATCCATTACAAAGCGGAATAACAAAATTACAACATGGTCACACGACCAACTTACAAAATAGCCTCGAAGGGCCTAACTAAACATCAGAGTAGCATCATCACTTCAGCAGCGCAGTACCCAAGTCATCTGCCATAACCCTACAGGCAACTGACTGGGAAGACGTTCCTAGCTCGCATAGACGTCGCCAACTCCTTCTTCGTCTGTCGAGTTCCTTCAAGTCTGGCCAAGTAAATAGCCAGGGACAAAGCCGTGAGTACATTTGGAATTGTACTCGCAAACCATCAAGAAAGGTACTTTGCAAGAGTGCAAGATAACAAGTGCTAGTCTAATGATGACAAGAGGGAAGAGCTAATTTCTCTAGTGGAAATGGCTTGTGGAAGAGAAATAGTTTCTCTTGTGGATATAGCATGTGAAAGAGAAAAAGATTCTCTTGTGGATATGGCATCCCGACATCGCAATTGATGGAGACACTAAAGTGGTACTATGACACCTCTATATCTTTATTGAAGAAGATACTTCAAAAGATAGCTATGGCATATCTATATCTTTATTGAAGAAGAGTTAGCATACCGCCATCTCAGGTGATGGGGATACTATGGAAGTCCTATGACATCTCTATATCTTTGTTAAAGAAGAGTTCCTCTACATGAAACATTAGGAAAGAGTTCCCCACTTGGTCTTATTTTTCCACGACCATCTCCATATGGTTGACACACGCCCTTTTTCCGTACCCTTCCGGTACATCCAACACAACACTTTCTTTGCAAAGCATTTATCAAAACAAAACTCAAGCCCCGGTTAAGTATGGCCATTTCAACTTGTCCATGACCGCGGACGCGGCTATTCGAATAGATTTGACTCTGCAGAGTTTGCACACTTTCCCCACAACTATCCGGATACCTATCGTGTGGGCATCATCCCCGCATAACAACATATGCCACGACGGATACCCGGACATAACCTTTCGCCCATCTCCACTGGCACGAGTCCTTCCCTGCGGGCTTACCCCTTCCCGGCACCCCGGCAGCATACCTCCTTTTGAGCGTATCTCCGGCGCCATGACAGAAGACCCTCAGTAATCGTCCGGCTATCAGTTAAGACAGTGTATTGCCTCCTCCAGAGCGCAACCCGGCGTCGGAGGTCATCGTGACCCTCCCTAGAAAGTTGTGAAGGGTGCTCCTGCCAGCTTCAACAAACTACGGGCTAAGCCCCGTCCCACACCAGGGTAGTGTGGTTGCGCGATAAAAAGTTGGGACGGCGAACACTTATACGCAGTGCTCCTTTAAAAACATTTTTCCCACACTTTCTTTACTTGCCAACAACCAACCATATTCCTCCAACATCCTTGTCCAAAGACCTTGTCTTTCCAAAACATACACTTGGGTAGAGTTAACTTACCCAAGGTTTTCAAAAACATTTACAACAAGGTAAGCCTTGAGGGGTTCCCAACCTATAGTTTCATGAGTTGAACTAGTATTGCACTATGGCCGAGATGAGAGTCATCTTGCCATAGAAGGTATCAAAGGAGTAATGGAGTGGATCATACTTGCTTTAAGGTAAGCATGTATTATGACAACACAAGGAGAATTATACTTTCAGATTTGTGGTGCTAAATATACAACTTAGATAGTGGAGTATCACTATCCAACATACTCTCCGATATGGTACAGAGGCATACCTCTCTCATTTTGAGAATACACCAAGATCATGACATTGATACCTCTAAACTATAAAAGTGGTGAGTGTGGTGTAAGTTACTATCTTGAGAGGGAAGATGCTCAAGTTGAGCATACAAGATGACCAAGTGGAATAGCACGACCATGATACCATGCATCCCATAATCACAACGACAATAGTGGAGTATCACCACTAGGGAGTACCCCACTTGAAAACACACATAGATGACATAAATAGAGATAACAACACACATAGAATTCAAGGTGCTTTGGACATCAACAAATGACATCCAACTAGACACCAAATCAGAGATCAAAAGATGGCTTGCCTTGGCTTATTTGTCCATGTACTTCTTCAACTCCATCAATATAAGAATTCCAACAACATATAAAGAATCCTTGTCCAATCCACTTCTTCTTCTTCTCCGGAATCGTTCGCATCTATCGTCGGAAAATATAAAAGGAACACAATCAATCACATTGCTCCTAACATAACAAGCATGCAACATTCAACAATCAATAGCTAACCACTTTACTAAGGGCTAACATACAAAAGACTTATAGGTACTACAAAGCAACTAAAAGAGAACCCAATCTATTTACCTAGTGAAGGTATGAGAGTGCCATGACTTAGCAATTGCCTCTCTCGGTTATCACCATGGTATAAACCAAACATCCCCTGGTAGATAACATCATAAAGAGGACAAGAGCATTAGTTTGACATCAAATACATTCACAAAACATTTTCTAACATTTTTGTAAAAGTAGAAAACAATTTTCCTAACTTAGTTTGCTCACATAACACAACATCCAAAATAGGAAGCAAACCATATTCTACATCATTTGAAAACTTAAGCAAAACAAAAGAGCTAATGTTAGGTTGCAGAGGTTTTATTTTGCAAGCATAAAACAAGGGTTGCCCATCTCTACTAAAAAGAGTTGGTCAAGGGTTTTAAATAAATCGAGAAGTTTTGCTTCAACAATGCATGTCACACATATACATTACTAACAGTAACAAATATGTATGAACAGAGACTAATAATATTTTTCCTATATAGCCAGTACTAATACAAGACTAACCCAATTGGAATCACCCAAAAATATTAAACCTACAATTTTAGGAATTTCTTTGAATCTGACTGTACAGAAAACAAGATCTGTAAGCCATAAATCGTAGAAAAATCCTAAAAATATGAGGCCACTGGCATTTGAAAGATATTTAAACAGAGATTCACACACAATTGGATTTGGGTTCAAATTATTTCTGAAACTCTCACAAATGGATTTACAAGTTTACTGCATGTCTATACCATTTGCTTTACCTCTGGAGTTACAGAACAGATAAAGGTTTGAAACTTGTTTGAGAAGATAAAGAAAACATTCAGTAGCCCTACAGAATTGGAATTACTCAATTAGGTTCAAAAATGGATTTTTGATGATTTAAAAGCTAACAGTCATGTCTGCAGAACACATAGAACAAGTTTAGTTCACCACAAATCGTACATAAATCATAAAAATATGAGGTCAGTTGCATCTGAAAGGTACTGAAAAGCTGGTTGTTACCCAACTGGTTTCATTCAAAAATTCGTCTCCAAGCTCCTGGTTTAATTCGACAAAGTCAGATCTGACCAGATCTTGATCTGTGAACCATTTCAGTTTCAGGAGATCAATCGAAGTGAAACCACCGCCAAAATGAAGGTATTGAAGAGGGCTTTCACCCGCAGTTGAGTTTGCTCAAAAAGGTTTTGTAAAACGGGAGAAATCTAACAAACAGTGATTCTGCATGTTTGCAGAACTTTATTTACCATGCAAAATCCGTAACGAATTTGAGGATGAGACCAACGCCAAGTTGTAGATCTTTTCAATATCTATCTGTGGAACTTTGAATCACTCGATTTGGATCTGCACACGAGATTTGGTGGATTTTACAAGTTCGTACCAGAATCTGAAACAGCAAGATTACAGAAATTACTGCAAGGTTTTGGACGAACTTTGCTCAAGAACTTCAGATCTGAGGATAGCTCAACCTTCTCCATGCTTGGACCAACATGCACCTGCATCAAGATCCAATCTTGTGAGAGGAGAAAGGAGAAAGGAGCTGGATTCATCAAAGGTTAGGGGAGAAGAGAGGGAGAGGGATGCTCTCATGGTGAGGGGAAGCTTGAGGAAGGAGGGGAGCTCCATCTTGGTGGCTTTCCATGGCCATGGCCGGCCATGGGAGCAAGGGGCAGCAGCATTTTCGTGGGAGAGAGCTAGAAGAGAGGTATGAGGGTGTAGATAAGGTGGGGGAGTGAGTGGGGAGTGAAAAATGAAGCCAAAGGTGGAGGTGGTGGCCGGCCAAGGAGCTTTTATAGAGGGAGAGTGAGTTGGCTGCCTCCTTTGTGATTGGTTAAGGTGGGTGGCTGCCCATTTAGTGATTGGGGTAGTTGGGAGGCAAGCCTTGTGGAGGAAGGAAAAGAAGAGGAAGGGCTGGCCGAAATTCTTTTCATGGCCGGCTCCTTCTTGAATTCCAAGTGGACAAGCAAAGTGCAATGCCACTTTCATGCATGTCGACCAAGGTTGAGTGTTGGGATGTTAGCCAAAAGTGGCTTGATGATGTCTTCAAATTAGGAAGAGAGATGATAATAAACATTGGTGCCAATGTTGAAGAATAAAGTACTTTGATCAAATTATCAATTTGGCCAAGAGATGATGGTGGTGATGGTGGTTGAGACAATGGTAGAGCAAGGTTATGAGAGATGGTGAGTGAAGTATCCATATACTCACAAGGATGAATATATTGACATACATCATCAATTCATGAGGTCAAGGTGATGATGGAAAATAATAGAGGAGTGAGATAGGCATAATGAAATATAAGTTGCTCTACAAATAAGAGGTCAATTGGGAGTGATTTGAAAGTATCAAATGATCATCCATTTGATCAAGAATTGGAGGATGGAGGGGATACAATGTGGTGGATCAGAGATGTGCATAAGATGTGCAAGTTTTGCCATTTGAAAAAGAACTTATTTGAAAAGTATTTGAAACACCTCAATTGTCTAGGGACAATTGGGAATGAACTCAAGTGGAATGGTATTTGAAAATGTTGAGAGATCTAGTTGGAACATAGGAGTTCAAAATGTTCTACTTACTTTCTCAAGTGAAGTAGAGTTTTCTCAAACTTAAAATAAAAAAGAGGAAACAAGAAATGGTGTAGGTACCATAAACAAGCTTTTTGTTAAAAAGAAAGTTAAATAGAGAGTAATGTTTTAGAAATCAGTACTTGGTAGGAATGGGATGAAAAACAAAACCCATTTCATTTCCTTGTTTTCTTTGAAGAAATATCTTGAAAAGATTTAATAAACTAGAAGTAGTTTTGTGATCAAAACTTGAGAAGGAAAAACAATAGAGTTTTTTGAGAAAGAAAACTAATTTAGGGAGGAGTGTTCTCAAGAGTAGATGGTGGCTACAAAATGTATCCATCATTCCCACTCTTGGTTTTGTGAAGATAAACTTGGATGAAAACAAAAACAAGAGGTAAAAGAGGAAGAAGTGATCTGGTGCTGGAACATGGGATAGGATACCAGATCAAGTTGAATATATGAGTTGCAAGGATTGACTGAGACATGCAAGACGTGGAGGTTGAAGAGGATGTTGCATAGATGAGATCCATGCATTGAAGTCAACAATAACAGTTGTGGGTGCTTAGAGATCAATTGCCAAAGTCTGGACATTTTAAGCCTGTCAACACAGATGGTCGACATGGCCTCAAAACCAACAAGGATGAGTGGGTATAAGAGAGGGATGTAGCTGGGGGTAGACGATACCAAGTTTTGAATTAAGGATGATTGAGCTATCTTGTACTACAAAGAGAAAATCAAGATGGCACACTCAGGTTGTCATCAGGAGAGAGGTTTGATGTAGTAAGAAGGAAAACAATTTTTCCTAAGCCACACATGTGTTTTATTTGGTGAGTTGCTTGTTCAACCACTAGGGGTGTTGTTCTAGGAGGTGGCTCAAGACAAAACTCAACAAGAAATCAAGTCAATTCATCTACCAACAGATCAAGGCAATTCATCATAACAAACAGATCAAGGCAATTCATCCTAATTAGTCTATAGAAAAAGTTTTTCTTCCCCCTGATTTTTGCAATAAGGATAACTAATCAAGGTTGCAAAAGTTGGGGTGTTACAACTTGTTTATGTACGGATTACCGTAAGCTTAACGATGTCACCGTCAAGAACAAATACCCCCTACCCAAGATAGAAGACCTGTTTGATCAGTTGACCGGTGCCAAAGTTTTCTCAAAGATAGACCTTAGGACTGGTTATCATCAGCTGAAGATTCGCGACACCGACATTCCAAAGACTGCCTTTACCACCAGATATGGGTTGTATGAGTACAACGTCATGTCGTTTGGATTAACCAATGCACCCGCTTATTTCATGAACCTCATGAATAAGTTCTTCATGAACGTTTTGGAAAAGTTGTCATTGTCTTCATCGACGACATTCTCATCTACTCCAAGTCTGAAGAGGAACATGAACAGAATTTGGAGACTGTCCTAGAAACACTTAGGCACCACCAGTTGTATGCCAAGTTCAACAAATGTGAGTTTTGGCTGAAGGAAGTAGGATTCCTGGGACATGTCTTGTCTGCAGGAGGAATTGCCGTAGATCCCGCCAAGATCAAAACTGTTACAGAATGGCAAGCCCCAACCACCCAAACCGAGGTCCGCGCTTTTCTTGGATTAGCCGGATATTACCGCAGATTTGTCGAAGGCTTTTCGAGCATCGCTCGACCAATGACCCAACTGTTGAAGAAGGACAAGAAGTTCGAATGGACTGACAAATGTGAAGAGAGTTTCCAACAACTCAAGAGTAGACTGACCTCAGCCCCAATCCTGATCATGCCGGACATCACCAAGCCCTTTGACGTCTATTGCGATGCTTCCAAGATCGGTCTTGGATGTGTCTTGATGCAAGAAGGCAAAGTGATTTCATACCTTTCACGACAGCTGAAGCAACATGAGCAGAACTATCCAACCCATGACTTAGAGCTTGCAGCCGTTGTCCTAGCCTTGAAGGTTTGGCGTCATTACCTCATGGGTAATCGATGCGAGATCTACTCCGACCACAAGAGCCTGAAATATATTTTCACCCAGAAGGAGCTGAATATGAGGCAGCGCAGATGGATAGAATTGATCAAGGATTACGACATGGAGATTCACTACCACCCCGGCAAGGCCAATGTGGTAGCGGATGCTTTGAGTCGACTGCCGTGTCAGTTGAACTCCATGATCGCAATCGAGCAACCCAGCCTGTTTCAAGAGTTTGAACAGTTTAGACTTGAACTAGTTAGTGAAGGATTCCTAGCCAGCATCGAGCTTCAACCCACCTTGATCAGCCAGATCAAGGAAGCCCAGAAAGGAAACGCTAGCATCGACGGAATCAAGAAACAGATAGCGGCAGGGAAAGCACCAGGATTTACCGTAGATGAAGCCGGAGTTCTTTGGTACAAAGGACGCCTATGTGTGCCAGCAGATTCTGAACTAAAGCAAGTCATCCTGAAGGAAGCCCATGACACCCTTTACTCAATTCACCCCGGAGGTACCAAGATGTATCAAGACTTGAAGGAGCAATTCTGGTGGCATGGAATGAAGAGAGAAATCGGAAGCTACATCGCCAAGTGTGATATCTGTCAGAGAGTCAAGGCGGAACATCAGCGACCCGCAGGATTGCTGCAGCCACTGCAGATTCCGGAATGGAAGTGGGACTCAGTAGGAATGGACTTTATCACAGGTTTGCCCAAATCCAGCAAAGGCAATGATTCGATATGGGTAGTTGTCGATAGACTGACCAAGGTAGCTCATTTCATCGCCGTCAAGACCACATACCAAGGCCCAAAGTTAGCTGAACTGTACATCTCCAGAATAGTCGCCCTGCACGGAACCCCGAAGTCGATAGTGTCGATAGAGGATCACAATTCACCTCAAGATTCTGGCAGAAAGTGCATGAAGGACTAGGAACCCGTCTGAATTTCAGCACCGCCTATCACCCGCAGACCGATGGACAGACGGAAAGAGTCAACCAGATATTGGAGGACATGTTGAGAGCATGTGTGCTAGAATATGGATCCAAATGGGAAGACTGCTTGCCTTACGCAGAATTCTCTTACAACAACAGCTACCTAGCCAGCTTACAGATGGCCCCCTTTGAAGCCTTGTACGGAAGGAAATGCCGTACCCCTTGATACATCTCCAACGTATCGATAATTTCTTGTGTTCCATGCCACATTATTGATGTTATCTACATGTTTTATGCACACTTTATGTCATATTCGTGCATTTTCTGGAACTAACCTATTAACAAGATGCCGAAGTGCCGTTGCTGTTTTGCTGTTTTTGGTTTCAGAAATCCTAGTAAAGAAATATTCTCGGAATTGGACGAAATAAAAGCCCAGAGGCCTATTTTCTCACGAAGCTTCCAGAAGACCAAAGACGAGACGAAGAGGGGCCACGAGGGGCCACACCCTAGGGCGGCGCGGCCCCCTTGGCCGCGCGGCCCGTGGTGTGGGGCCCTCGTGCCGCCTCTTGACCTACCCTTCCGCCTACTTAAAGCCTCCGTGACGAAACCCCCAGTACCGAGAGCCACGATACGGAAAACCTTACTGAGACGCCGTCGCCGCCGATCCCATCTCGGGGATCCAGGAGATCGCCTCCGGCACCCTGCCGGAGAGGGGAATCATCTCCCGGAGGACTCTACACCGCCATGGTCGCCTCCGGAGTGATGAGTGAGTAGTCTACCCTGGACTATGGGTCCATAGCAGTAGCTAGATGGTTGTCTTCTCCCCATTGTGCTATCATTGTCGGATCTTGTGAGCTGCCTATCATGATCAAGATCATCTATATGTAATTCTATATGTTGCGTTTGTTGGGATCCGATGAATAGAGAATACTTGTTATGTTGATTATCAAAGTTATGCTTATGTGTTGTTTAAGATCTTGCATGCTCTCCGTTATTAGTAGATGCTCTGGCCAAGTAGATGCTTTTAACTCCAAGAGGGAGTACTTATGCTCGATAGTGGGTTCATGCCTGCATTGACAGTGACAGAAAGTTCTAAGGTTGTGTTGTGCTGTTGCCACTAGGGATAAAACATTGATGCTATGTCTAAGGATGTAGTTCTTGATTACATTACGCACCATACTTAATGCAATTGTCTGTTGCTTGCAACTTAATACTGGAGGGGTTCGGATGATAACCTGAAGGTGGACTTTTTAGGCATAGATGCAGTTGGATGGCGGTCTATGTACTTTGTCGTAATGCCCAATTAAATCTCACTATATTCATCATAATATGTATGTGCATTGTCATGCTCTCTTTATTTGTCAATTGCCCAACCGTAATTTGTTCACCCAACATGCTGTTCGTCTTATGGGAGAGACACCTCTAGTGAACTGTGGACCCCGGTCCAATTCTCTTTACTGAAATACAATCTACTGCAATACTTGTTTTTACTGTTTTCTGCAAACAATCATCTTCCACACAATACGGTTAATCCTTTGTTACAGCAAGCCGGTGAGATTGACAACCTCACTGTTTCGTTGGGGCAAAGTACTTTGGTTGTGTTGTGCAGGTTCCACGTTGGCGCCGGAATCCCTGGTGTTGCGCCGCACTACATCTCGCCGCCATCAACCTTCAACGTGCTTCTTGGCTCCTCCTGGTTCGATAAACCTTGGTTTCTTTCTGAGGGAAAACTTGCTGCTGTGCGCATCATACCTTCCTCTTGGGGTTGCCCAACGAACGTGTGAAATACACGCCATCAAGCTCTTTTCTGGCGCCGTTGCCGGGGAGATCAAGACACGCTGCAAGGGGAGTCTCCACTTCTCAATCTCTTTACTTTGTTTTTGTCTTGCTTAGTTTTATTTACTACTTTGTTTGCTGCACTAAATCAAAATACAAAAAAATTAGTTGCTAGTTTTACTTTATTTGCTATCTTGTTTGCTATATCGAAAACACAAAAAAATTAGTTTACTTGCATTTACTTTATCTAGTTCGCTTTATTTACTATTGTTAAAATGAGTAATCCTGAAGTTGAAGTTCGTTCATTTAAGCAACAAGGGGGAGAATGTTTAAAAGATTCTTGGTATAGAATTAGTGATGCCCATAATAGGTGCACTAAGAAACACTCCACCACTATCCTACTCAGGAATTTTTATGTTGGTATCTCTAGCTGGAATAGATATGTTCTTGATTGTCTCGCGGGAGGTAACTTCTCCTTCCGCTTTAGAAGCTAGTTGCATTATTGAGAGTTTATTTGGAACACCACCTGTTAATGAAACTAAAATTGAAACCTCCCTTGAGGATGTTATGAAAAAACTGGAAACCATAGAGAAAAATTGTAGTGTTGAAACTAAATTGGAAACATTACTTGATAATACTGATAAACTTGATAAAATCCTAGAGGGAATTAATAAAAGAATTGCTACTCTAGAAACTTGCGCTGTCCATGATAATCAAACCCATAGGATTGGTAAACTTGAAGAAGCTATGGGAAAATTGGGTTCAACTTTTTCTTCTTTTAAATTTAATGAGAAAGCTTATGTGGGTAAGGAGCAAAAATTCATGTATGTCTCTAAGGTGCCTAAACCAAAGAATTACTATAGGCCTAAAATTGATAAAACTCCTAATGATGCTTCATCTCTCGATAATACTTGATACACACTTTCTGCGCCTAGCTGAAAGGCGTTAAAGAAAAGCGCTCATGGGAGACAACCCATGTTTTTACCTACAGTACTTTGTTTTTATTTTGTGTCTTGGAAGTTGTTTACTACTGTAGCAACCTCTCCTTATCTTAGTTTTGAGTTTTGTTGTGCCAAGTTAAGCCGTTGATAGAAAAGTAAGTACTAGATTTGGATTACTGCGCAGTTCCAGATTTCTTTGCTGTCACGAATCTGGGTCTATCTCCCTGTAGATAGCTCAGAAAATTACGCCAATTTACGAGCATGATCCTCAGATATGTACGCAACTTTCATTCAATTTGAGCATTTTCGTTTGAGCAAGTCTGGTGCCATTTTAAAATTCGTCAATACGAACTGTTCTGTTTTGACAGATTCTGCCTTTTATTTCGCATTGCCTCTTTCGCTATGTTGGATGAATTTCTTTGATCCACTAATGTCCAGTAGCATTATGCAATGCCCAGAAGTGTTAAGAATGATTGTGTCACCTCTGAATATGTCAATTTATATTGTGCACTAACCCTCTAATGAGTTGTTTCGAGTTTGGTGTGGAGGAAGTTTTCAAGGGTCAAGAGAGGAGTATGATGCAACATGATCAAGGAGAGTGAAAGCTCTAAGCTTGGGGATGCACCGGTGGTTCACCCCTGCATATATCAAGAAGACTCAAGCGTCTAAGCTTGGGGATGCCCAAGGCATCCCCTTCTTCATCAACAAATTATCAGGTTCCTCCCCTGAAACTACATTTTTATTCGGCCACATCTTATGTGCTTTTTCTTGGAGCGTCGGTTTGTTTTTATTTTTGTTTTGTTTGAATAAAATGGATCCTAGCATTCACTTTATGGGAGAGATACACACTCCTCTGTAGCATATGGACAAATATGTCCTTGGTTTCTACTCATAGTATTCATGGCGAAGTTTCTCCTTCGTTAAATTGTTATATGGTTGGAATTGGAAAATGATACATGTAGTAATTGCTAAAAATGTCTTAGGTAATGTGATACTTGGCAATTGTTGTGCTCATGTTTAAGCTCTTGCATCATATGCTTTGCACCCATTAATGAAGAAATACATAGAGCATGCTAAAATTTGGTTTGCATATTTGGTTTCTCTAAGGTCTAGATAATTTCTAGTATTGAGTTTGAACAACAAGGAAGACGGTGTAGAGTCTTATAATGTTTTCAATATGTCTTTTATGTGAGTTTTGCTGTACCGTTCATCCTTGTGTTTGTTTCAAATAAGCCTTGCTAGCCTAAACCTTGTATCGAGAGGGAATACTTCTCATGCATCCAAAATACTTGAGCCAACCACCATGCCATTTGTGTCCACCATACCTACCTATACTACATGGTATTTTCCCGCCATTCCAAAGTAAATTGCTTGAGTGCTACCTTTAAAATTCCATCATTTACCTTTGCAATATATAGCTCATGGGACAAATAGCCTAAAAACTATTGTGGTATTGAATATGTAATTATGCACTTTATCTCTTATTAAGTTGCTTGTTGTGCGATAACCATGTTTACTGGGGAACGCCATCAACTCATTGTTGAATTTCATGTGAGTTGCTATGCATGTTCGTCTTGTCTGAAGTAAGGGCGATCTACACTGAGTTGAATGGTTTGAGCATGCATATTGTGAGAGAAGAACATTGGGCCGCTAACTAAAGCCATGATCCATGGTGGAAGTTTCAGTTTTGGACAAACATCCTCAAATCTCTAATGAGAAAAGAATTAATTGTTGTCAAATGCTTAAAGCATTAAAAGAGGAGTCCATTATCTGTTGTCTATGTTGTCCCGGTATGGATGTCTAAGTTGAGAATAATCAAAAGCGAGAAATCCAAATGCGAGCTTTCTCCTTAGACCTTTGTACAGGCGGCATAGAGGTACCCCTTTGTGAAACTTGGTTAAAGCATATGTATTGCGGTGATAATCCAGGTAGTCCAAGCTAATTAGGACAAGGTGCGAGCACTATTAGTACACTATGCATGAGGCTTGCAACTTATAAGATATAATTTACATGATGCATATGCTTTATTACTACCGTTGACAAAATTGTTTCATGTTTTCAAAATCAAAGCTCTAGCACAAATATAGCAATCGATGCTTTTCCTCTATGAGGACCATTCTTTTACTTTCAATGTTGAGTCAGTTCACCTATTTCTATCCACCTCAAGAAGCAAACACTTGTGTGAACTGTGCATTGATTCCTACATACTTGCTTATTGCACTTATTATATTACTCTATGTTGACAATATCCATGAGATATACATGTTACAAGTTGAAAGCAACCGCTGAAACTTAATCTTCTTTTGTGTTGCTTCAATACCTTTACTTTGAATTATTGCTTTATGAGTTAACTCTTATGCAAGACTTATTGATGCTTGTCTTGAAGTGCTATTCATGAAAAGTCTTTGCTTTATGATTCACTTGTTTACTCATGTCATACACATTGTTTTGATCGCTGCATTCTTTACATATGCTTTACAAATAGTATGATCAAGATTATGATGGCATGTCACTCCAGAAATTATCTTTGTTATCGTTTTACCTGCTCGGGACGAGCAGAACTAAGCTTGGGGATGCTGATACGTCTCCAACGTATCGATAATTTCTTGTGTTCCATGCCACATTATTGATGTTATCTACATGTTTTATGCACACTTTATGTCATATTCGTGCATTTTTGGAACTAACCTATTAACAAGATGCCGAAGTGCCGTTCTTTTTCTCTGTTTTTGGTTTCAGAAATCCTAGTAAAGAAATATTCTCGGAATTGGACGAAATAAAAGCCCAGAGGCCTATTTTCTCACGAAGCTTCCAGAGACCGAAGACGAGACGAAGAGGGGCCACGAGGGGGCCACACCCTAGGCGGCGCGGCCCCCCTTGGCCGCGCGGCCTGTGGTGTGGGGCCCTCGTGCCGCCTCTTGACCTACCCTTCCGCCTACTTAAAGCCTCCGTGACGAAACCCCCATACAGAGAGTCACGATACGGAAAACCTTCGAGACGCCGTCGCCGCCGATCCCATCTCGGGGATCCTAGAGATCGCCTCCGGCACCCTGCCGGAGAGGGGAATCATCTCCCGGAGGACTCTACACCGCCATGGTCGCCTCCGGAGTGATGAGTGAGTAGTCTACCCTGGACTATGGGTCCATAGCGTAGCTAGATGGTTGTCTTCTCCCCATTGTGCTATCATTGTCGGATCTTGTGAGCTGCCTATCATGATCAAGATCATCTATATGTAATTCTATATGTTGCGTTTGTTGGGATCCGATGAATAGAGAATACTTGTTATGTTGATTATCAAAGTTATGCTTATGTGTTGTTTAAGATCTTGCATGCTCTCCGTTATTAGTAGATGCTCTGGCCAAGTAGATGCTTTTAACTCCAAGAGGGAGTACTTATGCTCGATAGTGGGTTCATGCATTGACATGGGGACAGTGACAGAAAGTTCTAAGGTTGTGTTGTGTGTGCCACTAGGGATAAAACATTGATGCTATGTCTAAGGATGTAGTTGTTGATTACATTACGCACCATACTTAATGCAATTGTCTGTTGCTTGCAACTTAATACTGGAGGGGTTCGGATGATAACCTGAAGGTGGACTTTTAGGCATAGATGCGGTTGGATGGCGGTCTATGTACTTTGTCGTAATGCCCAATTAAATCTCACTATATTCATCATAATATGTATGTGCATTGTCATGCTCTCTTTATTTGTCAATTGCCCAACCTGTAATTTGTTCACCCAACATGCTGTTCGTCTCATGGGAGAGACACCTCTAGTGAACTGTGGACCCCGGTCCAATTCTCTTTACTGAAATACAATCGACTGCAATACTTGTTTTTACTGTTTTCTCTGCAAACAATCATCTTCCACACAATACGGTTAATCCTTTGTTACAGCAAGCCGGTGAGATTGACAACCTCACTGTTTCGTTGGGGCAAAGTACTTTGGTTGTGTT
The DNA here is from genome assembly GCA_030979885.1 of Lolium multiflorum. Classification (NCBI taxonomy): domain Eukaryota; kingdom Viridiplantae; phylum Streptophyta; class Magnoliopsida; order Poales; family Poaceae; genus Lolium; species Lolium multiflorum. The sequence continues at coordinate 169,954,346 of CM061750.1, forward strand.
GTGCAGGTTCCACGTTGGCGCCGGAATCCCTGGTGTTGCGCCGCACTACATCTCGCCGCCATCAACCTTCAACGTGCTTCTTGGCTCCTCCTGGTTCGATAAACCTTGGTTTCTTTCTGAGGGAAAACTTGCTGCTGTGCGCATCATACCTTCCTCTTGGGGTTGCCCAACGAACGTGTGAAATACACGCCATCACCCTCCGAATTGGTCGGAAGTCGGAGAAAGCCAAGTCTTTGGACCAGATGTTCTTCGTGAAGCCGAAGAGAAAGTGCACAAGATCCGCGAGTACCTCAAGACGGCGCAATCAAGACAGAAGAGCTACGCCGACAAGAGACGCCGGGAGATGACCTTCGAGATCGGAGACTTCGTCTATCTCAAGGTATCCCCCCTGAAAGGAATGCAGAGATTTCAGCTGAAAGGAAAGCTCGCACCCCGATATGTCGGACCCTTCAAAGTTCTCGAGTCGAGGCGAAGTATCCTATCAACTGGACTACCGGAAGAAATGTCGGCTGTGCACGACGTGTTTCACATCTCACTCCTCCGGAAGTGCCTTGAAGTCCCCGAGAAGTCCGAAGTGTTCAAGAACATCGATCACCGATCGGTGGATATCAACCAGGACTTGACGTACCGCGAAGTGCCGATTCGCATCCTGGAAGAAGCTTACAGAACCACCCGCACCCGAAGCATCAAGTTTCTGAAGATTCAGTGGAGCAACCATACTGAAGATGAAGCCACTTGGGAACGCGAAAGAAGGAGTACCTAGATCTCTTTAGTACCTAATTTTCTTTTAGATCTCGGGACGAGATCTTTTGTAAGGGGGAAGGGTTTTAACATCCCAAATTTCAATAAGAAGAAGAAGAAGAATTCCAGAGATCCAAAATTCAGAACCAACAAAAACTTTTATTTGCATATAGTGCCATGCATAGGACTTGTACATTTGAGTGATATGCCATGATGATTTTTATTGTGTTTATGTACTAAACCCTAAAACCCTAATGTGATCAAGTGAAGATCACCAACCAAATAAATCAAAAAGAGAAAGAAATCAAATAAGAATAAAACCCTCAAACCCTCACATATGGTTTAGGCCATTTTTGCAAATCTTTACCCTAGACCATTTTGGTCTTCACCATTAGTTGTATTATGTTACTAAACACTTATTACACCTTTTGGAATCAAATAAACACAAATCAAATCAAATTCAAACTCAAATTGTGATCACATGGGATAATGGTCAAATCTGCCATTTACATTCTGGTCACTACTTTGAGCCTCTGCATTTCAAGTTTTTCAAACTAAACTTTCCCAATTCTTTGCATGTCATCCAAGAGCACATCAAGGTGAACAACTTTGGTAAAGACCACCATGACAAAATCATCTTGGATCAACAACTATGCTCATGTAAAGTTGAGACTTTTTAATATGAGCAACAATCTCACTTTGTCAATTTTTGCTATTCTTTGATTTTTTAAATTCCACCACCACACATGGTTGTCTCTGGTCATTTACAACTTAACCAAACTCACCACTTTCAAATTTTGGAACCTTTTGAACTCAACCAAATTTTGGCAAATTTTGCAATTACCAATATGGAATAATTCAAACACTATTTAAAATAGTGTTTGGCCTAACCTGGTGCCCCATTGGTCACTACATGTCCCCTGGTTCCCTCTCTCACTCATGCTTGCATAGAAACCCTAGGAGGAACCCTAGGAGGCAAAGACATGGCCATGCCGGCCATGTCACACACCATGCCGCCACCCCTCTCTTCTCCTTCCTCTTCATCGGCCCTTGCCCAGGCGCCACCTCACTCCCTAGCCACGCCTAGCAACACCCCTGCCATGAACGACGACGACCACCACCGGAGATCGCGCGCCCAAAATCGCCCAGCATGCCGCGGACGTCGCAGCGCGCACGCCATGGACAGCCTCTGGCCACGCGCCGTCTCGCTAGCCTACGCAAGCCCTGGCCCCCATTCTTCACCACGCGCCTCGCCGTGCCACCGCGAGCCCGTAGAACACGCTCGCCAAGCCAACCCGTGCCTGCCGCCGCCGGGAGAAGGAGACCCTGATCCGCCGCAGACGCGCCCGACACGGAAGCAATGCGACCGAACCAGACGCCGCCCGACCGCGTTGTCGCCGCCAAACGCATCGCCTGGACATGCTGAACATTTCCGCGCCCTCGCCTAGCTCGCTCGCTCGCCGGAACCGCCGCGCCATGGTCGACTTCTTCACTGCCCCGCAGCACCCTCGCGCAGCTATAAATAGAGCGTTCCCTGGACGCCATTGAGCACATCATCTCACTCCCCACCCTTCACCGCTTCTCCTCGCACCACTAGCTACCTCAATCATCGCCGGAGTCGCCGCAATCGCAAGATCGGAACCGCGGAAGCCAGGACAACATCGTCGTCGATTCAGGCCACCCCAAGCTCCGCCACTGCTACAGGCTGCTTCACCGTCATCAACAACGTCGCCCTGAACCTCCCGCCGCCGCCGGACCTCGGTTAGCTCTCCGACCCCAGGCTCGCCGCGGACCCTGGGATCTCGCCGGAGAAACGATGGCTCTGTTTGGATCTTGTTTTAATCCAACGCCCGCACCGCCGTACCGCTTTGGGTTTAAAGAGACGCTGACGAGTGGCCCCCACCTCGTCAGACAGCCCACGCGCACTGGATGCGTTGCTGGGCCGAGTTTCTCTGTTTTTGAATCGTTTCGGCCCAAATGAGTTTCCCGCCGGCCCTTTTATTCAAATCCAGTTTAATTAAATTCAAATCAAATTCAATACTGGACCTGACTTTGAAATTCAATAGAATCTGTTTGGCTGGACCAAATTTAGCAAACTTGAGGTTGTTAGAAAGCTACTGAAAAGATCTACAACTTGCCACTGGTCTCAATGTGAGCTCTGTTGTAGAAATAATGTGACAAAAAGATTAAGTCGGGGACTTTTTTACATTCAAATAAATCTTAAAAATCAACCAAAAGTGATATTGAGTTAATTCCAACTCACATAGCTCACATTTAACTTACACTAATTGTTTCTGAAAAAGTATGGTGTGGTCACTTTGAATGATCATGCCCTAGTTTGAATAAACGACTATATGGCTAGTTTAGTTAAGTGATATTGTACAAAACTATTATGCAAATCATATGAAGTGTTTCACTTCATTTAAATCTTGTCCCAAGTACTTTCATATGAAGTTTGGACCCCTGGTCAAATACCCTCACATGAAATACTTGGAGATTTTAAATCATAATAGGCATTGTTAAATAGTATGAGGTATTCTACCTCATTTAAATCATTTTCTCAAATGATGATGATGAATGGTTGACTTAGGTCAATATGATTTCATATATGATTGTTTGAGAAATTAAATCTTAAGAAGATTCAATGAGAGGAAATTATTCCTCAAGAACTAAATGGAAACTATCATTTACATATATAATGAGAGGAAATTATTTTTCCTAAATAAAGAAAACCAATGCACCTAATTGTGTTAAGTGTGTGATTAGAATAGTTTGTGTGAAGTGATGATGTGCTTAGTATAGCTCTTGAACTTGTTGAGTGATTTTACCTCGTATTCGAATTTAGACGCTAGCACCGGAGAATACCAGAAGGAGGAGGGATTCTACCAAGAGGAGGAAGAGGAGCACCTTGAGAACTACCAAGGCAAGCTAATATTCTTGCAAAGTGAAAAGCCCTTTGGGGAAAGGCACCATGATTCTTACCTTTCTTACCACAAGCCTATCCCAAGTTTTTACCTTACAAGTTTTTACTTGTTTATTTAAAGAGTTACTTTTATAGTTAACTTTGGTCTAAGTTAAGAAGATTACTAGAGTAGCAAAGTTAGTCTCAAGCTAGCCAAGCAAGATAGCACCCCTCATGATTAGTGCTAGTGCTAAATATTAAAACTTGACTACTCTAGATGGGAACATGTGACTTGAATTGAATTTGAAACCTTGGAATGATGAGTCATTCCATTGAATGATTTTTGAAGGTGAATATGACCAAGAGAAGATGGTGATTTTTGATGAAAACTGATATGGGTTCCCTCTGAACACACATCATAGGGGTTATGCCGAGGCTGCCTCCGTTGTTGAGAAATGATGTGAATTGAGGTGAATTGTACGGCCAAGCCCTGTGCAGTTCCCAGGTTGACAGTTGGTCTTCACTGGGAGGCCAAGCTCATGGGGAGAGGTGCTCATACTAGGGTTTGTAAGTGAAAGGTTATGGTTGATGATCCGCGTACTGTGTTACGATGATTCGGGTTTATCCCGACGGATGAAATCAAATGTTGTGGCACAAGTGTGCAACCTCTGCAGAGTGTAAACCTATTCGAATAGTCGTCTCCACGGTTACGGACGGTTGTAAAGGCCATTCAGTTTCCGGTGTCAGATTCTTGAAAATGTTGGTGAAATGAAAGGTGAATTGGTGACTTGTTTTGAATCACAAAAAATGTTGTGGGAATGACACTAATGTTCCCACTTGAGTTAGTTAGCAGTTGAATAAGTCTTTCTCAAATACGTGTGAACTAAAATTGGCTTTATGCAAATAAACTAGAGCTTAGCACCCCTTACTAGAATTGTTAGCACTTACACTAGTATTAGTTTGCGAGTACTTAAAGTACTCACGGCTTTGTCCCTGGCTATTCAAATGGCCAGAGTATGAAGATGAACAGAACTACCAAGGAGATGACCAGCAGGATGCCTACGACAACTAGGAGTCTTCCGACGTCAAGTGTTGGCCTGTGGACTAGAGAGTCCCTTTATCTTTACGCTTCCGCTATGAACTTGTGTTTGTTCGTTGATCAATAGATCAACTATTTGTGTAATATGGATCATGTGATTCAAGTTGTAAGACAATATGGTTTGTAATGAATGATGACTATGATATTCGAGTATTATGCCTCGCAACAACAATATACCTGGGATTGTGATGAATGACATAATAGGCATCTGGACTTAAAAATCCGGGTGTTGACAAGTAGCAACGGACCCTTTGTCATTGGGGGAGTTGGGTTTGTCGCCCGCTCAGAAGTCAATTATTTCAACTTTCCGATGAGAGAATCTGTGCAAGGATGGAGACTGAAGTGGTTCTACATTAGGGATTCTTTAACAACCGAATCCCAGCTTCCTCGCTTCTCCGATGTTCTCGAAGCCAAACCTAAGCACTCTTGGAAGAATATCCTTTCTCCCGACGAAAAGCTAGCAGTCGACGAGTTATTTGACAGATTTCTTCAGATCAAAGAAGCCGATGGCCAGACCATGATAGGTACAGAGGTAGTTGTTGTGTTCTTGAAGCGTCGGGTTCAGCCGATCATGGCCAGGGCTGATCCCATGTGGTTATATTCGGGTCTGAAGGATGAGACTAGGATAAATATTGCTTAACTATCGAAAAAGGAACTGCTTGATGAAGTTCGACGCCTTACTCTCTTCAGCCAGGAAGATTCAATTCCGCTGATATCTTCTCATCCACCTTTTGATGCTGATCATCCGCCAATGAAGGTAAATTTTCCTCCTCATACTCTTATTGCTCTGTTCTCCTGGATCAATATGACTATCATTGTTCTTACTTGTTTTTCGTCGACAGATCCCCATAGCTCCTGGAAACTTGCGTGAATCACCGGATGATACGTCCGAGGGAAAAGATTCCTCAGCCCCCGTTGGATTTCATACTGATGAAAATACAAGTCCAAAGGATGGACGCGATGATACGATGAATTCTGAAGCTGACTTTACCAGTCCTCCACTCCCAGCCAACGATACTAGCGACACATCGGGATCAGTGCGTGATGATGACGATCATGCTGCCTTTGTTAATGCAGTTGTGGAGGCTAGGCTTACTTTGTGAAGAGACCATCCGGCGGCTTTGCCGACGAAGATGATCTCTTTGATCTGTAAGCGCTTGCTTCTTTTCCCAGAATTCGTACTATATTCTTACCATTCACATTCTTTTCTTAACTTTTGCCAATTCTTCTTTTTTGCAGTGACGAAGGTTTCATCGAGCCTCCATCCAAGAAGGCCAAGTCTGGCGTCGCTCTGCCGAATCTTGCAACTTCCGAGGCTTCGGCCCCTACTGCAGTCCCCGCGGCCCAGGTATCGACTGCTTCCTCCGTTTCCAAAGGGAAGGATATTCCTTCGACTGTTGCTGCCACAACTCCTCCCTTAGGGAAACATGTAAGTCTTTTTCTGTTGCAACACAAACTTTCTCAAATGTACCTTGATTAGTGATCCTTCATCAAATATCTATTTTTCCCTTTTTCTTAAGGATCTGCGAGCTGTCATATCTTCTTTGGAGACCTTTGCCTCCCAATTCACTTCCCTGGAAGCGGACAAGGCTCGACTGCAAAAGGAGGTCAAGTCTTCTTCCTCGAAGTTGGAAGATGCAATAAAAATAGCTGCCGAAGCCCGCCAAGAAGTCGACTCCCTGAAGGAGGAACTCGAGGGGCTGAAGAAGAAGTTGAAGGACGAAGAGGCATCCAGACTGGCCGCTGAAGCTTGGGCGGTTGAAAAGGATGATCTTCTTTGCCAGTCTTCCTTGGCTTTACTCAGTAATCCCCTTTCTACTTCCCTGTCGATTATTACTTTGCAAATTCAATCCCTTGTTAGTAAACTCCTACTTATTTCGTTCTTCACAGAGGCTGCCTATATTCCAGCTGAAGCCTTGGATAAGCTTCCAAACAATTCTCCGGTGAACGCTGTGTCGATGACTCTTGCTTCGCATCGGCTTACGCAGGACCTCCTCGAGAAGGGCAAGGGAGCCATGACGCGGATGCACTCGATGATCTTCCCCAAGATTAGTCAAGACAAGACTTTGGGGCAGCTGATCGACGCTTTCGCCGTCAACACCAAGGAGGTTATCGAGGTATTCAAACGTACTTCGCGTACCTATGGCGCCCTCCTAGCCTTTCAGCTCATGATGGGTCATGGCTTCAAAGCCGATATCGAGGAGATGTCCAAAGAGCTGCCGAAAGAGCAAGATGGGCAACTTGTCGACCTGGGTGTCTTTAAGACTTCGGCTCTCAAGTGCGCTCGGCAGCTTCTTGAGCTAGTTTCCGCGAAAAAGGCGTTAGCTGGTCCGAGCTTGTCAAACCAGACCCAGGCCCCATGATTTATGTAACTTAGTCTGATTAAACAATGTCATGCCATGAACTTTTGTGATTGTAATAAATTAAATGTTGGCAATGTTGCCAGTGCACTCTTATTACGGCATTTTTACTTGCACTCTCCCGATGGGAGTACCTTTCAATGCTGAATTGAAACAATCCATCATGCCCTTTTGACAATGTCTTGCAGGTTTTCCATGTGCCTTCGTTTGTTGATGATTCTTCGGGTGCTGTTTCTGAGAGTGAACGACTACATCGGATGAAGAATCGGATCACACAGACGGAAAAGGACATGCGCAACACTTATGCCTTGGCTGCTATCATCAAAAAGAAGAGCGAGCTTGCAGCTGACGTAGAACGCTACGCTCTCACTGAATTACATAAGGCCACAGAGAGTTTGAACTGTAAGCCCCCTTGCTCTTTTACTCCTTGTTTCTTTACGAAATGCATCGTCTTAACTTCTCCTATTTCCTTTGCTAGTCATAGCTCTGAACCCTGCTGAAGAGAGCAAGCGTATCCACGAACGTGTGGACGCGTTGACTCAGCTATCATCGTCGGATGAGGTTTTCTGGAGAGAGCACTCGAAGGCTTCGGCTGTCGCAAAGTTCCAAGATCGAGTCCAGCAGGTCCATCGCTTCTTCGACAAATGCTACAAAGGGATGAGAGTAATATGGAAGACGATGTTTCCTTTAAATGCGGTTCCTCCCACGCTGTTGACTTTGATGTCAGAGTTTGGTAACACCAAGAAAATCCGAGACTTGGTTCGTGCTCAGGTTTTTGCAGGAGCTAGATTCACACTTTCCCTTGTGCTCGCGCGTTATCCTTCGGCAAACCTGCAAGCAATTACCAACTCGGCGGGTGATTTAGAGCCGCTGTACCCGAAGGTGGGACTACCTTCCAATATAATTGTTGACAGGCTTGAAGAAACTTCGAAGGCATCTAAGGAAAAAGAAACTCCACAAAGATGATTCAGAATCGAGTCCTTATTGTAAATAGAATACTTGATTACTTACTACACCCGAGTGTTTGGGTTGTTAAGTTTAAAACTATTTTTATCGGTAGGTGCATATACATGCAGTTTTACCATGTTAATGCCGTTGGCACATTTTGGTGGAGCAAATCTTATTTACTCGTTTAAGCGCATGTGTGTTCGTTGGTCAGCAAATTATTTGAGTGATCAACTCGTGTTGCGGGTCTTGCTAAACCCGTTGTATGTGCAACTTTGCCTTCAACCGATGTATGTCTTGACAGCAGCTCTCGAATATATCGGTAGCACAAGCTCTGCCGATGACTCCGTCGTTCTATGATGCTTCCATAAGTGAAGTACCGAACGTGGGTCGTTAACGTTTATTTTTCCTGATCCTTGCTATTTGCGGCACTCTTTGAGGCATCTATAGCAAAGGAAAGAAACAGGGTTCCTGCTGATTTTGCAGCCCTTAGCACTCGTAATTTCAGAGGCTTCTTTGTGATGCGGTCTTTGGGCGTGTTCTTCATTGCACCAATGTTCACCCAAATATGCAAACACGGTTTATGATGATATGGTCCCGAATTACTGCAATGCTTTTAAGGAAATAAAACTTGAGTTCTCGTTAATAAAATAAGCAAGAAACTAAGGGGCGAAAAAAAGGCCCTGTTGAAAACAGAAAAACTAAATACTATCCGTCCTCTTAAGCAAGAGGAGGGTTCTTCTTATCTTCTAGCTTGTTTGTCGCGTCAGCGGTTTTGGAAGCGTCACTGATTTCACCAGTCTCGGTGGTGATTGCCAGGTGTTTTGTTTTCTTCTATGACCGTTGTGCCATCAACTACCGAAGTTTTTACTGTCGAAACTTCTAGGGCAAGATCAGCTGGCTTCTTCTTCGTCTTCCTGACGCGTTCATCTTCCTTATTATCGTGTGCCGACGACTTGGAAGGAAGATCGACAATTTCCTGTTTTACCCTAAACTTTGCAGCGATCCTCTGAAAGTCGCGATCACAATTGTCTGAGCGTGAGAAACTTCCATAGACTGTGATGTTTGTCCCATTGCTCCCAGGCATTTTTCAGCTTGAGGTATGCATAATGCAGCTCAGCCATGAACTTGGCATAATCTGGTATTCCAAGTATAGCGTGGTACTGCGATTCCCAGTTTACGACTTCAAACTCGATCGTTTCCTTCCTGAAGTTGTCGGGTTTGCCAAAGACGACATTCAGGTAAACTTTGCCAAGAGAGTACGCTGGTGAATTGGGGAGAATCCCACGGAAACAGGTGTTTGTCTCTTCTAGCATCCTCATGGTGATTGATACGTCCAAAACGTATCTACTTTCCCGAACACTTTTGCTATTGTTTGACCTCTAATTTGTGTATTTTGGATGCAACTAACACGGACTAACGCTGTTTTCAGCAGAACCTGCTGGTGTCTCGTTTTGTGCGTAAATCCAACTTTCGGGAAAAACCTCGGAATTTATGCGGAAGGCCCTATTTTCCCGGAAACTAACGGAGCAGAAGGGAACTTGAAGTGGAGGCCCGAGGGCCCCACCACCAGGTGGCGCGGCCCAGGGGGGGGCCGCGCGGCCAGGTGGTGTGGCCCCCTCGGCCGGCCTCCGACGCCCTCCTTCGGACTACTTATTCGTTTCGACCTAAAAACACCAGGAGAGAAGTCGAAGTCGCCAGAAACCCTCCAGAACGCCGCCACATCGCGAAACTCCGTCGCGGGAGCCAGAAGTCTCCGTTCTGGCACTCCGCCGGACGGGGAATTGGAGGAGATCATCACCGCCATCACCGCCAACGCCTCTCCATCAACCAGCAATGTTTCCCCATCCATGTGTGAGTAATTCCCCCGCTGTAGGTGAAGGGGATGGTAGGGATTGGATGAGATTGGTCATGTAATAGCATAAGATTGTTAGGGCATAGTGCCTAGTGTCCGTAATTGGTACTTTGATGATATTGTTGCAACTTGTTATGCTTAATGCTTGTCACTAGGGCCCGAGTGCCATGATCTCAGATCTGAACATGTTATTGCTTCATCAAGATATTCATTGTTTATGGTCTTACCTATAAGTTGTATACACATGTCGCTGTCCGGAACCAAAGGCCCCGAAGTGACAAGAATTGGGACAACCGGAGGGGATGGTAGCGATGTGAGGATCACATGTGTTCACGGAGTGTTAATGCTTTGCTCCGGTACTCTATTAAAAGGAGTACCTTAATATCCAATAGTTTCCCTTGAGGCCCGGCTGCCACCGGCTGGTAGGACAAAAGATGTTGTGCAAGTTTCTCATTGCGAGCACGTACGACTATAATTGGAACACATGCCTATTGATTGATTAGTACTTGGACACCGTTTTATTATTATCTGCAAATGCCCTGCTATGATTGTTACATGAGTTTCTCTCATCCATGCAACGCCCGTCATCCGTCCCCGTGCCTACGTATTTTAATCCTGCTGTTTACTATAATCACTACTGCTGTCTTTGTTACTCGCTGCCGTTATTTCACTACGCTATAAAACTGTTACTACTCGATAAACTCTTGCGAGCAAGTCTGTTTCCAGGTGCAACTGAATTGACAACTCCGTTGTTAAGGCTTCCAAGTGTTCTTTGTCTCCCCTTGTGTCGAATCAATAAATTGGGTAATACTTCCCTCGAAGACTGTTGCGATCCCCTATACTTGTGGGTCATCAAGACTATTTTCTGGCGTCCGGGGAGCATAGCTTTATTTGGAAGTTCACTTGGATTAATATTGTTCGCTGCAAATTCTCCATCATGGGTAAACCTCGCGATACTAAGATCGCCATATTACCATCCACTACAAGAAAAGGTACAATTCTGAGTACCTCCGCTACACTTGATTCACCATCTGTGATTGATAAACTTGTTTCACCGCCACATGCTTCGCATGCTGGTACATCTGCTGAATCTGAACACTCTCATAATATTGATAATGTTTCTGCTGTGCTTGATGATAGTGGTTCATTGGGATCTTTTCTAGATGCTACAATTGCTAAGTCTAGACAAATTGAAAATACTGAAACTCCTAATGCTACTACACCTGTTAGTTCACCTGAACTTGAATACTCTAGTGATGATCTTGAGGAAGATTATGTGGAGCTTGATGATGATTTTATTGAAAAATGCAATGCTACTACTGATGCAAGAAAAATTAAAAAGTTGCTTGCAAAACATGCTGTTAGATATAAACTGTCTCCTGATCCTAAATTTGCCACATCTCCTATAAATATTAGGGATAAAGATTATGATTTTTCTCTTGATCTATCTCATATAGCTATTGTTGAGAAAACACCTTTTTGTGGTACTGAAAAAGAAAGTGCTGTTGAACACATGACTGAGTTATCTACTTTGAGTAGCTTGTTTTCTGATGATGTTAAGAAGCGTACTTACTTTGTTGCTAAAATATTTCCATTCTCATTGAAGGATGACGCTAAAACTTGGTATAATAATTTGCCACCTAATTCTATTAAAAGTCCAAAAGAATTGCTTGAGGTTTTCTTCCGTAAATACTTTCCTGCTAGTGCTCAACATGCTGCTTTGCAGAGAGTTTATAATTTTGATCAGGGAGATGAGGAGAAATTGCCTGAGGCTTGGACGAGATTTTGCTCTCTTATTAGAGCTTTGCCTGACCATGATTTAGAAAAGCATGATTTACTTGATATATTTTATAGTGGACTAACCATTGAGTCTAGGGCATACCTGGATAGTTGTGCTGGTTGTGTTTTCAGGAAAAGAACTCCAGACGCTGAAGAATTATTGGCTAAAATATGCCGGAATTATGATGATTGGACTACGCCTGAACCAACTCCAACGCCAATAGTGAAGAAGAGGGGTTTAATTAAATTGAATGATGAAGATATGAGGGAAGCCAAGAAGTCTCTCAAGGAGAAAGGTATTAAATCTGAAGATGTGAAGAACCTTCCTCCCATAGAAGATATATGTGAGATAATTCCCCCTTCATCCATGATTGAGGTAAATTCCCTTCAACGCTTTACTAGGGAAGATATTCCGTATTCGAAACCTCCTGCACAATGCTTAGATGAGTTTGATAATTATATTGTTAAGCAAGAAAATTTTAATATGAGAGTAGAGAATCATTTAATGGAAAATTCTCAAGCTATTAGTCAATTGCATGATATTGTGGAGAGGACCTCCAATGATGTTAAGATGCTTGTTAAACATTTTCAAATGATTCAAACTCAAATTGATCAACTCACTAAAGTGCAAAATGACTTGTTAGGAAATAATGCTAAAGAAAAACATGCTTATGAAGTAACAACTAGAGGTGGTGTCTCTACCCAGGATCCTCTATATCCTGAAGGGCATCCCAAAAGAATTGAACAAGATTCTCAACGCATTGAACCTAGTGCTCATTCTAAGAAGAAAAAGAAAAAGAAACATAAAAATGTTGTAGAATCCTCTGAACCTGTTAATGATCCTAATAGTATTTCTATTTCTGATGCTGAAACTGAAAGTGGTAATGAACATGATAATGATAAGAATGATACTCCTGATAAAGAAGAGGTTGAAGAAGAACCTGAAAAGCATGCTAAAAATAAAAAGTATACTAAAGAAGATTTTATTACTGAGAAACATGGTAATGAAAGAGAACCTTGGGTGCAAAAGCAATGCCTTTTCCTGCTAAGAAACTAAAATCAAAGGAAGAAGAACACTATAATAAATTCTGTGATTGGATGAAACCTTTATTCTTGCAAATCCCTTTGACTGATGCTATTAAATTGCCTCCTTATTCAAAGTATATGAAAGATATTGTTACTAACAAAAGGAAAATCCCCAATGAGGAAATTTCCACTATGCTTGCTAATTACTCTTTCAATGGCAAAATTCCAAAGAAGTTGGGCGACCCAGGTATACCTACTATTCCTTGTTCTATTAAGAATAATTATGTTAAAACTGCTCTATGTGACTTGGGAGCCGGTGTTAGTGTTATGCCTTTTTCTCTTTATAAGAGACTTTACTTAGATAAGTTGATACCTACTGATATATCTTTGCAAATGGCTGATAAATCTACTGCTATTCCTGTTGGTATATGTGAGAATGTCCCTGTTCAAGTTACTACTAACTGCTTGATATTAACTGATTTTGTTGTATTGGAAATGCCTGAAGATGATAATATGTCTATTATTCTTGGGAGACCTTTTCTTAACACCGCAGGGGCTGTTATTGATTGCAATAAAGGAAAGGTTACTTTCAATGTTGATGATAGGGAACATACCGTTTATTTCCCCAAGAGGATTGAGAAAGCGTGCGGAGTTAATACTATTTCTCATGTGAGAACTATCAAAGTGGGATCCATCGATTGTCCTATATATGAGCCCAAAGAAGAATATCAAACTCTTGTAATTGGATCCATATCAATACAATTCAAGGTAACATGATTGATTTGAGGTTTATTTCTTCATATGCTATGTAAAATTTATTTGGTGGCAAGACTTGATCAACCTTGTTAACAAATACCTTTTATATGCATAGAGGAGGTAAACAACATCTCTTTCTTTCTCCACTTGCTTTAGTTGCTGTAGCACTTTTAATTTGCAAAGTTTCTTAGTTGATTTGAGATTTCAAAAAAATTCTTGGCCAGTAATAATAAACTTAATACCCAGAAAATGTGCATTTTTCAAAGTTTTCAAAAATTCGCGAAAATTATACCGATGGTCCTATTTTTCGACGAGGCACCTGGGAACACCAGAGGATGACCTGTGGGGCACCAGAGGGCGCCACACCACTGGCTGGCGCGGCCAAGGAGGTGGCCGCGCCACCATGTGGTGTGGGCTCCCCTCTGCCCCACTTTGCCATCTCTTCCTCCCAGCACCTTCTCTCTCCCGAAAAAACTCGTACCAAGTTCATCTCTCTCGCGTTTTTGCTCCAGAGCTCCAGATTTCTCGATCTCTTTGCTCAGCCCAGATTTCTGTCTGAAATTTGGCACATTTGCTCTTCGGTATGTGACTCCTCCACCCATCCAAGTAGAATTTCGTTTGGTTGAGTATATCTTGAATATTTTGCTGCTGTAGGTAACATGTTTAGTGAGCTTGCATGCTTGTTCTAAGTGGTAGAAACTAGTTTTGATGCATGATTAGTACTCTAGCAAGTTCCTATGGTAGTTTCCCTCAATTATATGTCACCAAATCAAGTTTTATATTGTTTGTTGAAAATTTCAGAAAATGAAGAAGTTCAAATTTGGAGAGTTGTTCAAGAAGGGGACAACCAGCACCGGGAGGCCTTCTAGGGCCGCCACCCGGATTAGGCAATCATACAATGAAGACATCCTCGCGCCTAGCTTCGCGCCTGAAGAGGACAACGGTCCTCCTAATGCTTCTACTTTTCCATGTTATGATTTTCTAAGGAATGCAGGAATATTGGAGGATTTCTTCACCCTTGTCAACAGGGCGGGGTTAACCACTTATATGGGAGATGAAAGGGAGCAGTATTATATGCTCACAAAAATTTTCGTCGAGAGTTTCCAGTTTGACAATAAACAATATGAGCCAACGGTTGCATTCAGGATTTATGGTAATCCTGTTACTATGCAATTGACGGATTTTTGTCTTGCTTTGGATATTGACCCTGCAGGTACAGCAAGTAGGATTGATGACAACCCTCGGGACTTGTTGGAGCTCTACCGAGGGATCACAAATGACGACTGTCGCACCATTCAGCGGGGCAAGATAAGGAACATTCAACTCCCCGCCATTAAATATTTTGCATACTACATTGCTACTAGCATTCTTGGTAGGGAGAACACTAGTAATATTTCTAGCTACCATCTTGCTTTCCTGAACATTGCACTTACTGGTCAAACATCTTATCACCTTGGTGCTCTTATTGCTCGCCGCCTGTCTACCAGGGGACCTATTTTTGGAGGAACTATTGCACTGCGTGTTTTAACATATCTAGATCTTCCTATTGATCCTAATGATGTGCCATTGGCCCCTAGGAGACTTGATATTGCTGCCATGAAGAGTCATCATTTTGTTACCACTGAGTCTACTTTGGATAATATGGCCTATAGAATGTTGTTTGCTGACGGGGATGAGAAAGAAATCCCTCTTCCCCAGCCAGGCTTGTTTGATATTGACAGGCAACCATGGTCGCGCACTAAGGAGGAGGTGGAAGAACATATGAAGATACAAGAGTTCCACCAGCAACATGACTCCGAGGACGTCGGGACCTCCTACGACCACACCGGCACATATCCGGGTGCTTCTTCTAGCACATACCCGGAATACGACCCATCTTCATATTACGGAGATACTACTTCATGGGATCGATGGGATTGAACTCCACTTAGGCCAAAAGCCTAAGCTTGGGGGGAGGTATACCGGCATCACTCATTCTTTGCATATTATGATTGCTGGATACTTGTATATACTTGTTTAGTCTCTTTGAGTGGTTTTCTAATGAGAGGAAGATGATATTTGGGGAAGTGCTGCCTGAAAACAGATTCTGGGCTGTTACCGTAAAAATTCGTGTGCACAGCCAGAACGTTATTTTGAGTTGAAAATTTTTGTGCAGGTTCCCCAGGTTGTTATCTAACTTTCATTAGTTGAACACTTTTTGAACTGAGCAACATAAGATTTTTGTAAAAATCGATTTCTGTACTGCTGTCAGGTTTTGGCAGATTTCTGCCATCTCGCTTTTCTGTGTTTCTTTTAGTTTGTTATTTCTTGTTTTTGCTTTGTTTCTTTCCCAAAACACAAAAAGACCAAAAATATTTCTGTTGTTTCTCTTCACCATTTGTTTATCTTGGTTTCTTGCATTTGTTTCGCTTTATTTGCTATTGCTAGTTTGCTATAAGAAAACCCAAAAAGATTTTGCTTTGTTTGTTTGTTTCCTTTTGTTCTTATTCTCAAATTTGAAAACACCAAAAATATTTGCTGTTCTTCTTTGGTTTGTAAAGTTCTTTATGAGTTCAATGGTCTTCGGTGGCTGGAGCGTGGTTTTCATTTCATATTATCCAAGCTACACAAGTGAAAAGGGCAATAATGACGATCTACGACAATCTGATTGTGGTAAGAGGCTGGTATGAACTCTATTTGTTTTCATTTCTGTACATATACTCATCCATGTGAGCATGCTTAGTTGGTTCATGTGAGGTATATGTTATTTGAGAAAGTCTAGTAGTTCATGATCTCTCATGATTAGTTCCAATCTATTAATATGAGTAGCATGTCATGGATGTTTGCTTGCATTGTTTTATTCATAAGTAAGTATGGCATTGTGGTATCCTCCTCTGAATAATTCATTTATATTGACTTGGCACATGCTCACGCATGCATATGACTGAACAAGAGTCAATTAAGCCTCAATGATTTACATTGCTTCAGAGTTCTTGTATCACTTTTATGCCTCAGTTAATTTATTTTGCCGCAAGCATGATTATGACAGTTACTGCTCTCTTGATTTGTCGCTCCCTAGTCTTTTGCTAGCTTTCACTTGTACTGAGCGGGAACGCTGCTCGTGCTTCCAAACACATGAAAACCAAGTTATTCCAGAGTGTCCACCATAAATACCTATGCATGGCATTTCAAACCATTCCAAGTAAATTCTCATGCGCTACCTTTAAAACCTTCAAAATGCTTCTTAATTTGTGTTAATGTTTCATAGCTCATGAGGAAGTATGTGGTGTTTAGCTTTCAACCTTGTCATTTACTTTTGACGGACTCTCATATGGAATAGTGGCACATCCGCTTATCCAATAATTTTGCAAAAAGAGCTGGCAATGGGATTCCCAGTCCCGAATTAATTAAACTTAAATAGACACTCCTCCATGGTTTGTGATTGTTGGACGGCACCCGAAGGATTCGGTTAGCCATGGTTGTGTAAGCAAAGGTTGGGGGAGTGTCATCATCATAATAAAACTAAAATAAAAAGGCACTCCTTCATGGTATGAGATTGTTGGCAGGCACCCGAGGATTCGGTTAGCCATGGTTTGTGCAAGAAAGGTTGGAAGGAGTGCCAAATAAATATGCAATAATTCATGGGAGCCGCTCTTGAAAGTCCGGTTGGCGAGGTAGTTAGTGTACCCATTACCATTCGTTGACAACAACAAACACCTCTCAAAATAATTTTACTCCTGATTTATAAAAATGAAAAGCTCTAGCGCATGTTAATCCCTGCTTCCCTCTGCGAAGGGTCAATCTTTTACTTTTATGTTGTGTCTCCATCCTTTCTTTGAGCACTTTCTTGAGAGCACAACTGTCATTCTTAGTATAATATGCTTGTCTCAAAATATGATTGGTTGTGGTATAACTTTGATGCTTTTATCTTTGACAATCACTACTTCTAGTCTTTCTATGAACTCAGAGGTGCCTCGGCATTTATGTTTTGCCAATCAAATACAGGCAAGCGAGATACCACTTTATCATACTCTCTTATGAACATTGCAATCTTGCTTATGTACATGATTCTTGATGCTTATTATTAATTGTTGGTACCTCTCCATGATTGACATAGCTGTTAGATGATCTTATTTGCATGTGCCTCATTATGAACTGCTTAAGTATTAGCCATATCATGAGAATATATACATCATATGAGCAAATGTGTTCGTGAAAGTTCTTTTATCGCTCAGTTGTTAACTGAATTGCTTGAGGACAAGCAATAAGCTAAGCTTGGGGGGAGTTGATACGTCCAAAACGTATCTACTTTCCCGAACACTTTTGCTATTGTTTGACCTCTAATTTGTGTATTTTGGATGCAACTAACACGGACTAACGCTGTTTTCAGCGCTCTGGTGTCTCGTTTTTGTGCAGAAATCCAACTTTCGGGAAAAACCTCGGAATTTATGCGAAGGCCCTATTTTCCCAGGAAACTAACGGAGCCAGAAGGGAACTTGAAGTGGAGGCCCGAGGGCCCCACCCACCAGTGGCGCGGCCCGGGGGGCCCGCGGCCGTGGTGTGGCCCCCTCGGCCGGCCTCCGACGCCCTCCTTCGGACTACTTATTCGTTTCGACCTAAAAACACCGGAGAGAAGTCGCCGAAACCCTCCGAACGCCGCCACATCGCGAAACTCCGTCGCGGGAGCCAGAAGTCTCCGTTCTGGCACTCCGCGGGACGGGGAATTGGAGGAGATCATCACCGCCATCACCGCCAACGCCTCTCCATCAACCAGCAATGTTTCCCCCATCCATGTGTGAGTAATTCCCCCGCTGTAGGTGAAGGGGATGGTAGGGATTGGATGAGATTGGTCATGTAATAGCATAAGATTGTTAGGGCATAGTGCCTAGTGTCCGTAATTGGTACTTTGATGATATTGTTGCAACTTGTTATGCTTAATGCTTGTCACTAGGGCCCGAGTGCCATGATCTCAGATCTGAACATGTTATTGCTTCATCAAGATATTCATTGTTTATGGTCTTACCTATAAGTTGTATACACATGTCGCTGTCCGGAACCAAAGGCCCCGAAGTGACAAGAATTGGGACAACCGGAGGGGATGGTAGCGATGTGAGGATCACATGTGTTCACGGAGTGTTAATGCTTTGCTCCGGTACTCTATTAAAAGGAGTACCTTAATATCCAGTAGTTTCCCTTGAGGCCCGGCTGCCACCGGCTGGTAGGACAAAAGATGTTGTGCAAGTTTCTCATTGCGAGCACGTACGACTATAATTGGAACACATGCCTATTGATTGATTAGTACTTGGACACCGTTTTATTATTATCTGCAAATGCCCTGCTATGATTGTTACATGAGTTTCTCTCATCCATGCAACGCCCGTCATCCGTCCCCGTGCCTACGTATTTTAATCCTGCTGTTTACTATAATCACTACTGCTGTCTTTGTTACTCTGCTGCCGTTATTTCACTACTTGCTATAAATGTTACTACTGATAAACTCTTGCGAGCAAGTCTGTTTCCAGTGCAGCTGAATTGACAACTCCGTTGTTAAGGCTTCCAAGTGTTCTTTGTCTCCCCTTGTGTCGAATCAATAAATTGGGTAATACTTCCCTCGAAGACTGTTGCGATCCCCTATACTTGTGGGTCATCAGTGATCCCCATACTTTTGATTGTGTCAACGAATATCATGTTTAATCCACTTCCGCCATCCATGAAGACTCTGCTCATCTTGAACCCTCCGATTTGTGCCTCAATTACTAAGGCAGCGTGCCCTGGTTTCAGGATTGTCATCGGGTGATCTGCTCTGCTAAACGTAATGCTCTGAGATGACCACTCGACATATTCGGGGATGTTGGCCATAATGCTTTCTGCCAGATTAATTTCTCGGGTGAGCTTCTTCATTTCCCTTCTCGAAACACCTGTCCTATGGATCATGCTCATCTGCCCACGTGGTGGTGGAAACGACTCGTTGGGGTTATGAGGTTGAGCCTGCTGGACCTGGTGCTGAGGTGGAGGTGGCGGTGGTGTTGGCTGTTGCTGCTGCTGGATGAGCTTCTGCATTTCAATGAACTGTCGACAATCTCTGAGTAGGTGACTTGACTTCTTCTTGTTGTCTTTAGAGTCGATGTACGAGTATAGGTAGCAGGGAGCATTTATCTGTTCAGCAAAGGGTAGCTCGGGAGTCTGATGACCCACAAGTATAGGGGGTGTATCGTAGTATCTTCGATAAGTAAGAATGTCGATCCCAACGAGGAGCAGAAGGTGTTGACAAGCAGTTTCGATGAAGGATTCACTGTAAATGCTCACAGACAAGTATTCAGGGGGTTTTGATGTAACAGATGAATAAAGTACGAGTAAGTAAAGTGCGAGAGTAATAATTGCAGCGAGTGGCCCAATCCTTTTTAGCACAAAGGACAAGCCGGTTTGTTTACTTATAATAACCAAACGTTCTCGAGGACACACGGGATTTTAGTCTAGTGCTTTCGCTACATACGGCTAATTAATCTTCATTGTTTTGATAAGTGTTGTGTGGGTGAACCTATGCTAATGTACCGCCCTTCCTAGGACTAATACATACTTGTGATTATACCCCTTGCAAGCATCCGCAACTACAAGAAAGTAATTAAGATAAATCTAACCACAACCTTAAACTCTGAGATCCTGCTATCCCTCCTGCATCGATATACCAACGGGGGCTCAGGTTTCTGTCACTCCGGCAACCCCGCAATTGGCAAACGAGTACAAGATGCATTCCCCTAGGCCCATAAAGGTGAAGTGTCGTGTAGTCGACGTTCACACGACACCACTAGAAGAATAACACCACAACTTAAATATCATAACATTGAATATTACTCAACCATACTTCACTACTAACATTTAAACTTCACCCATGTCCTCAAGAACTAAATGAAATACTCACGAGACATCATATGGAACATGATCAGAGGTGATATGATGATGAATAACAATCTGAACATAAACCTTGCTTCAACGGTTTCACTCAATAGCATCAATAACAAGTAGAAATCAACACCGGGAGAGTTTCCCCTATCAAACAATCAAGATCAAACCCAAATTGTTACAGCGGTGACGGCGTGCAGCGGTGGAGACGGCGGTGATGATGATGAAGATGATGATGATGGTGATGGAGATGATGTCCAGCTCGATGACGGTGACGATGGCGTCGATTTCCCCCTCCGGGAGGGAATTTCCCCGGCGGATCTCAGCCTGCCGGAGATCTCTTTTCTCTCTGGTGTTCTCCTCCCCGCAGAGGCGGTTGTGGCTCTTCGCGATGTACCCCTTGGAGCTTAGGTTTTCGGGACGAAGGCGTACGCGAAGAAAAGGAGGCGAGAGGGGGCTGTGGGCCCCTCCTCACGGGCGGCGCGGCCGGGCCTTGGGCCGCGCCGGCCTATGAGTTGGGCCACCTCGGGTCCCCTCGGCTCCCCTTCTGGCTCCCTTCATCTTCTGGAAAAATAGGATTTTTCATATAATTTCCGTCAACGTGATCTTCCGAAATAATGCATTCGACGGCGCTTTTTGCAGAATCCTGACTCCGGTGCGCGATCCTCCAATAATCATGAAACATGCAAAATAGATGAAGTAACATAAGTATTATCTCCAAATATGAAATATATCAATGAATAACAGCAAATTATGATATAAAATAGTGATGCAAATTGGACGTATCAACTCCCCCAAAGCTTAGACTTCGCTTGTCCCCAAGCGAAACTGAACTCGGTAAACAGGACCACATGTTTATGGAGTGAAGAGTCGATAAATCAAATACGGACAAGAAGCATCATATTCATTCACACAAGACATTCTAGTGAACAACTTCCTCATATAACTCAACTTGAAACAAGTATAAGGTAATCACAAATAAAGGTGCATAAGAAATCATAGTTGGTGATGGCAAACTTCGTTCTTGGTCAGAGAACAATTAACAGGTTATCCTTATCTATCAAGTAGCGCTCTCATGTTAAAGTTTATGTGGCTCATCTTGCATACTCAATCATAATGATCATTGATAACTTTCAAAGCTATATTCATTCAGATAAAACTTGTACTAAACAAGGAAGAGTAAAAGACATGATGAAGCAAATCACAATATAATGGTTTGATCACAACAACTCAAATGCTTGCTTGAGATGGAGGGAAATAGGTTTACGACTCAACATAAAGTAAAAGACAGGCCCTTCGCAGAGGGAAGCAGGGATTAAATCATGTGCTAGAGCTTTTTCAGTTTTGAAATCATATAAAGGGAATAAAAGTAATATTTTGAGAGGTGTTTGTTGTTGTCAACGACTGGTAGCGGGTACTCTAATCCCCTTGCCAAACAGACCTCCAAAGAGCGGCTCCCATGAAGGATGTTATCTCTACCAGCAAGGTAGATCATCCCTCTTCTCTTTTGTTTACACATGTACTTTAGTTTATTTAAGGATGACACTCCCCCAACCTTTGCTTACACAAGCCATGGCTAACCGAATCCTCGGGTGCCTTCCAACAATCTCATACCATGGAGGAGTGTCTATTGCAAAATTAAGTTGCTTACTGATGAATCAGGGCAAAACATGTGAAGAGAATTATTAATGAAAGTTGATTAATTGGGGCTGGGAACCCCGTTGCCAGCTCTTTTGCAAAATTATAGGATAAGTGGATGAAGCCACTAGTCCATTAGTGGAAGCTGCCTAACAAGACTGAAAGATAAAACACCACATACTTCCTCGTGAGCTATAAAACATTGACACAAATAAGAAATAAGAAATTTTGAATTGTTTAAAGGTAGCACATGAAGTATTTACTTGGAATGGCAGGAAATACCATGTAGTAGGTAGATATGGTGGACACAAATGGCATAGGTTTGGGTTGAGGTTTGGATGCACGAGAAGCATTCCCTCTCAGTACAGGTCTTTGGCTAGCAAGGTTAATTAGCAAGCACAAAAGTTGAGGGAAACAAACGAATATACATGTGATAGAAACAATCATGCATCTTTCTTGTAAGCACAAACAATTTTAACTTCAGAATAATAAGCTATGAGCTAACAAGAAAGGAAGACAATGAAACAACTATATATATTTCTCTTTTCTACTTAAACCTCAAGGTGTTGTTGCTATTGACCAATGCTAAGTTTGCCAAAACCAAATAGATTTACTCAATGCTCCCAAAGTGGTACCAATACTAAAATCAAGATCAATCATATAATAGGAATTGCAAACTAAAATAAGGTGTGCAATATGTAAATGATAAGACTTCTCATTAATATTTCATAACGATAACTCACACCAAGGGATACATAGACAACCAACTAAAGGAGAGATACTTCCAACTGCAACCCATCTTATATGATAACTTCCCTACTCATGATATGACACTACTTGATAGTAAAAAGTAAAAGGTAGTGATGATGTGATACCGCGGCACTCCCCAAGCTTGGAACAAACCAAGGGGATGCCAATACCGATGATGAATTACTCCTTTGGCGATGGTGGTGATGAACTCCTCCCGCGCTTCTTACAGATCTCCTTCAGCTTCAGTTTCTCAGCTTGGCAATTCTGCACTAAGACTCGAAGAGATTCATTGTTATCTGAAGTTGGCGGTGGCGACCTTGTGATGGGTATCGAGTAATATTCCAGCATTCTACGGAGTCGGTAATTCTCCTCCTGGAGTATCTCCACTTCTCTTCTTAGAGCCCGGTATTGACCACAAAACTCATCGGTAGTCCGTAGAGCTTCTTCCAGCACAGGGAAAGAGTCGAGGCCAAGAGCAGGTGGTAAGGGTCCCTGCAAGTTATGAGAGAAAGAACGTCGAGTGTCAACAGATCCCACCAAGATTTGCTTACTCCCAACAGCTTGTTGCTCTTGTTTTGACGACACCCTTTTCACTTCTTCCTTCGAAAGCCCTTTGCCCTTGTTGTTGGAGGCCATGGTGCTCCTAGATTGAAAATAGATCCTGGCAGAAACAGCTCGAAACAAAACACGTCGAGAAAACGATATACGGACCTCCAGGGGTCCGGGGGATTATATAGCAGGAATTTTTATGTCATAAGGAAAGTACCAGGTCGAACCGGAGTCGGAAAGGGCGACGAGGCAGCCAGCTCATAGGGCGGCGCGGGCCAAGGCCTGGCCACGCCGGCCTATGGGGGCACGCCCTCGTGCGTCTCCTCCACTCCGTTTCAATCTCGTAATTTTTCATATTCTCCATAAATAGCAAAAACATTGTTCGGAAAGTAAATCGCGAACTTTTTACTACCTGTACTGTTACCTATTCAAAGTCGAACTCTGCAGGACTGTCAACTTGGCTTTTGATGAAAGCTTCCGGAGTTACCACTTGAATAACATCAACATCTTCATTATAAGAATCACCTGAGATACAATGCTTGAGTCTTTGTCCATTCACCACTTGCGTGGCATTGCCTTGGAGAGAACTAATTTTAATTGCTCCTGAATGATACACCTCCTCAACAACATATGGTCCTTCCCATTTCGAGAGTAATTTCCCTGCAAAGAATCTGAGACGAGACCGATACAATAGGACTTTATCCCCAATATTAAACTCTCTTTTGATAATCCTTCTATCATGTCATTTCTTAACTTTCTCTTTAAAGAGTTTAGCATTTTCATAAGCTTCACTTCTCCATTCATCTAGAGAACTTAATTGCAGCAACCTCTTATTACCGGCTAGTTTAGGATCTTTATTTAATTCTCTAACAGCCCAATAAGCTTTGTGCTCTAGTTCTAAAGGTAAATGACAAGCTTTTCCATAAACCATTTTATAAGGTGACATTCCCATGGGGTTTTTATAAGCAGTTCTATAAGCTCATAGTGCTTCCTTCAATTTACTAGCCCAATTCTTTCTAGTTTTATTAACAGTCTTTTGCAAGATAGATTTAATTTCTCTATTTGATAGTTCTACTTGCCCACTAGTTTGAGGATGATAAGCGGAAGCAATTCTATGATTAATACCATATTTAGCAAGAGTTTTTCTAAAACCACCATGAATAAAATGAGAACCTCCATCTGTCATAATATATCTAGGAACTCCAAATCTAGGAAAAATAATGTCTAAAAGCATTCTTAAAGAGGTCTCACCATCGGCACTTTTTGTAGGTATGGCTTCCACCCATT
The DNA here is from genome assembly GCA_030979885.1 of Lolium multiflorum. Classification (NCBI taxonomy): domain Eukaryota; kingdom Viridiplantae; phylum Streptophyta; class Magnoliopsida; order Poales; family Poaceae; genus Lolium; species Lolium multiflorum. The sequence goes on from CM061750.1 coordinate 169,978,912, forward strand.
TAGTAACATAATCAACAACAACAAGTATATGAGTGTTACCTTCTGAAGAGGGAAAAGGTCCCATGAAGTCAAATCCCCAACAATCAAACGGTTCAATAACAAGAGTATAATTCATAGGCATTTCATTGCGTCTGGAGATATTACCAACCCTTTGACATTCATCACAAGATAAAATAAACTTCCTTGCATCTTTGAAGAGAGTTGGCCAATAAAAACCTGATTGTAAAACCTTTTGCGCGGTTCTATCTCCGGCGTGATGTCCTCCATAAGCACTACCATGACATTTACTCAATATCTCTTGTTGTTCATATTCGGGAACACATCTTCGCAGAATACCATCCACTCCTTCTTTATATAAGTGTGGGTCATCCCAAAAATAATGCCTCAAGTCATAAAAGAATTTCCTCCTTTGCTGAGCTGAAAAGGTTGGAGGCAAGTACTTGGAAACAATAAAGTTAGCATAATCAGCATACCAAGGACTTTCTCGCGAGCTCACCTTTATTACAGCCAATTGTTCATTTGGAAAACTATCATTAACAGGAACAGGATCATAAGCAATATTTTCCAATCTAGACAAATTATCAGCAACAGGATTATCGACACCTTTCCTATCTACAATATGTAAATCAAATTCTTGCAAAAGAAGTACCCATCTAATAAGCCTTGGCTTAGCATCTTTCTTTGTCATAAGGTATCTAATTGCAGCATGATCAATATGAATTGTAACTTTTGAATCAACAATATAGGATCTAAACTTATCACAAGCAAAGACTACAGCTAACAATTCTTTTTCAGTAGTAGCATAATTTCTTTGAGCAGCATCAAGAGTTTTACTAGCATAATGAATAACATTCAGTTTTTTATCTACTCGCTGTCCAAGAACAGCACCTACAGCAAAATCACTAGCATCACACATAATTTCAAATGGTAAGTTCCAATCAGGAGGTTCAACTATAGGAGCAGTTGTTAAGGCTTTCTTTAGAGTTTCAAAAGCTTCCTTACAATCATCATCAAAAACAAAAGGTACATCTTTTTGAAGAAGATTAGTAAGAGGCTTTGAAATGTAGTTGTGGGAGTTAGAAATCTTTGTGGTGTAACTTTTCTTCGTCCCCGGCAACGGCGCCAGAAATTTAGCTTGATGACGCGTAAAGCACACGCTCGTTGGGAACCCCAAGTGGAAGGTGTGATGCGTACAGCAGCAAGTTTCCCTCGGTAAGAAACCAAGGTTTATCGAACCGGTAGGAGCCAGAAGCACGTTGAAGGTTGATGGCGGCGGGATGTAGTGCGGCGCAACACCGGATTCCGGCGCCAACGTGGAACTGCACAACACAACCAAAGTACTTTGCCCCAACGAAACAGTGAGGTTGTCAATCTCACCGGCTTGCTGTAACAAAGGATTAACCGTATTGTGTGGAAGATGATTGTTTGCAAGAAAACAGTAAAGAACAAGTATTGCAGCAGATTTGTATTTCAGTATAAAAGAATGGACCGGGGTCCACAGTTCACTAGAGGTGTCTCTCCCATAAGATAAAAGCATGTTGGGTGAACAAATTACAGTCGAGCAATTGACAAATAGAGAGGGCATAACAATGCACATACATGTCATGATAAGTACAGTGAGATTTAATTGGGCATTATGACAAGGTACATAGACCGCCATCCAACTGCATCTATGCCTAAAAAGTCCACCTTCAGGTTATCATCCGAACCCCTTCCGGTATTAAGTTGCAAAGCAACAGACAATTGCATTAAGTATGGTGCGTAATGTAATCAACAACTACATCCTCGGACATAGCGCCAATGTTTTATCCCTAGTGGCAACAGCACAACACAACCTTAGAACTGTCCCAGGTGTCAATGGGGCATGAACCCACTATCGAGCATAAATACTCCCTCTTGGAGTTAAAAGCAAAAACTTGGCCAGAGCCTCTACTAGTAACGGAGAGCATGCAAGATCATAAACAACATATATGTAATAACTTGATAATTAACATAACATGGTATTCTCTATCCATCGGATCCCGACAAACACAACATAGAGTATTACAGATAGATGATCTTGATCATGTTAGGCAGCTCACAAGATCCAACAATGAAGCACAATGAGGAGAAGACAACCATCTAGATACTGCTATGGACCCATAGTCCAGGGTGAACTACTCACTCATCACTCCGGAGGCGACCATGGTGTAGAGTCCTCCGGGAGATGAATCCCCTCTCGGCGGGGTGCGGGAGGAGACCTCCAATCCCCGAGATGGGATCGGCGGCGGCGTCTCGGTAAGGTTTTCCGTATCGTGGTTTTTCGCATCGGGGTTTCGCGCGAAGGCTTTAAGTAGGCGGAAGGGCGACGTGGGGGCCACACGGGGCCCCACTGGTCGGCGCGGCCAAGGGCTGGCGCGCCGCCTATGGTGGCAGCCCTCGTGGCCCCACCGTATCCTTTTCGGTCTTGGAAGGTTCGTGGCAAAATAGGACCACGGGACTTGATTTCGTCCAATTCCGAGAATATTTCGTTACTAGGATTTCTGAAACCAAACAGCAGAAAACAGCAACTGGCACTTCGGCATCTTGTTAATAGGTTAGTTCCAGAAAATGCACGAATATGACATAAAGTGTGCATAAAACATGTAGGTATCATCAATAATATGGCATAGAACATAAGAAATTATCGATACGTCGGGACGTATCAAGCATCCCAAGCTTAGTTCTGCTCTTCCCGAGCAGGTAAAACGATAACAAAGATAATTTCTGAAGTGACATGCCATCATAACCTTGATCATACTATTTGTAAACATATGTAGTGGATGCAGCGATCAAAACAATGGTAATGACATGAGTAAACAAGTGAATCATAAAGCAAAGACTTTTCATGAATAGTACTTCAAGACAAGCATCAATAAGTCTTGCATAAGAGTTAACTCATAAAGCAATAAATCAAAGTAAAGGCATTGAAGCAACACAGAGGAAGATTAAGTTTCAGCGGTTGCTTTCAACTTGTAACATGTATATCTCATGGATAATTGTCAACATAGAGTAATATAACAAGTGCAATATGCAAGTATGTAGGAATCAATGCACAGTTCACACAAGTGTTTGCTTCTTGAGGTGGAGAGAGATAGGTGAACTGACTCAACATAAAAGTAAAGAGAAAGGTCCTTCAAAGAGGAAAGCATCGATTGCTATATTTGTGCTAGAGCTTTTATTTTGAAAACATGAAACAATTTTGTCAACGGTAGTAATAAAGCATATGAGTTATGAAAATTATATCTTACAAGTTGCAAGCCTCATGCATAGTATATTAATAGTGCCCGCACCTTGTCCTAATTAGCTTGGACTACCGGATCTTTGCAATGCACATGTTTTAACCAAGTGTCACAATGGGGTACCTCCATGCCGCCTGTACAAAGGTCTAAGGAGAAAGCTCGCATTTTGGATTTCTCGCTTTTGATTATTCTCAACTTAGACATCCATACCGGGACAACATGGACAACAGATAATGGACTCCTCTTTAATGCATAAGCATGTGGCAACAATTATTATTCTCATATGAGATTGAGGATATATGTCCAAAACTGAAACTTCCACCATGAATCATGGCTTTAGTTAGCGGCCCAATGTTCTTCTCTAACAATATGCATGCTCCAACCATTAATGTGGTAGATCTCTCTTACTTTAGACAAGACGGACATGCATAGCAACTCACATGATATTCAACAAAGAATAGTTGATGGCGTCCCCAGAAACATGGTTATCGCACAACAAGCAACTTAATAAGAGATAAAGTGCATAAGTACATATTCGATACCACAATAGTTTTTAAGCTATTTGTCCCTTGAGCTATATATTGCAAAGGTGAATGATGGAATTTTAAAGGTAGCACTCAAGCAATTTACTTTGGAATGGCGGATAAATACCATGTAGTAGGTAGGTATGGTGGACACAAATGCCATAGTGGTTGGCTCAAGTATTTTGGATGCATGAGAAGTATTCCCTCTCGATACAAGGTTTAGGCTAGCAAGGTTATTTGAAACAAACACAAGGATGAACGGTGCAGCAAAACTCACATAAAAGACATATTGTAAACATCATAAGACTCCACACCGTCTTCCTTGTTGTTCAAAACTCAATACTAGATGTTATCTAGACTCTAGAGAAACCAAATATGCAAACCAAATTAGCAAGCTCTAAGTATTTCTTCATTAATGGGTGCAAAGTATATGATGCAAGAGCTTAAACATGAGCACAACAATTGCCAAGTATCAAATTATCCAAGACATTTTAGAGTTACTACATGTAGCATTTTCCAATTCCAACCATATAACAATTTAACGAAGAAGAAACTTCGCCATGAATACTATGAGTAGAGCCTAAGGACATACTTGTCCATATGCTACAGCGGAGCGTGTCTCTCTCCCATAAAGTGAATGCTAGGATCCATTTTATTCAAACAAAACAAAAACAAAAACAAACCGACGCTCCAAGCAAAGTGCATAAGATGTGACGGAATAAAAATATAGTTTCAGGGAGGAACCTGATAATGTTGTCGATGAAGAAGGGATGCCTTGGGCATCCCCAAGCTTAGACGCTTGAGTCTTCTTAGAATATGCAGGGTGAACCACGGGGCATCCCCAAGCTTAGAGCTTTCACTCTCCTTAATCATATTGCATCATACTCCTCTCTTGATCATTGAAAACTTCCTCCACACCAAACTCAAAACAACTCATTAGAGGGTTAGTGCATAATAAAAATTCACATGTTCGAGGTGACACAATCATTCTTAACACTTCGGACATTGCATAAAGCTACTGGACATTAATGGATCAAAGAAATTCATCCAACATAGCAAAAAAGGCAATGCGAAATAAAAGACAGAATCTGTCAAAACAGAACAGTCCGTAAAGATGGATTTTATTAGGCCACCAGACTTGCTCAAATGAAAATGCTCAAATTGAATGGACCGTGCTACCCAGCGGCGCCGCACATTTGCTGATCCGTGCGGCGGCAACTGGCCCTGATCCCACTGCTGGCTCTGAACGAGTGCCCATGTGTTTGCATGCAGTTTGTCAGCTAGCACATGTCCCGTGTCCATGTACGCATCGTGCATGCAATTTGCTGACAACTAACCTAATATTAGCACTACAGTGTCTTTTTTCTTTTGCATTATCTTTGCTATCAACCTTTTATATATGTTCGCATGCTTGAAAAAAAAGTTACATGGGCTAAAATTTTAGGATTAGCTCTCACATAACTTTCTGCGTAAATACAGACTTTTGAATTGAGACAAATACTGTTTATATTTTGACAACAGTGACCAGATTATTTTGAGAGCAGCTACCATTTTAAGAAACAAAATGTAAAGTTCTCTACAGTTACCAGATTATTAGTACTAACTATCAGGATTATAGCAATAATTATCAGGTTACTTAGCAAAAAAAAAACTAAACATATGAAATTCTAGCGTCTACGCTAATTGCCAAATTCCAAGTGCCTAGCTGCCATGTCAGAGTACTAAGCACTATGTTGATGGCTGCCAAATCTCAAGTGCGTAGCTTCCAAATTCCTAGTGTAGCTACAAAGTTCGAATGCCTAGTTACACAGATCATGTATTGAAGATTGCGATGAAATAGTTCACGTGCTAAAGAGACCACGAGAATCTCCACCGAAGAAATCAGCAGAACAAGATGTAGTATGAGAGGGAAAAAATCTGGCAAGCTGTGGCACTAGCCGCCAGACTTGTGACGGCTCCATCTGCCCATCGGTGGTGGCCTCCTAGCACTTGCCGGCGGTGTCCTCCTCATGCTCGTCGGTTGCATCCCCGTGCTAGATGGTGAATGTCTCTTCATCGCGAGCATGTCTCCATGTGCTCGACAGCGGCGGCAGCCTCCTCTGCGTGCTCCGCGTCACGCGGAGACCTCCCTTGACGTGCGCTCAACGACTTCCTCGACGCGGTGTGCTCGTCGTCGGTGTCTTGCTTGCCACTGCATGCTCGTCGCGCCTCCTCCTTGCGCTCACAGCGGCGACGACAGCCTCGCTGCTTTGTGCTAGGCGTCGCGGCCTCCCTTGATGCGCACTCTGCGGCGGCCTCGCCGGCGTGCTCATCGTCGGTGTCCTGCTTGCCGCTGCGTGGTCCTCCGCCTCCTCACGCTCGTCAGCGGTAGCGTGGTGCTCCGGCTGTCGACGGTGGCCTGGCGGAGCTCTCCTTGCTCCGCGGCGGAGGACTCCTCGCGCTCGTTGTCAGCGGCGGAGGACTCCTCGCGCTCGTTGTCGGCGGCGGAGGACTCTTCACGAGGCGTCTCCTCCAACGCTTGCCGGCGGTGGCCTAACGGAGCCCTCACCACGAGGCGCCTCCTCCGCGCGCTTGCCGGCGGCGACCTGACGGAGCCCTCTGCGATGCGTCTCCTCCCTGCGCTCCCCTGGCGATTTCGGAGAGAGAGAGAAATGAGTGGACAGGAGGCACCGTGAGGGGCTAAGAGATAAGGTTGAGAGGTTGTGGGGGCTCGATTCTGTTTCACGAATCGTGATACATCCGCCGCACGAGGCAGCCATCCAAGCGGCGCCTCTTGGTAGATTTCCCCTTGAATGAAAGTTGCGTACATATCTGAGGATCATGCACGTAAATTGGCATAATTTTCTGAGCTACCTACAGGGAGATAGACCCAGATTCGTGACAAAAAATCTGAACTGCGCAAATCCAAATCTAGTACTTACTTTTCTATCAAAGACTTTACTTGGCACAACAAAACATAAAACTAAGATAAGGAGAGGTTGCTACAGTAGTAAACAACTTCCAAGACTCAAATATAAAACAAAAATACTGTAGTAAAAACATGGGTTGTCTCCCATAAGCGCTTTTCTTTAACGCCTTTCAGCTAGGCGCAGAAAGTGTATATCAAGTAACATCAAGAGACGAAGCATCAACATCATAATTTGTTCTAATAATAGAATCATAAGGTAACTTCATTCTCTTTCTAGGGAAGTGTTCCATACATTTCTTGAGAGGAAATTGATATTTAATATTACCTTCCTTCATATCAATAGTAGCACCAACGGTTCGAAGAAAAGGTCTTCCCAATATAATGGGGCAAGATGCATTGCATTCAATATCCAAGACAAAAAAATCAATGGGGACAAGGTTATTGTTAACCATAATATGAACATTATCAACTCTCCCCAAAGGTTTCTTTTTAGCATTATCAGCGAGATTAACATCCAAATAACAATTTTTCAATGGTGGCAAGTCAAGCATATCATAGACTTTCTTAGGCATAACAGAAATACTTGCACCAAGATCACATAAAGCATTACAATCAAAATCTTTGACTCTCATTTTAATGATGGGCTCCCAACCATCCTCTAGCTTTCTAGGAATAGAAGTTTCAAGTTTTAGTTTCTCTTCTCTAGCTTTTATGAGAGCATTTGTAATATGTTTTGTGAAAGCCAAATTTATAGCACTAGCATTAGGACTTTTAGCAAGTTTTTGTAAGAACTTTATAATTTCAGAGATGTGGCAATCACCAAAATCTAAATCATTACAATCTAAAGCAATGGGATTATCATCCCCAAGGTTGGAAAAAATTTCAGCAGTTTTATCACAGGCATTTCAGTTTTTAGGTAATTTTGCGCGCTTTGCACTAGGAGTTGAAGCATTTCCAACACCAATCATTTTATCATTAATAGTAGGAGGTGCAGCAACATGTGAAGAATTAGCATTGCTAGTGGTGGTAATAGTCCAAACTTTAGCTACATTACTCTTTTTAGCTAGTTTTTCATTTTCTTCTCTATCCCACCTAGCACGCAGTTCAGCCATTAATCTTATATTCTCATTAATTCTAACTTGGATGGCATTTTCTGTAGTAACAATTTTATTTTCAATATCCCTATTAGGCATAACTTTCGATTTCAAAAGATCAACATCAGAGGCAAGACTATCAACTCTAGAAACAAGAATATCAATTTTATTGAGCTTTTCCTCAACAGATTTGTTAAAAGCAGTTTGTGTACTAATAAATTCTTTAAGCATAGCTTCAAGTCCAGGGGGTGTATTCCTATTATTGTTGTAAGAATTCCCATAAGAATTAGCATAACCGTTACCATTATTATAAGGATATGGCCTATAGTTATTACTAGAATTATTCCGATAAGCATTGTTGTTGAAATTACTATTTTTAATGAAGTTTACATCAACATGTTCTTCTTGGGCAACCAATGAAGCTAACGGAACATTATTAGGATCAACATTAGTCCTATCATTCGCAAGCATAGACATAATAGCATCAACCTTATCATTCAAGGAAGAGGATTCTTCAACAGAATTTACCTTCTTACCTTGTGGAGCTCTTTCCGTGTGCCATTCAGAGTAATTAACCATCATATTATCAAGAAGCTTTGTTGCTTCACCAAGAGTGATGGACATAAAGGTACCTCCAGCAGCTGAATCCAATAAATTCCGCGAAGAAAAATTTAGTCCTGCATAGAAGGTTTGGATGATCATCCAAGTAGTCAGTCCATGGGTTGGGCAATTTTTAACCAGAGATTTCATTCTTTCCCAAGCTTGAGCAACATGTTCATTATCCAATTGTTTAAAATTCATTATGCTACTCCTCAAAGATATAATTTTAGCAGGGGGATAATATCTACCAATAAAAGCATCCTTGCATTTAGTCCAGGAATCAATACTATTCTTAGGCAGAGATAGCAACCAATCTTTAGCTCTTCCTCTTAATGAGAAAGGAAACAATTTTAATTTTATAATGTCACCATCTACATCTTTATACTTTTGCATTTCACATAGTTCAACAAAATTATTGAGATGGGCAACAGCATCATCAGAACTAACACCAGAAAATTGCTCTCGCATAACAAGATTAAAAGCAGGTTTAATTTCAAAGAATTCTGCTGTAGTAGCAGGTGGAGCAATAGGTGTGCATAGGAAATCATTATTATTTGTGGTTGTGAAGTCACACAACTTAGTATTTTCAGGGGTAGCCATTTTAGCAGTAGTAAATAAAGCAAACTAGATAAAGTAAATGCAAGTAACTAATTTTTTTGTGTTTTTAATATGGAGTGCAAGACAGTAAATAAAGTAAAGCTAGCAACTATTTTTTTGTGTTTTGATATAAGTGCAGCAAACAAAGTAGTAAATAAAATAAAGCAAGACAAAAACAAAGTAAAGAGATTGAGAAGTGGAGACTCCCCTTGCAGCGTGTCTTGATCTCCCCGGCAACGGCGCCAGAAATTTACTTGCTGCCGTGTAGTTGACGTGGGAGTTAGAAATATTTGTGGTGTAACTTTTCTTCTGTTCCCCGGCAACGGCGCCAGAAATTTAGCTTGATGACGCGTAAAGCACACGCTCGTTGGGAACCCCAAGTGGAAGGTGTGATGCGTACAGCAGCAAGTTCCCCTCAGTAAGAAACCAAGGTTTATCGAACCAGTAGCCAAGAAGCACGTTGAAGGTTGATGGCGGCGGGATGTAGTGCGGCGCAACACCAGGGATTCCGGCGCCAACGTGGAACCTGCACAACACAACCAAAGTACTTTGCCCCAACGAAACAGTGAGGTTGTCAATCTCACCGGCTTGCTGTAACAAAGGATTAACCGTATTGTGTGGAAGATAATTGTTTGCAAGAAAACAGTAAAGAACAAGTATTGCAGCAGATTTGTATTTCAGTATAAAAGAATGGACCGGGGTCCACAGTTCACTAGAGGTGTCTCTCCCATAAGATAAAAGCATGTTGGGTGAACAAATTACAGTCGGGCAATTGACAAATAGAGAGGGCATAACAATGCACATACATGTCATGATAAGTACAGTGAGATTTAATTGGGCATTACAACAAGGTACATAGACCGCCATCCAACTGCATCTATGCCTAAAAAGTCCACCTTCAGGTTATCATCCGAACCCCTTCCAGTATTAAGTTGCAAAGCAACAGACAATTGCATTAAGTATGGTGCGTAATGTAATCAACAACTACATCCTCGGACATAGCGCCAATGTTTTATCCCTAGTGGCAACAGCACACACAACCTTAGAACTTTCTGTCCCTGTCCCAGGTGTCAATGCAGGCATGAACCCACTATCGAGCATAAATACTCCCTCTTGGAGTTAAAAGCAAAAACTTGGCCAGAGCCTCTACTAGTAACGGAGAGCATGCAAGATCATAAACAACACATATGTAATAACTTGATAATTAACATAACATGGTATTCTCTATCCATCGGATCCCGACAAACACAACATAGAGTATTACAGATAGATGATCTTGATCATGTTAGGCAGCTCACAAGATCCAACAATGAAGCACAATGAGGAGAAGACAACCATCTAGCTACTGCTATGGACCCATAGTCCAGGGGTGAACTACTCACTCATCACTCCGGAGGCGACCATGGCGGTGTAGAGTCCTCGGGAGATGAATCCCCTCTCCCGCAGGGTGCCGGAGATCTCCTGAATCCCCCGAGATGGGATCGGCGGCGGCGTATCTCGTGGAAGGTTTTCCGTATCGTGGTTTTTCGCATCGGGGGTTTCGCGACGAAGGCTTTAAGTAGGCGGAAGGGCGACGTGGGGGCCACACGGGGCCCCACACCACAGTCGGCGCGGCCAAGGGCTGGGCCGCGCCGCCTATGGTGGCAACCCCTCGTGGCCCCACTTCGTATCCTTTTCGGTCTTGGAAGGTTCGTGGCAAAATAGGACCCTGGGACTTGATTTCGTCCAATTCCGAGAATATTTCGTTACTAGGATTTCTGAAACCAAAAAGAGAAAACAGGAACTGGCACTTCGGCATCTTGTTAATAGGTTAGTTCCAGAAATGCACGAATATGACATAAAGTGTGCATAAAACATGTAGGTATCATCAATAATATGGCATAGAACATAAGAAATTATCGATACGTCGGAGACGTAAGAGGCTTTGAAATCTTGGAGAAGTCTTTAATAAACCTCCTATAAAACCCAGCATGACCAAGAACACTACGAATACCTTTAACATCCCTAGGATAGGGCATCTTCTCAATGGCTTCAACTTTAGCTCTATCAACTTCAATACCTCTCTCGGAAATTTTATGTCCCAATACAATTCCTTCATTAACCATAAAGTGGCATTTCTCCCAATTAAGAACAAGGTTAGTTTCTTCACATCTCTGCAAAACTTTATCAAGGTTCCGCAAGCAATTATCAAAAGAATTTCCATAGACGGAAAAATCGTCCATGAATACCTCTACAATACTCTCACAAAAGCCATGAAAAATAGCAGACATGCATCTTTGAAAAGTAGCAGGAGCATTACATAAACCAAAAGGCATACGCCTATAAGCATAAGTTCCATAGGGACAAGTGAAAGTGGTTTTCTCTTGATCTTTAGTTTTAACAGCAATTTGTGAAAACCCAGAATAACCATCAAGAAAGCAAAAATGAGTATTTTTAGATAACCTTTCTAACATTTGATCAATAAAAGGCAAAGGGTAATGATCTTTCTTAGTAACCTTATTAACTTTTCGATAATCAATGCACATTCTATACCCTACAACTACTCTTTGAGGTATGAGCTCATCATTATCATTAGGCACAACAGTCATTCCTCCTTTCTTAGGAACACAATGCACAGGACTAACCCATCTACTATCAGCAATAGGATATATAATACCAGCTTCAAGGAGTCTTAATACCTCATTTCTTACCACATCCTTCATCTTAGGAATTAGACGACGCTGAGGTTCAACAACAGGCTTCGCATCATCTTCCATATTAATGGCGTGTTGGCAAATAGAGGGAGAAATCCCCTTCAAGTCATCAAGAGTATAGCCAATAGCACCTCGGTGTTTCTTCAATATTTCTAATAACCTTTCTTCTTCAAACTCTGAAAGCTTAGAACTAATAATAACAGGATATATTTTCTTATCATCAATATGAGCATATTTAAGATTATCAGGCAATGGTTTTAAATCAAAGACAGGATCTTCCTTTGGTGGTGGTGTTGTACCCAGATCTTCCACCGGTAAATCATGCTTAAGAATAGGTTGACGAAGGAAAATTTCATCAAGCTCATCTCTTTCTTCCCTAAAAACTTCACTCTCACTATTCTCCAAATGTTGCTGCAAAGGATTACTAGGAGCAAGAGCAATAGATGCACACTGTTCAACTTTAAAATCACTATTAGGCGAATCAATTTTATAAGGAGTTTTGGTAAATTTAGAGAAGTTAAACTCATAAGATTCACCAGCAAATTTAGTCAAAATTTTCTCTTTCTTGCAATCTATAATAGCTCCACAAGTATTTAGAAAAGGTCTACCAAAAATGATAGGACAATATTTACTAGCAGCAGAACCAAGTACCAAAAAGTCAGCAGGATATTTAATCTTACCACATAGAACTTCCACATCTCAAACAATACCAATTGGAGAGATAGTTTCTCTATTAGCCAGCCGAATAACCACATCAATATCTTCAAGTTCACAAGAACCAATTTCGTGCATAATCTCCGTGTAAAGCTCATAAGGAATAGCACTAATACTTGCACCAATATCACATAAACCATAATAACAATGATCACCAATTCTAACAGATAGCATAGGAACACTAGCTTGCTTGGACTTATTAGGATGTGAAACAATATTAGAGGCATCTTCACAGAAAATAATATGACCATCCTCCACATTTTCAGTCACAAGATCTTTAACAATTGCAACAGCAGGTTCAACTTTTATTTGTTCTTCAGGTTCTATAGGTTTCTTTTCACTTTTATGAACCGCACTATTTATAACAGAGTACTCCTTCATTTTAGCAGGGAAAGGAGTTTTTTCAATATAAGCTTCAGGAATAACATGATCAACAGTTTCAACTACAACACATTTATTTATAGATGAATCAATTTTATCTTTATACGGTTCATGATACTTATCAAAGTTCTTCTTAGGCAATTCATAATGAGAAGCAAAAGCTTTATAAAGATTTGCAGCAACTTGAGAATCAAGACCATAAGTAGCACTCATATTACGAAATTTATCAGTATCCATAAAAGCTTTAATGCATTTATAATCATAATATATACCTGATTCTCTATCCTTGTCGTTCTCCCAACCTTCAGTATTTTCTTGGATCCGATTAAGAAGGTCCCTTTTAAACTCTTCCTTGTTGCGTGTAAATGATCCAGAACAAGAAGTATCCAGCAAGGTCTTGTCTTGAAAAGAAAGTCTTGCATAGAAATTATCAATAATAATATTACCAGGAATCTCATGAATGGGGCATTTGAGCATTAAATACTTCAATCTCCCCCACGCTTGGGCAATACTCTCCCTCATGAGGCCAAAAATTATATATGCGATTCCGATCTTTGTGAATCTCACTTGGAGGATAGAACTTAGAATAAAACCGGGGCACAATATCATTCCATTCAAGAGAATCCCCATTATCCAGTAATTTATACCAATGCGCCGCTTTACCAGACAGCGATATAGAGAATAGTTTCTTCCTCACTTCATCCATAGCAATACCTGCACACTTGAATAAACCGCATAATTCATGTAAGAACAATAAATGATCTCCAGGGTGGACAGTTCCATCCCCTGTATAACGGTTATCCACTACACGTTCAATAATTTTCATAGGTATTTTGTATGGTATTTATTCCTTACCTGGCGCCTCATCCACTACCTTTGCATTAGTAGTAGATTTCCCAAATAAACACTCAAGAGAAGATCTCTCCATAATGAATTATAGCAGGCAGAAATAAAATCAGCACAAACAGTAGAAATTTCCCTTACCAATTTCACTTACCAATAGCGCTTCACTCCCCGGCAACGGCGCCAGAAAATAGTCTTGATGACCCACAAGTATAGGGGTGTATCGTAGTATCTTCGATAAGTAAGAATGTCGATCCCAACGAGGAGCAGAAGGTGTTGACAAGCAGTTTCGATGAAGGATTCACTGTAAATGCTCACAGACAAGTATTCAGGGGGTTTTGATGTAACAGATGAATAAAGTACGAGTAAGTAAAGTGCGAGAGTAATAATTGCAGCGAGTGGCCCAATCCTTTTTAGCACAAAGGACAAGCTGGTTTGTTTACTTATAATAACCAAACGTTCTCGAGGACACACGGGATTTTAGTCTAGTGCTTTCGCTACATACGGCTAATTAATCTTCATTGTTTTTATAAGTGTTGTGTGGGTGAACCTATGCTAATGTACCGCCCTTCCTAGGACTAATACATACTTGTGATTATACCCCTTGCAAGCATCCGCAACTACAAGAAAGTAATTAAGATAAATCTAACCACAGCCTTAAACTCTGAGATCCTGCTATCCCTCCTGCATCGATATACCAACGGGGGCTCAGGTTTCTGTCACTCCGGCAACCCCGCAATTGGCAAACGAGTACAAGATGCATTCCCCTAGGCCCATAAAGGTGAAGTGTCATGTAGTCGACGTTCACACGACACCACTAGAAGAATAACACCACAACTTAAATATCATAACATTGAATATTACTCAACCATACTTCACTACTAACATTTAGACTTCACCCATGTCCTCAAGAACTAAACGAACTACTCACGAGACATCATATGGAACATGATCAGAGGTGATATGATGATGAATAACAATCTGAACATAAACCTTGGTTCAACGGTTTCACTCAATAGCATCAATAACAAGTAGAAATCAACATCGGGAGAGTTTCCCCTATCAAACAATCAAGATCAAACCCAAATTGTTATAGCGGTGACGGCGTGCAGCGGTGGAGGCGGTGATGATGATGAAGATAATGATGATGATGGTGATGGAGATGATGTCCAGCTTGATGATGGTGACGATGGCGTCGATTTCCCCCTCCGGGAGGGAATTTCCCGGCGGATCTCAGCCTGCGGAGAGCTCTTTTCTCTGGTGGTCTCCGCTCCGAAGAGGCGGCTGTGGCTCTTCGCGATGTACCCCTTGGAGCTTAGGTTTTCGGGACGAAGGCGTACGCGAAGAAAAGGAGGCGAGAGGGGGATGTGGGCCCCCTCCTCACAGGGTGGCGCGACCAGGCCTTGGGCCACGCTGGCCTATGAGGTGGGCCCACCCCGGGTCCCCTCGGCTCCCCCTTCTGGCTCCCTTCATCTTCTGGAAAAATAGGATTTTTCATATAATTTCCGTCAATTGTTGATCTTCCGAAATATTGCATTCTGACGGCGCTTTTTCCAGCAGAATCCTGACTCCGGTGCGCGATCCTCCAATAATCATGAAACATGCAAAATAGATGAAATAACATAAGTATTATCTCCAAATATGAAATATATCAATGAATAACAACAAATTATGGTATAATATAGTGATGCCAATTGGACGTATTAGAGTCCTCTGTGGTCGTGGTTTGTAATTGCCGCGATTTCCAGAGTTGTTCCGGTTGCCATCCTGTCGATCGTCTCGTCTGTCGTCGTATCGATCGTCCTGCCGATCGGAGTACCCCACAGCTACCAGGTTACTGTCGTCGTAACTACGGTCTTTTCTTTTCTTGCGGCGATCCCTTCGTCCACCCGAGTCGTGCTTCGGCTGATCGTCGTCTTCATCATCACTGCGCTGTCATGGCCTTCGTACGTTGTCTTCGCCATCAGCCCAGCTGTTGGCGATTTCCATTAACTTGGTTATAGTTTTCGGCTTCTTGCGCCCAAGTTCCTCTATGTAGGTTTCACGTCGGATGCCATCGCTGAAGGCATCGATTGCTCTGTCGACAGAAACGTCTTCGGCAGCGTTTAGGAGCTTGGTGAATCTTCCGATGTATGCGCGCATCGACTCCTTCTGCTTCTGTTGGCAATGTCGTAATTCCTCAATCCCAACAGGCCTTTTGTATGTTGCTTGGAAATTCGCAACGAAAGCGTCCACTAGGTCATCCCATGATTTGATGGAACCTTTCGGCAGGCCTCTCAACCAATCTCGTGCTGAATCCTCCAGGTAAAGCTGCAAGCAATGCATTGCTATTATCTGATTTCCCTTGTAGGATCACAGTCTGTAAGTAATCGTCTATCCATGACCTCGGCTCCTGCTGTCCATCGTAGTTAGCGGCGTCAGTGGGGGTGGGCTTGAACTTTTTGGGCGGCATCATCTCGCGGATCTTGTAGCTTAAGCAATCGGCCCCCCTTAGCTCGCCGTCGTACTCTTGGCTTTCATCCGAGGCGTCACTGTCGTATTCCTCCCTAGCGGCGCGTCGTCGCCTTGCTTTATCGATTCTACTCTGGGTGATTTCATCTCGAGCATCCATCGAGCGATGCTTTGATCCACTGGCCTGCAACGTGGTCTTTTCCTTCCGTGGGACCAAGTTTTCTCCTAATATTGTGAGACTTTCTAAGGCGCCGCGGTGAGCTTGAGCCATACAACCTTCAGGTCGTTGATTGATGAGGTACACCGCGAGATTGGCAGTTGCTCCCTCGATGGTTTTCGGCCGTAGCATTCCTGCGGTGTCCGTGGTCATGAAGGACTTGGTCAGATTCGATGTGATTTCTCTAGCATCGTCTTCCGAAGGCCTGGATAAACTCGATCGGTGCTTCCCTACGCCTTGACTGCTTCGGGAGGCGCTTCCTCGCGAGCCCCTTCGTCGCTCGCTAGATTGTTCCGCGGCGAATAGACGTTTCTCGAGGGTGGCTTGCTCTTTTGATAGGCGCTCCCGGTTCTTCTCCAATATAGAGTGATAGGCGTTGAGGGTTCCAACCGAAGTTCCTGTAGGGAGTGCTATGTTGTTAAGTACGGCTGCTCTGGCTGCTGTCCACTCTTCCTTCGCGATGGTGTAATCGCTGTTGTTGTTACTGGTGCTGTTTTCAAAACTTAGCCGCCTGCTGGAGCGGGGGGTGTGATCTCCGTCTCCCCTATTCCTTGCGTTTCATGTGTTATTGGTGGCATAAACTTGGTGGTGCGCTGCTTTCCAGGTGACCCTCTTGACGATGCTGCCGACACTATCCTCTCCCGACGAATAATAGGCGCTGCAGATGAACGGTGTGTCGCTCGATCCCAACCCGTGCCTGGTGTCGCAGTTCAAGCAGTAGTACGAGGTCATCTCTGAAGATACGGGGTTATCGGATCCAACTGACATTGAGGACATCGACCGAGGGGTTGATGGCGAGTTTGTCGAGTCCATCAGGCCAGCCGAAAGGTCGACTGATGACGACATGCTTGTCCCTGCGGCCGGTGGTGGTGATTTCCTTATTGACCTGGGGGGCACAAGGTTCTAGTATTCAAAGGACTCCTTCTGCGTTGACGTTGTAGTGGACGTTGCCGAACGTCATCTCCATGTTTCCTTGTAGATCTGAGAAAGTCGAGCGAGAAGAGTCGCTATGCGGGGTGAACTCGTAGGAGCCGAATCGAATCGGGCTTCCTAAGCTTGGAGATGATGACGATGTAGGTGTCGGCGAAGCTGCCGACGACATGACTGGATCTGCCGATGTCGGATCTTGTGCCGACAGGTTCCCACAGACGGCGCCAATTGTCGAGGGTACTCCTCGGCAATGCCCTCCGATTGGGGCTTAGGGTTGATGGAATTCTGTAGGCTGACACGAGACATCGGTAAACAGACAAGCGGGGGGAGCGATTTACCCAGGTTTGGGGCCCTCGATGAGGTAAAACCCTTACGTCCTGCCTGTATGATCTTTGATTATGAGAATATTGGGTTACAATGGGGTGCCGAAGGTTTCGGCTGTGATCTCGTCGAGAGGCTAAGTGCTACGGCGACCTAGCTCTAGACTTCTGGTGGCTAAAGTTGCTATGATTGATTGTGTCCCTCGGCAGCCCCTCTCCTGGCCTTTATATAGGAGGCCATGTCTCAAGAGATCTGTCCGGGTACGACTAGGTTTACAAAAGACCTAGCTCTAAACTTTCCTTGTTCGGCTCCTCTCTTGCCTTGTTCTTCAAGGGATCTTCTCTGATACCACTGTAGGATAACGTAGCATAGAAAACAAAAATTTTCCTATCGCGAACACGCAATCCAAGCCAAGATGCAATCTAGAAGACGGTAGCAACGAGGGGATGATCAAGACTAACCCTTGAAGAGATTCCAAAGCCTATAAGAGTAGGCTCTTATTGCTGCGGTAGACGATCACTTGCCGCTTGCAAAAGCGCGTAGAAGATCTTGATCACGATCGGTTCCGGTGCCACGAACGGGCAGCACCTCCGTACTCGGTCACACGTTCGGTTGTTGATGAAGACGACGTCCACCTCCCCGTTCCAGCGGGCAGCGGAAGTAGTAGCTCCTCTTGAATCCGACAGCACGACGGTGTGGTGTCGGTGGCGGTGGAGAAATCCGGCGGAGCTTCGCTAAGCGTGCGGGATATGGTGGAGGAGCGGGGCGCTAGGGTTTGGGGAGAGGGGGTGGCCGGCCACTAGGGTGCGGCCAAGCTATGGCTTTGGTGTGTCCGGCCCCCTCCCCTTGGCCCTCTATATATAGGTGGAAGCCCCAAGTGTTGGACTACAAGTCTTCGAATAAGACCCGAACCCAAAACCTTCCATATGGTGGGAAACCTTCCCTCCCACTAGAGGTGGGAATTCCACCTTCCATAGGGGGGGTGGCCGGCCCCCTAAGGGAGTCCACTTGGGACTCCTCCCCTAGGGTTGGCCGCCATGGAGGTGGAGTCCCATGTGGACTCCACCTTCCTTGGTGGTTTCTTCCGGACTTTTCTAGAACCTTCTAGAACCTTCCATAGAACCTTCCGCATCATTTTATTCACATAAAATGACATCCTATATATGAATCTTATTCTCCGGACCATTCCGGAACTCCTCGTGATGTCCGGGATCCGGGACTCCGAACAAATATTCGAACTCCATTCCATATTCAAGTACTACCATTTCAACATCCAACTTTAAGTGTGTCACCCTACGGTTCGTGAACTATGTGGACATGGTTGAGTACTCACTCCGACCAATAACCAATAGCGGGATCTGGAGATCCATAATGGCTCCCACATATTCAACGATGACTTTAGTGATCGAATGAACCATTCACATACAATACCAATTCCCTTTGTCTCGCGATATTTTACTTGTCCGAGGTTTGATCTTCGGTATCACTCTATACCTTGTTCAACCTCGTCTCCTGACAAGTACTCTTTACTCATACCGTGGTATGTGGTCTCTTATGAACTTATTCATATGCTTGCAAGACATTAGACGACATTCCACCGAGAGGGCCCAGAGTATATCTATCCGTCATCGGGATGGACAAATCCCACTGTTGATCCATATGCCTCAACTCATACTTTCCGGATACTTAATCCCACCTTTATAGCCACCCATTTACGCAGTGGTGTTTGGTGTAATCAAAGTACCTTTCCGGTATAAGTGATTTACATGATCTCATGGTCATAAGGACTAGGTAACTATGTATCGAAAGCTTATAGCAAATAACTTAATGACGAGATCTTATGCTACGCTTAATTGGGTGTGTCCATTACATCATTCATACAAAGACATAACCTTGTTATTAATAACATCCAATGTTCATGATTATGAAACTAATCATCCATTAATCAACAAGCTAGTTTAAGAGGCATACTAGGGACTTCTTGTTTGTCTACATATCACACATGTACCAATGTTTCGGTTAATACAATTATAGCATGGTATGTAAACATTATCATAAACACAAAGATATATAATAACCATTTATTATTGCCTCTTGGGCATATCTCCAACAGTCTCCCACTTGCACTAGAGTCAATAATCTAGTTTACATATGTAAAGATATAACACCTTGGCCTTCTGGTGCTTTATCATGTTTTGCTCACGGGAGAGGTTTTAGTCAACGGTTCTGACATGCTCAGAAACGTATGTATTTTGCAATTCATATGCGTCTCAGCGCATCACTCATTTTCTAAATGAGTCGGCATATATGCTTAGTCCTCTGGTGG
This sequence comes from Lolium multiflorum, assembly GCA_030979885.1. NCBI lineage: Eukaryota > Viridiplantae > Streptophyta > Magnoliopsida > Poales > Poaceae > Lolium > Lolium multiflorum. The sequence goes on from CM061750.1 coordinate 169,998,771, forward strand.
AACCTTAATTCCGCGGTCTGAAATATGTCACTAATATTGTCACACACAATATAGCTTCAAAGTTCGACTTTGTCGGAACTACACCAAGTTCTCAAAGAACCTCCTGACTTAACATCCTTTGTCATTGTCAAAACAATGACATATTCTGCCTTCTTTTGTAGAATCCATCACAATATTTAGAACTCTTCTAAATCTAGCATAGACAACTTCTAGCTCATTGTGCTACCTTTTAAACAACACTTAGTCTAATTTGAGATTTGAAATTATATTTTATATGTGACAAAACCAATATCGGTGTAACACCTTACAGCGATTTGTTTGTCATTTCTTCATACAAAAAATATATATATATCCTTAGTTCTTCTAAAGTACTTAAGGATATTCTTACTGTCGTTCAATGATCATCATATGAATCATTCTGGTATATGCTCATAACACTTTATAGCACATGATATCTGATTGTGTACATGTTATTCGTGATCTATAATCACTCATGTGTTTTTACTCATTGAGTGTCAGATACACTCAAGTCTTGTTAAACCTTCACATGACAAGAACATTTTCTTAATATTTCTATATTGAACTACTTCAATATCCATCATATGTACTTTGACTTAAACTTATTTATGTGTTTCAATCTATCTTCATAGATCTTGACACTAAATTTGTTTCAGTCCATATCCTTTCATTGAAGTTAATTCTCAATGAAACCTTTTAATCAAGTATATAATTACATCATTTATAACCAACTATATGTCACCTACATAAAGTATTATAAATGTGTCTTAGCGCTCCCACTTAATTTCTTGCAAATGCAAGCCTCTTCATCGTCTCTGATGAAATCAAAAACTCTTTGACTATTTCATCTGGTGAAGATTCTAACTCCGTGATACTTACTTCATCCAATTGAAGTTCGTATACCTATCTAGTATTCCACGGACCAGCAAAACTCTTGGTTGTATCTTGTATACACCTTTAATACACACTTCTGTTAAGTAGTGTATTTTGCCATCCTACTAGCATATCTCATAAAAGAAATATGTAGTGATTACTAGAATAATCCACATAGACTATAAGCATTGCTACGGAAGATCTAATCTTATCGTAGTCAACTCTTTGAACTTTGTCGTAAACAATTTTTCGACAAGTCGAGCTTCTTTAAGGATATTCCATCCAAGTCCATCAATTTTATAGATCCATTTACTTTCAAAAAGTATTTATCTATCTTGGATTTCATGGCGTATAGCCATTTTAACGGAGTCAGAGCCCATCATAACTTCTTTGTTTGTAGTTGGTTTTATCATTGTTCAAAATCAATCCTTTGTTCACAAATCATTTATTTGATCACAAAGTAAACCATACCTACAAGGTTCAATATGTACTTCGATCTCCATGGCTAAAACACTTTGTAGTCATGGGAGCCATGATCGTCGTGGCCGCTTCCGAAACAAATTCCGATGCTGCGCTACTCTGATCATTATGCTCAGGTTCATAAACCTTATCAAATTATATTGTCCTCCCACTCAAATACTTCACTAGAAACAATTTCTTGGAAATAAGAAACATTGACAAACACTTTTGTCTTTGTCTTGTGGAAAGAATTCCCAATCAAATCTCTGGGATAACCAACAAAGACATTTATCCGATTTTGGTTGTAAACTTATTTACTTATGCTATGCATACCAAAATTTAAGAAAAGACTATCAGGGTTCATACCCATGCCATAACTCGTATGGTGTCATTTCAATGGATCATGATGATGCTCTATTCAGTGTAAAAGCGGTAGTCACTAAAGCATAATCCACAAAAATATAATGGCATTAATATCTTATCTCATCATTGATCCAACAAGGTTTGGATACATATCTTGGATACTATATCATCATTGTGATACTCCAAGAAATGTGAGTTGTAGAACAATTTCATAACTCTCTTAGATGTTTGCTAAAAATCGTAATTCAAATATTTCTACCATGATCCAATCATAGATATTTGACTTTTCTATTACGATGATTTCCACTTCATGCTGAAATTTATTTGAATCCATTCAAATGTTTCAAACTTCTTCCTTATTGAATATATCCACATATATATACTCAATTCATTGTTGAAAGTTTTCATGAAGTAGAAGAATCTCCCGCACACAACTATGCCCAGTGAATCACATACATCATCATGTATTTTTCCACTAAGTTAGTTGCCCGTTCAACTTTTGGCCTATGAACGGTATTTTAATCATTCTCTTTAGAAAAGATTTGCAAACGCCAAACGATTCAAAAATCAAATGACTCCAAAAATCCATTTGCATGGAGTTCCTTCATGCGTTCCTTTCTAACATGACCTAAATGGCGGTTCCACAAATAAGTGGAATTCAAATCATTTGCCTTATGGCATTTTAGCGTCAGTGTTATGTATGTGTGTTTCACCATTAAGATTTATAATAACTTATCCATCATACATGGAGTAATGTCATAATTTGAACAACTCATTGTTTTTATTTGACCAGAGCAAAATAACAATTATTAAGTTCTTTATTATAAATTCTAAGGGCTAGATAGAATGCCAACGATGAACATAATAACACTTTATTTTTGTTCCAGACGTGCATACCTATCATATTCCTTGTCAGTCACTTAGGCCATTGTATTCTTGTATTGTGTTGTTTTGTATGACACTTCATACCAACCAATATAGCACTAATACCCAAGAATTTCATTGTGTGACTAAACTAGGAATACATCCATAACATGTATATCATTTATATACACCTGAGCTAGACTTTCTAGTCTTTTCTTTATTTCTGCCAAATAATCTTTTGCAGTTTCTCTTTTAGCTTTCCTCATTATCAGAAAAACACTTCAACATCAATAACTTCTAGGTTTGTTGGTCAAATACCAATAACCTTGAGGTTTTTACTTTGAAGTTGTTCATCATATGACAAGTGTTCTAGATTTCACTTATTAGTAACTATGATGAACAATTTCACTCATAATTTTATCCATCAATTCATGACAACTTTTTGAGACCATGTCTGTACATGCTAGGCTCATAAAGTTTAACCTTAGTATTTGTATGTGCAAATCTGGCTTGCACCCATTGTAAGCACACGTAGAATCTATAACACCCGATCATCACGTGATGCTTCGATACGACGAGTCTTAGCAACGGTGCATACTAAGGATGATAACTTCATGGATATGCGAATATCGTTAGTGCTCCAATAGTTGGAGGATTGTGACGCCTGGCGTCTTCAACCTTCATACATTCCCATAAAACTTATGAGTTTATGTAGTCTCACCAAATTATATTCTATCATCTTGCAATAAGGTCTTAGATATCACATATATCTCATACCTTGATTATTTCTGAAAACTAAATTTTCAGCTCCTTACTTTTCAAACAGATTTGAACTTCAAGTTTCACGGAGACAAGATAACTTTAGGTACTAATTGAAACCATAGCTCTCTGAATCAACAAAGTGAGTTTCACTAAAAGTTTGCAATAGGACTTAATCAATTCTTGATTCTTTAACAATACGGTACTAATCCGTAAAGTTTCTTATCAGATTTTAACAGTATTTCTATCTCAATAACAAGACTAGCGCATAGTAGTAAACGGATGCCAATACTACAAAATTAATTCAAAATACTACTCAGACTATGTTTATGATAATTAGTTCATGTTTTAATCTAATTACTAATGAACTCCCACTTAATACAACATCCCTCATAGTTGTTAAGTGGTACACGATCCAAATCCACTACATCAAAACCGATCATCACGTGAGATGATGTAGCTTCAATGGTGAACATCAACATGTTGATCATATCATCCATATGACTCGTGTTCAACCTTTCGGTTTCCGTTGTCCCGAGGCCATGTCTATACATGCTAGGCTCGTCAAGCAAACCCAAGTATTCCGCATGTGCAACATGGCTTACACCCGTTGTATGTTGAGTTTATCACACCCGATCATCACGAGATGCTTCAAAACGTCGAACAATGCAACGGTGCATACGAGGAAGAACACTTTATTATCTTGATATTAATGTGAGGGATCATCTTATAATGCTACCGTCGCGATCTAAGCAAAATAAGATGCATAAAGGATTAACATCACATGCAATTCATATGTGATATGATATGGCCCTTTAGTCTTTGCGCCTTTGATCTTCATCTCCAAAGCACGGACATGATCTCCATCATCTTCGGGCATGATCTCCATCATCTTCGGGCATGATCTCCATCATCGTCGGCGTAGCGTCAAGGTCCATGGCGCCGTCTTCATGGTTGTTCACCTCATGTAGCAACTATTACAACTACTTTGAAATACCTCTCAACATGAAAATTAAAGACAACCATAAGGCTCCTGCCGGTTGCCACAATACAATAATGATCATCTCATACATATTCATCATCACATTATGGCCATATCACATCACCAAACCCTGCAAAAACAAGTTAGACGTCTCTAATTTGGTTTGCATATTTTACGTGGTTTAGGGTTTTCGAGTAAGATCTAATCTACCTACGAACATGAACCACAACGGTGATACTAGTGTTGTCAATAGAAGAGTAAATTGAATCTTCACTATAGTAGGAGAGACAGACACCCGCAAAGCCTCTTATGCAATACAAGTTGCATGTCGAACGAGGAACAAGTCTCATGAACGCGGTCATGTAAAGTTAGTCCGAGCCGCTTCATCCCACTATGCCACAAAGATGCAAAGTACTCAAACTAAAGATAACAAGAGCATCAACGCCCACAAACCATTGTGTTCTACTCGTGCAACCATCTATGCATAGACACGGCTCGATACCACTGTAGGATAACGTAGCATAGAAAACAAAATTTTCCTATCGCGAACACGCAATCCAAGCCAAGATGCAATCTAGAAGACGGTAGCAACGAGGGGATGATCAAGACTAACCCTTGAAGAGATTCCAAAGCCTATAAGAGTAGGCTCTTATTGCTGCGGTAGACGATCACTTGCCGCTTGCAAAGCGCGTAGAAGATCTTGATCACGATCGGTTCCGGTGCCACGAACGGGCAGCACCTCCGTACTCGGTCACACGTTCGGTTGTTGATGAAGACGACGTCCACCTCCCCGTTCCAGCGGGCAGCGGAAGTAGTAGCTCTTGAATCCGACAGCACGACGGTGTGGTGTCGGTGGCGGTGGAGAAATCCGGCGGAGCTTCGCTAAGCGTGCGGGATATGGTGGAGGAGCGGGGCGCTAGGGTTTGGGGAGAGGGGGTGGCCGGCCACTATAGGGGTGCGGCCAAGCTATGGCTTTGGTGTGTCCGGCCCCCTCCCCTTGGCCCTCTATATATAGGTGGAAGCCCCAAGTGTTGGACTACAAGTCTTCGAATAAGACCCGAACCCAAAACCTTCCATATGGTGGGAAACCTTCCCTCCCACTAGAGGTGGGAATTCCACCTTCCATAGGGGGGGTGGCCGGCCCCCTAAGGGGGAGTCCACTTGGGACTCCTCCCCCACTAGGGTTGGCCGGCCATGGAGGTGGAGTCCCATGTGGACTCCACCTTCCTTGGTGGTTTCTTCCGGACTTTTCTAGAACCTTCTAGAACCTTCCATAGAACCTTCCGCATCATTTTATTCACATAAAATGACATCCTATATATGAATCTTATTCTCCGGACCATTCCGGAACTCCTCGTGATGTCCGGGATCTCATCCGGGACTCCGAACAAATATTCGAACTCCATTCCATATTCAAGTACTACCATTTCAACATCCAACTTTAAGTGTGTCACCCTACGGTTCGTGAACTATGTGGACATGGTTGAGTACTCACTCCGACCAATAACCAATAGCGGGATCTGGAGATCCATAATGGCTCCCACATATTCAACGATGACTTTAGTGATCGAATGAACCATTCACATACAATACCAATTCCCTTTGTCTCGCGATATTTTACTTGTCCGAGGTTTGATCTTCGGTATCACTCTATACCTTGTTCAACCTCGTCTCCTGACAAGTACTCTTTACTCGTACCGTGGTATGTGGTCTCTTATGAACTTATTCATATGCTTGCAAGACATTAGACGACATTCCACCGAGAGGGCCCAGAGTATATCTATCCGTCATCGGGATGGACAAATCCCACCGTTGATCCATATGCCTCAACTCATACTTTCCGGATACTTAATCCCACCTTTATAGCCACCCATTTACGCAGTGGTGTTTGGTGTAATCAAAGTACCTTTCCGGTATAAGTGATTTACATGATCTCATGGTCATAAGGACTAGGTAACTATGTATCGAAAGCTTATAGCAAATAACTTAATGACGAGATCTTATGCTACGCTTAATTGGGTGTGTCCATTACATCATTCATACAAAGACATAACCTTGTTATTAATAACATCCAATGTTCATGATTATGAAACTAATCATCCATTAATCAACAAGCTAGTTTAAGAGGCATACTAGGGACTTCTTGTTTGTCTACATATCACACATGTACCAATGTTTCGGTTAATACAATTATAGCATGGTATGTAAACATTATCATAAACACAAAGATATATAATAACCATTTATTATTGCCTCTTGGGCATATCTCCAACACCATCCTAGTGGCCCGCCTCGCCATCGGGTATCCTCATGGGCCTCCAGTTGGGCCGCACAGGATAGGGCAATGTCATTTACCCGAAGGGTAATGCCCACGTCACTCGGTCACAACATGTGGACGGTGAGTATAGTGAAAAGGAAAAGTAGGATGAGAAGGAGCAATAAGAGGAGATCATGGTGAAGAGGGTGAAGGCGAAGGGCGTTAGAGGAGAACGAAGGAGACGGAGGCATCAGGGTAGACGGAGGCGTCGGAGGAGATGGGGGATAAGAAGGCATAGGAGAGGCGACGATACAAGGGGAGGAGAAGGAGAAGATACATGCGGGACCGGGGGAGGAGAATCAGGTAAAACAAGAAAAGATAGATCCTCCATAATAGAGGTAGAGGAGGTCGAACACGGATATAAATAACGAGACTCGTCAATAGTCACATGCCGAGAAATGTGCATCCGACGAGCCACCAGATCCCAACAACGATAGACCTTATGCTCATCACTATATGCAAGAACAACACACTCCACAGACTGAGTAGATAGTTTGGTGCATTCACGAGGAAAGAGTAGAACATAACAAACGCAACCAAACATATGAAGAATGGAATAGTCAGGAGAGCGGTCATAGAGTCGCTCGAGAGGAATGTGTAGGGGTATATTGCCCCTATGTGTGGTTTTGGTAATTAGTGACAACCCCTATGGACTAATGTTTTCATTGAGTTTATATGAAGGAATATTCCATAGGTACTACCTGTATTCCATATGTTGGATTCAAGTATGGATGTCATGAAGATAAAGATATACCTTGAGTATTAGCATCAAGATCATCGATTTGAAGACATATATGTGATATGATCAAGAAAAAAAATGAAGATAGAGTTCTTATGGGGAACTCAATATTAGCCATGCTCTAGCTTATGTGATAAGCATTGAATGATCAAGATCTTGAGTGCTTGATTCCAAGTGAAGAATTCAAGATATGGCTCTAAGTCGGTGTCATGATAGTCTCATGAGTTGAGCTATGGTTAACTAAGATTTAGAGCATGCAACCAAATGAAGAATTCTTTATACACCTTAAGATAGTATGATAGAGCATGAGAAGATACAAGGTTGACCAATACAAGGAGTGAAGAATAGAGTCAAGTTTGGTCAACACATGAAGCATGAAGAATGTGCCACATGAAGTCATGTGGTATGGTAAGCCTCATCAATTATTGTCAACACCCAGATTTTTAAGTCCAGATGCCTATTATGTCATTCATCGCAATCCCAGGAATATTGTTGTTGCGAGGCATAATAGTTGAATATCATAGTCATCATTCATTACAAACCATATTGTCTTACAACTTGAATCACATGATCCATATTACACAAATAGTTGATCTATTGATCAACGAACAAACATAAGTTCATAGCGGAAGCGTAAGATACAAGGACTCTCTAGTCCACAGGCCAACGCTTGACGTCGGAAGACACCTAGTTGTCGTAGGTGTCCTGCTGGTCATCTCCTTGGTAGTTCTGTTCAACTTCATACTCTGGCCATTTGAATAGCCAGGGACAAAGACGTGAGTACTTCAAGTACTCGCAAAATAATACTAGTGTAAGTGCTAGACAATTCTAGTAAGGGGTATTAAGCTCTAGTTGATTTGCATAAAGCCAATTTTAGTTCACAAGTATTTGAGAAAGACTTATTCCTGTGCTAGACTAACTCAAGTGGGAACATTAGTGTCATTCCCACAACATTGTTGTGATTCAAAGTCAAATCACAAATACACCATCCATTTCATCATCATTTTTCAAAGATGTGACATTGGACACTGTATGGCCTTTCCAACCGTCCGTAACCGTGGACGTGGCTATTCGAATAGATTGACACTCTGCAGAGGTTGCACACTTGTGCCACAACATTTGATTTCATCCGTCGGGATTACCCCGAATCATCGTAACACAGTACGCGGATCATCAACCATAACCTTTCACTTACAAATCCTAGTATGAGCACCTCTCCCCATGAGCTTGGCCTCCCAGTGAAGACCAACTGTCAACCTGGGAACTGCACAGGGCTTGGCCGTACAATTCACCTCAATTCACATCATTTCTCAACAACGGAGGCAGCCTCGGCATAACCCCTATGATGTGTGTTCAGAGGGAACCCATACTAAGATGCATAAACTTCCAGTTAAGCCATACCCATAATCAGGTATTGTGGGGGTACTCAATATTGGAAAGGTATCGCATTCAAACCAATATCAGTTTTATATCAAAAATCACCCTCTTCTCTTGGTCATATTCGCCTTCCAAAAATCATTCAATGGAATGACTTCATCATTCCAAGGTTTCAAATTCATTTCAAAGTCACATGTTCCCATCTAGAGTAGTCAAGTTTTAGTATTTAGCACTAGCACTAATCATGAGGGGTGCTAATATTGCTTGGCTAGCTTGAGACTAACTTTACTACTCTTGTAACCTTCTTTAACTTTGACCAAAGTTAACTATAAAAGCAACTCTTTGAATAAACAAGTAAAAACTTGTAAGGTAGAAACTTGGGATAGGCTTATGGTAAGAAAGGTAAGAATCATGGTGCCTTGCCCCAAGGGGCTTTGCACTTTGCAAGAATATTAGCTTGCCTTGATAGTTCTCAAATTTCTCCTCTTCCTCCTCTTGGTAGTAACCTTCCTCTTCTTGGTATTCTCCGGTGCTAGCGTCTAAATTTGAATACGAGTATAATTACTCACTAATTCAATGGCTATTCCAAACATCACATATATTCACGCAAACTATTCTAAGCACACAATTAATTCAATTAGGGTGCATTGGTTGTGTTGCTTGAGGAAAATAATTTCCTCTCATTACATATGTAAATGATAGTTTCCATAGGGTTCTTGAGGAATAATTTCCTCTCATTGAAATCTTCTTAAGATTTAATTTCTCAAACAATCATACATGAATTTATATTGACCTAAGTCAACCCTTCATTATCATCATTTGAGAAAATGATTTAAATGAGGTAGACCACCTCATACCATTTAATAATTCTACAAATGATTTAAATCCCCAAGTATTTCATATAAGAGTGTTTGACCAGGGGTTCAAACATCACATGAATTCACTTGGGATAAGATTTAAATGAAGTAAAATACTTCACATGATTTGCATAATAGTTTTGGACAATATCACTTACATAAACTAGCCATATTGTCCATTAATTAAACTAGGGCATGATCATGCAAAGTGACCACACCATTTTCTTGCAGAAACAGTTAGTGTAAGTCAAATGTGAGCTATTGGAGTTGGAATTTACTAAATATCTATTTTGGTTGATTTTTAAGATTTAATTGAATGTGCAAAAGTCCCTGGCTTGTTCTTTTTGTCACATTATTTCTACATTAGATCTCAAGGTGAGACCAGTGGCATGTTGTAGAACTTTTCCATAGCTTTCTAACAATATGAAATTTGTTAAATTTGGCCAAGCCAAACAGATTCTATGGATTTTCAAAGTTGGAGCCAGTATTGAATTTGGATGGAATTGATTTAAACGAAATTTTAAATTAACGGGCTGGCGGGAACACTAGGTGGGCCGTAACGATTCAAACGGAGCGAAAACGGCCCAGTAACGCAGCTGGTGCGCTTGGGCCTCCTGATAGAGTGGGGGCCACTCGTCAGCGTCTATTCAAAGCCGAATCGGTACGAGCGATGCGGCGCGTTGGATTAGAAGGAGATCCAACGGCGCACGGTCGACGTCTCCTCCGACGAGAGAGGGTTACGGGCACGGCGGCGCTAGGGGGTCGGAGGGCTAACCAGGGCTCCCGCGGTGGCTGGCAGTGTGCTCGGGGAAGGTGTAGTCGATGACGAAGCTCCTGGTACCGGCGGCTGCTCCTGGAACGGCTCCAATCGACGGCGATGTTCACCAGGCTTCCGCGGCTCCGATCATCAAATTGCAGCGACTCCGGCGATGATTGAACTGGCTAAGAGTGTGAGGTGAGGCAGTGAAGGGTGGGGAGTGAGGTGGTGTGCTTGGTTCGGTCCAGGGAGTCCTCTATTTATAGAATCGAGAGGGTGCTGCGGGGCCGTGGCAGGTCGACACGCTCGCGGCGATTCCGGCGACCGGTTGGGCTAGGCGAGGGTGCGGTCGTGTTCTCCTCGTCCAGGCGAAGCTAGAGGTGGTGATGGCACGGTCGGGTGGCGTCTGGAGAGATCGCTTTGCTTCCGTGTCTGGCGGCGGTGTTCACGGATCTTCTTCGTCGTCGCCGGCGGCGGCGGTCCAGGTGGTCGTGAGCGTGTCTGGCGCGGCTGAGGTGTCACGGCGGTGCTCGACGAGTTGCTAGCGGGGCCAGGGGCTGCGTGTACTGGCGGGGTGGAGCGTGGCCAATGCATGTCCACGGCGGGTCCACGCGCGACGCGAGCGGCATCCTGGGGGGTTCTGGGCGCGCGTTCTCCGGCGAGGCTATGGCGTCTCCGCGATGATGGGTGCTAGGCGAGGTAGATGACCACGGTGGCAATGTTTGGCACCGGGGCCGTGAGGAGAATAAGGGAGAGAGAGGGAGCTCGGCAGGTGGCGCCATGGCCGGCATGGGTGAGCATGCTATGCATTGCCTCCTAGGGTTGCTGTGGTGCATTGAGCGAGAGAGGGGACAAGGGGACCAGATAGGGTAGTTTAGGGCAGGTTAGGGTTAAGTAGAACACTATTTGAAATAGTGTCAAATAGTTCCATATTTGAATTTGCCAAATTTGCTCAAATTCAAATGAGTTCAAAAGGTGGCAAGATTTGAAAAGTGTGTGTTTGGTTGAGTTGTATTTGACCAGAGAGGATGAGAGGTGGTGGTGGAATTTTCAAATTCAAAGAAATGCAAAAATCACTAAGTTGGAGATTGTTCCACATAACCAAAAGTCTCAAGTTTTCATGAGCATAGTATTTGATACAAAGTGAATTTGGCATGGTGGTCTTTACCAAAGTTGCTCACCTTGATGTGCTCTTGGATGACATGCAAAGAATTGGAAAAGTTCAGTTTGAAAAACTTGAATTGCAAGGGCTCGAAGTGGTGACCAGATTGTAAATGGCAGTGACCATAATCACATGTGATCACCAATTGAGTTTGAATTTGATTTGATTTGTGTTTCTTTGAATCCAAAAGTTGTAATAAGTGTTTAGTAACATTATTCAACTAATGGTGAAGACCAAAATGGTCTAGTGTAAGAATTTATAAAAATGGCATAAGCCATATGTGAGGGTTTTAGGGTTTTAATTCTTATTTGATTTCTTTCTCTTTTTAATTTATTTGGTTGGTGATCTTCACATGATCACCTTAGGGTTTTAGGGTTTAGCACATACACATAAACAATCATCATGGCATAGCACTCAAATGCACAAGTCCTATGCATGGCACTATATGCAAAATAAAAGTTTTTGTTGGTTTGAAATTTTGCTCTCTCGAATCTTCTAACTTTCTTTTATTGAAATTTGGGATGTTACAAACCCTTCCCCTTACAAAAGATCTCGTCCCGAGATCTAAAAGAAAGTTAGGTACTAAAGAGATCTGGGTACTCCTTCTTCATGAAGTCTTCGCGTTCCCGTGGCTTCATCTTCAATATGGTTGCTCCACCGTATCTTAAAACCGATGCTTCGGTGCGGGTGGTCCGTAAGCTTCCTCCGATGAGAATCGGCACACGCGCACGTCAGGTCCTTGTTGATATCCACCGATCGGTGATCGATGTTCTTGAACACTTCGGTCTTCTCGGGGACTTCAAGGCACTTCGAGGAGTGAGGTGTGAAACACGTCGTGCCACAGACATTTCTTCGGCAGCTCCAGTTGATAAGATACTTCGCCTCGGCAACTCAGAACTTTGAAGGGTCCGACATATCGTGGTGCGAGCTTTCCTTTCAGCTGAAATCCCTGCATTCCTTTCAAGGGGGATACCTTGAGATAGACAAAGTCTCCGATCTCGAAGGTCATCTCTCGGCGTCTCTTGTCGGCGTAGCTCTTCTGTCTTGATTGCGCCGTCTTGAGGTACTCGCGGATCTTGTGTACTTTCTCTTCGGCTTCACGAAGAACATCTGGTCCAAAAACTTGGCTTTCTCCGACTTCCAATTGAGAGGGGTACGGCATTTCCTTCCGTACAAGGCTTCAAAGGGGGCCATCTGTAGGCTGGCTTGATAGCTGTTGTTGTAAAAGAATTCTGCGTATGGCAAGCAGTCTTCCCATTTGGATCCATATTCTAGTACACATGCTCTCAACATGTCCTCCAGTATCTGGTTGACTCTTTCCGTCTGTCCATCGGTCTGCGGGTGATAGGCGGTGCTGAAATTCAGACGGGTTCCTAGTCCTTCATGCACTTTCTGCCAAAATCTTGAGGTGAATTGTGATCCTCTATCTGACACTATCGACTTCGGGGTTCCGTGCAGGGCGACAATTCTGGAGATGTACAGTTCAGCTAACTTTGGGCCTTGGTATGTGGTCTTGACGGCGATGAAATGAGCTACCTTGGTCAGTCTATCGACAACTACCCATATTGAATCATTGCCTTTGCTGGATTTGGGCAGTCCGGTGATAAAGTCCATTCCTACGGAGTCCCACTTCCATTCTGGAATCTGCAGTGGCTGCAGCAGTCCTGCGGGTCGCTGATGTTCCGCCTTGACTCTCTGACAGATATCACACTTGGCGATGTAGCTTCCGATCTCTCTCTTCATTCCATGCCACCAGAATTGCTCCTTCAGGTCTTGATACATCTTGGTACCTCCGGGGTGGATTGAGTAAAGGGTGTCATGGGCTTCTTGCAGGATGACTTGCTTCAAGTCTGAGTCCGATGGTACGCAGAGGCGTCCTTTGTACCAAAGAACTCCGGCTTCATCTACGGTGAATCCTGGTGCTTTCCGGCAGCTATCTGTTTCTTGATTTCATCGATGCTGGCGTTTCCTATCTGGGCTTCCTTAATCTGGTTGATCAAGGTGGGTTGAAGTTCTATGCTGGCTAGGAATCCTTCACTAACAAGTTCAAGTCTAAACTGTTCAAACTCTTGAAACAGGTTGGGTTGCTCGATTGCGATCATGGAGTTCAACTAACACGACAGTCGACTCAAAGCATCCGCTGCCACATTGGCCTTGCCGGGTGATACGTCCAAAACGTATCTACTTTCCCGAACACTTTTGCTATTGTTTTGCCTCTAATTTGTGTATTTTGGATGCAACTAACACGGACTAACGCTGTTTTCAGCAGAACTGTTCGTGTCTCGTTTTTGTGCAGAAATCCAACTTTCAGGAAAAACCTCGGGATTTTGACGAAAGGGCCTATTTTCCCAGAATGTCGGAAGAAGGGACGGAGGAGGCCCGAGGGCCCCACACCATATGGCGGCGCGGGGGGGGCCGCGCGGCCATGTGGTGTGGCTCCCGGGCGGCCTCCGACGCCCTTCGGACTACTTATTCGCATCGACCTAAAACGCACGGGGAGAAGTCGAAGTCGCCGAAACCCTCCGAACGCCGCCACATCGCGAAACTCCGTCGCGGGAGCCGGGTCTCCGTTCGGCACTCCGCCGGACGGGGAATGGAGGAGATCATCACCGCATCACCGCCAACGCATCTCCATCAACCAGCAATGTTTCCCCCATCCATGTGTGAGTAATTCCCCCGCTGTAGGCCGAAGGGGATGGTAGGGATTGGATGAGATTGTTCATGTAATAGCATAAGATTGTTAGGGCATAGTGCCTAGTGTCCGTAGATGGTACTTTTATGATATTGTTGCAACTTGTTATGCTTAATGCTTGTCACTAGGGCCCGAGTGCCATGATCTCAGATCTGAACATGTTATTGTTTCATCACGATATTCATTGTTTATGGTCTTACCTGCAAGTTGTACACACATGTCGTTGTCCGGAACCAATGGCCCCGAAGTGACAGAAATCGGGACAACCGGAGGGAATGGCAGCGACGTGAGGATCACGTGTGTTCACGGAGTGTTAATGCTTTGCTCGGTACTCTATTAAAAGGAGTACCTTAATATCCAGTAGTTTGAGGCCCGGCTGCCACCGGCTGGTAGGACAAAAGATGTTGTGCAAGTTTCTCATTGCGAGCACGTACGACTATAATTGGAACACATGCCTATTGATTGATTAGTACTTGGATACCGTTTTATTATTATCTGCAAATGCCCTGCTATGATTGTTACATGAGTTTCTCTCATCCATGCAACGCCCGTCATCCGTCCCCGTGCCTACAGTATTTTAATCCTGTTGTTTACTAAAATCACTACTGCTGTCTTTGTTACTCTGCTGTTGTTATTTCACTACTTCTACTGCTATAAAACTGTTACTACTGATAAACTCTTGCGAGCAAGTCTGTTTCCAGGTGCAGCTGAATTGACAACTCCGCTGTTAAGGCTTTCAAGTATTCTTTGTCTCCCCTTGTGTCGAATCAATAAATTGGGTAATACTTCCCTCGAAGACTGTTGCGATCCCCTATACTTGTGGGTCATCAAGACTATTTTCCGGCCGTTGCCGGGGAGCATAGCTTTATTTGGAAGTTCACTTGGATTGATATTGTTCTGCAAATTCTCCATCATGGGTAAAACTCGCGATACTAAGGTCGCCATATTACCATCCACTACAAGAAAAGGTACAACTCTGAGTACCTCTGCTGCTCTTGATTCACCATCTGTGATTGATAAACTTGTTTCACCGTCA
This sequence comes from Lolium multiflorum, assembly GCA_030979885.1. Taxonomy (NCBI): domain Eukaryota; kingdom Viridiplantae; phylum Streptophyta; class Magnoliopsida; order Poales; family Poaceae; genus Lolium; species Lolium multiflorum. The sequence goes on from CM061750.1 coordinate 170,014,026, forward strand.
CATGCTTCAAATGCTGGTACTTCTGCTGAATCTGAAAACTCTCATAATACTGATAATATTTCTGCTGTGCTTGATGATAGTGGTTCATTGGGAACTTTTCTAGATGCTTCAATTGCTAGGTCTAGACAAATTGAAAATACTGAAACTCCTGATGCTACTACACCTGTTAATTCACCTGAATTTGAATACTCTAGTGATGATCTTGATGAAGATTATGTGGAACTTGATGATGATTTTATTGAAAAATGCCATGCTACTACTGATGCAAGAAAAATTAAAAAGTTGCTTGCAGAACATGCTGTTAGATATAAACTGTCTCCTGATCCTAAATTTGCCACATCTCCTATAAACATTAAGGATAAAGATTATGATTTTTCTCTTGATCTATCTCATATAGCTATTGTTGAGAAAACACCCTTTTGTGGTACTAAAAAAGAAAGTGTTGTTGAACACATGACTGAGTTATCTACTTTGAGTAGCTTGTTTTCTGATGATGTTAAGAAGCGTACTTACTTTGTTGCTAAAATCTTTCCGTTCTCATTAAAGGATGACGCTAAAACTTGGTATAATAGTTTGCCACCTAGTTCTATTAAAAGTCCAAAAGAATTGCTTGCTGTTTTCTTTCGGAAATACTTTCCTGCTAGTGCTCAACATGCTGCTTTGCAGAGAGTTTATAATTTTGATCAGGGAGATGAAGAGAAATTGCCTGAGGCTTGGGCGAGATTTTGCTCTCTTATTAGAGCTTTGCCTGACCATGATTTAGAAAAGCATGATTTACTTGATATATTTTATAGTGGACTAACCATTGAGTCTAGGGCATACCTGGATAGTTGTGCTGGTTGTGTTTTCAGGAAAAGAACTCCAGACGAAGCTGAAGAATTATTGGCTAAAATAGGCCGGAATTATGATGATTGGACTACGCCTGAACCAACTCCAACGCCAATAGTGAAGAAGAGGGGTTTAATTAAATTGAATGATGAAGATATGAGGGAAGCCAAGAAGTCTCTTAAGGAGAAAGGTATTAAATCTGAAGATGTGAAGAATCTACCTCCTATAGAAGATATATGTGAGATAATTCCCCCTTCATCCATGATTGAGGTAAATTCCCTTCAACGCTTTACTAGGGAAGATATTCCGTATTCAAAACCTCCTGCGCAATGCTTAGATGAGTTTGATAATTATATTGTTAAGCAAGAAAATTTTAATATGAGAGTAGAGAATCATCTAATGGAAAATTCTCAAGCTATTAGTCAATTGCATGATATTGTGGAGAGAACCTCCAATGATGTTAAGATGCTTGTTAAACATTTTCATATGATTCAAACTCAAATTAATCAACTCACTAAAGTGCAAAATGACTTACTAGGAAATAATTCTAAAGAAAAACATGCTTATGAAGTAACAACTAGAGGTGGTGTCTCTACCCAGGATCCTCTATATCCTGAAGGGCATCCCAAAAGAATTGAACAAGATTCTCAACGCATTGAACCTAGAGCTCCATCTAAGAAAAAGAAAAAGAAACATAAAAATGTTGTAGAATCCTCTGAACCTGTTAATGATCCTAATAGTATTTCTATTTCTGATGCTGAAACTGAAAGTGGTAATGAACATGAGAAAGATAATGATAAGAATGATACTCCTGATAAAGAAGAGGTTGAAAAAGAACCTGAAAAGCATGCTAAAAATAAAAAGTATACTAAAGAAGATTTTATTGCTGAGAAACATGGTAATGAGAGAGAACCTTGGGTGCAAAAGCAAATGCCTTTTCCTGCTAAGAAACTAAAATCAAAGGAAGAGGAACACTATAATAAATTTTGTGATTGGATGAAACCTTTATTCTTGCAAATCCCTTTGACTGATGCTATTAAATTGCCTCCTTATTCAAAGTATATGAAAGATATTGTTACTAACAAAAGGAAAATCCCCAATGAGGAAATTTCCACTATGCTTGCTAATTACTCTTTCAATGGTAAAGTTCCAAAGAAGTTGGGCGACCCAGGTATACCTACTATTCCTTGTTCTATTAAGAATAATTATGTTAAAACTGCTCTATGTGACTTGGGAGCCGGTGTTAGTGTTATGCCTTTTTCTCTTTATAAGAGACTTTACTTAGATAAGTTGATACCTACTGATATATCTTTGCAAATGGCTGATAAATCTACTGCTATTCCTGTTGGTGTATGTGAGGATGTTCCTGTTCAAGTTACTAATAACTGCTTGATATTAACTGATTTTGTTGTGTTGGAAATGCCTGAAGATGATAATATGTCTATTATTCTTGGGAGACCTTTTCTTAACACCGCAGGGGCTGTTATTGATTGCAATAAAGGAAAGGTTACTTTCAATGTTGATGATAAGGAACACACCGTCTATTTCCCCAAGAGGATTGAAAAAGCGTGCGGAGTTAATACTATTTCTCATGTGAGAACTATCAAAGTGGGAACCATCGATTGTCCTATATATGAGCCTAAAGAAGAATATCAAACTCTTGTGATTGGATCCATATCAATACAATTCAAGGTAACATGATTGATTTGAGGTTTATTTCTTCATATGCTATGTAAAATTTATTTGGTGGCAAGACTTGATCAACCTTGTTAACAAATACTTTTTATATGCATAGAGGAGGTAAACAACATCTCTTTCTTCCTCCACTTGCTTTAGTTGCTGTAGCATTTTTAATTTGCAAAGTTTCTTAGTTGATTTGAGATTTCAAAAATTTTCCTGGCCAGTAATAATAAACTTAATACCCAGAAAATGTGCATTTTTCAAAGTTTTCAAAAATTCGCGAAAATTACACCGTTGGTCCTATTTTTCGACGAGGCACCTGGGAGCACCAGAGGATGACCTGTGGGGCACCACAGGGTGCCACACCACAGGCCGGCACGGCCAAGGAGGTGGGCGCGCCACCATGTGGTGTGGGCCCCTCCTTGCCCCACTACATCATCTCTTTCTCCCAGCATCTTCTCTCTCCCGAAAAAACTCGAACCAACTTTCTCTCACTCGCATTTTTGCTCAAGAGCTCAGGATTTTTCGATCTCTTTGCTCAGCCCAGATTTCTGTTTGAAATTTGGCACATTTGCTCTCCGGTATGTGACTCCTTCGATTATCCAAATAGAATTTTGTTTGGTTGAGTATATCTTGAATATTTTGCTGCTGTAGGTAACATGTTTAGTGAGCTTGCATGCTTGTTCTAAGTGGTAGAAACTAGTTTTGATGCATGATTAGTACTCTAGCAAGTTCCTATGGTAGTTTCCCTCAATTATATGTCACCAAATCAAGTTTTATATTGTTTGTTGAAAATTTCAGAAAATGGAAGGAGGTAGGCACCAACTCAACCAACATGAGTTGGAGGTGCCACAGGTCATGAGAGTTCACCGGGAAGAAGGAGTATATCCCACTTACTATCCGTGTGCGGATTTCATGAGAAGTGCAGGGATTTTGCAGGACGTCCAAAATTTAATCTCTCGTGCAGGATTGGATGATTTTGTTGATGGGGAACCATGCCAATATGTGAAGCTGACTATGTCAGTAGTGCAAGATTTTAAATTCAATTGGTCACAATCTAACCCCATGGTTCAGTACAAAATTTATAATAAAACTGTCAACTTGCCATTCAGTGATTTTTGCGCAGCAATCAAAGTGCCACAATGGGGATCATGTGAGAAGATAAAGGGATCGCCGCAAGAGCTCTTGGACCTCTTCAAGATGATTTGTCATGGAAGGAGTTTCTCAGAGGATGATGGTAAAATCAGTAGTATTCATTTCCCAGCTATTCGTTATTTCGCTTATTTCATTACCAAGTGCGTTCTAGCGAGAAAGAATGGAAGTAAAATAACTATCCCGGATCTAGCCTTTCTAGCTGCTGCATTACAAGGTAATAGGACTTATAACTTGGGAGCTTTGATAGCCAACAGACTTGCCACTAACCGTGAGAAGGGAGGAATTTGTGGGGGTCTCATCGCCTCTCGTTTATTAGCTATGCATAATGTGAGACCTCACAGTCTTGATATTCCGCTCCCTATGGAGAAACTTGACATAGCTTCCATGATTAAGCATGAATTTCTTTCTAATTCGTCTAATTTAGGGAACCTGTCTTATAGAATAACATTTTACAAGAAATCTTGGACAAGGACTAAGAAAGTTGAAAAATTAGTAGGATTGCCTGCACCTTCTCTGTTTAACTTTGATTCCAGGGAGGATTGGTCAGTCACGGAAAGTGCGGTTAATGCATACATAGAGGGAGGAAGCCATCGTGCACGAGACAACACGGATGAGGTCGAGGAACACCTCGACTCGTCATCCGATGCAGCAAGCTCTTCGCATCCACAAGCTGGGTATGAGGAACCCCCACGCTTTTCTTCTGCATCGGTACCTTATTATGACTACTCCATGTATGATCCACCGGCGTGGAACCCAGACCCTCGATGGGGTTGAACTCCACTTAGGCCAAAAGCCTAAGCTTGAAGGGAGGTATACCGGCATCACTCATTCTTTGCATATTATGATTGCTGGATACTTGTATATACTTGTTTAGTCTCTTTGAGTGGTTTTCTAATGAGAGGAAGATGATATTTGGGGAAGTGCTGCCTGAAAACAGATTCTGGGCTGTTACCGTAAAAATTCGTGCGCACAGCCAGAACAGTATTTTGCGAAGCAAATTTTTGTGCATGTTCCCCAGGTTGTTATCTAACTTTCATTAGTTGAACACTTTTTGAACTGAGCAACGTAAGATTTTTGTAAAAATCGATTTCTGTACTGCTGTCAGGTTTTGGCAGATTTCTGCCATCTCGCTTTTCTGTGTTTCTTTTAGTTTGCTATTTCTTGCTTTCACTTTGTTTCTTTTCTAAAACACAAAAAGACCAAAAATATTTCTGTTGTTTCTCTTCATCATTTGTTTATCTTGGTTTCTTGCATTTGTTTCGCTTTATTTGCTATTGCTAGTTTGCTATAAGAAAACCCAAAAAGATTTTGCTTTGTTTGCTTGTTTCCTTTTGTTCTTGTTCTCCAATTCGAAAACACCAAAAATATTTGCTGTTCTTCCTTGGTTTGTAAAGTTCATTATGAGTTCAATGGTCTTCGGTGGCTGGAGCGTGGTTTTCATTTTATATTATCCAAGCTACACAAGTGAAAAGGCAATAATGACGATCTACGACAATCTGATTGTGGTGAGAGGCTGGTATGAACTCTATTTGTTTTCATTTTTGTACATATACTCATCCATGTGAGCATGCTTAGTTGGTTCATGTGAGGTTTATGTCATTTAAGAAAGTCTAGTAGTTCATGATCTCTCATGATTAGCTCCAATTTATTAATATGAGTAGCATGTCATGGATGTTTGCTTGCATTGTTTTATTCATAAGTAAGTAAGGCATTGTGGTATCCTCCTCCGAATAATTCATTTATATCGACTTGGCACATGCTCACGCATGCATATGACTGAACAAGAGTCAATTAAGCCTCAATGATTTACATTGCTTCAGAGTTCTTGTATCACTTTTATGCCTCGGTTAATTTATTTTGCCGCAAGCATGATTATGACAATTACTGCTCTCTTGATTTGTCGCTCCCTAGTCTTTTGCTAGCCTTCACTTGTACTGAGCGGGAACGCTGCTCGTGCCTCCAAACACATGAAAACCAAGTTATTCCAGAGTGTCCACCATAAATACCTATGCATGGCATTTCAAACCATTCCAAGTAAATTCTCATGCGTTACCTTTAAAATCTTCAAAATGCTTCTTAATTTGTGTTAATGTTTCATAGCTCATGAGGAAGTATGTGGTGTTTAGCTTTCAACCTTGTCATTTACTTTTGACGGACTCTCATATGGAATAGTGGCACATCCGCTTATCCAATAATTTTGCAAAAAGAGCTGGCAATGGGATTCCCAGTCCCGAATTAATTAACTTAAATAGACACTCCTCCATGGTTTGTGATTGTTGGACGGCACCCGAAGGATTCGGTTAGCCATGGCTTGTGTAAGCAAAGGTTGGGGGGAGTGTCATCATCATAATAAAACTAAATTAAAAAAGGCACTCCTTCATGGTATGTGACTGTTGGCAGGCACCCGAGGATTCGGTTAGCCATGGTTTGTGTAAGAAAGGTTGGAAGGAGTGCCACATAAAAATGCAAATAATTCATGGGAGCCGCTCTTGAAAGTCCGGTTGGCGAGGTAGTTGGTGTACCCATTACCATTCGTTGACAACAACAAACACTTCTCAAAATAATTTTACTCCTTTACAAATGAAAAGCTCTAGCGCATGTTAATCTCTGCTTCCCTCTGCGAAGGGTCAATCTTTTACTTTTATGTTGTGTCTCCATCCTTTCTTCGAGCACTTTCTTGAGAGCACAACTGTCATTTTAGTATAATATGCTTGTCTCAAAATATGATTGATTGTGGTATAACTTTGATGCTTTTATCTTTCACAATCACTACTTCTAGTCTTTCTATGAACTCCAGAGGTGCCCGGCATTTATGTTTTGCCAATCAAATACAGGCAAGCGAGATACCACTTTATCATACTCTCTTATGAACATTGCAATCCTGCTTATATATATGATTCATGATGCTTACTATTAATTGTTGGTACCTCTTCATGATTGGCATAGCTGTTAGATGATCTTATTTGCATGTACCTTATTATGAACTGCTAAAGTATTAGCCATATCATGAGAATATATACATCATATGAGCAAATGTGTTCGTGAAAGTTCTTTTATCGCTCGGTTGTTAACTGAATTGCTTGAGGACAAGCAATAAGCTAAGCTTGGGGGAGTTGATACGTCCAAAACGTATCTACTTTCCCACTTTTGCTATTGTTTTGCCTCTAATTTGTGTATTTTGGATGCAACTAACACGGACTAACGCTGTTTTCAGCAGAACTGTTCTGGTGTCTCGTTTTTGTGCAGAAATCCAACTTTCAGGAAAAACCTCGGATTTTGACGAAAGGGCCTATTTTCCCAGAATACTGGGAGCCGAAGGACAATTGAAGTGGAGGCCCAAGGGCCCCACACCATATGGCGGCGCGGCCCGGGGGGGGCCGCACGCCATGGTGTGGCCCCCTCGGCTGGCCTCCGACGCCCCCTTCGGACTACTTATTCGCATCGACCTAAAAACGCACGGGGAGAAGTCAAAGTCGCGAAACCCTCCAGACGCCGCACATCGCGAAATCCGTCGCGGGAGCCAGAAGTCTCCGTTCGGCACTCCGCAGGACGGGAATTGGAGGAGATCATCACCGCCATCAACGCCTCTCCATCAACCAGCAATGTTTCCCACATCCATGTGTGAGTAATTCCCCCGCTGTAGGCGAAGGGGATGGTAGGGATTGGATGAGATTGGTCATGTAATAGCATAAGATTGTTAGGGCATAGTGCCTAGTGTCCGTAGATGGTACTTTTATGATATTGTTGCAACTTGTTGTGCTTAATGCTTGTCACTAGGGCCCGAGTGCCATGATCTCAGATCTGAACATGTTATTGTTTCATCACGATATTCATTGTTTATGGTCTTACCTGCAAGTTGTATACACATGTCGTTGTCCGGAACCAATGGCCCCGAAGTCGGGACAACCGGAGGGAATGGCAGCGACGTGAGGATCACGTGTGTTCACGGAGTGTTAATGCTTTGCTCCGGTACTCTATTAAAAGGAGTACCTTAATATCCAGTAGTTTCCCTTGAGGCCCGGCTGCCACCGGCTGGTAGGACAAAAGATGTTGTGCAAGTTTCTCATTGCGAGCACGTACGACTATAATTGGAACACATGCCTATTGATTGATTAGTACTTGGATACCGTTTTATTATTATCTGGAAATGCCTGCTATGATTTTTACATGAGTTTCTCTCATCCATGCAACGCCCGTCATCCGTCCCCGTGCCTACAATATTTTAATCCTGCTGTTTACTAAAATCACTGCTGTCTTTGTTACTCTTCGCTGTTATTTCACTACTCTGCTATAAAACTGTTACTCGATAAACTCTTGTGAGCAAGTCTGTTTCCAGGTGCAGCTGAATTGACAACTCCGCTGTTAAGGCTTTCAAGTATTCTTTGTCTCCCCTTGTGTCGAATCAATAAATTGGGTAATACTTCCCTCGAAGACTGTTGCGATCCCCTATACTTGTGGGTCATCACCGGGGTGGTAGTGAATCTCCATGTCGTAATCCTTGATCAATTCGATCCATCGGCGTTGTCTCATGTTCAGCTCCTTCTGGGTGAAGATATATTTCAGGCTCTTGTGGTCGGAGTAGATCTCGCATCGGTCTGATAACCCACAAGTATAGGGGATCGCAGCAGTCTTCGCGGGTAGTAAAACCCAATTTATTGATTCGACACAAGGGGAGACAAAGAATACTTGAAAGCCTTAACAGCGGAGTTGTCAATTCAGCTGCACCTGGAAACAGACTTGCTCGCAAGAGTTTATCAGTAGTAACAGTTTTATAGCAGTAGCAGTAGTGAAATAACAGCAGCAGAGCAGAGACAGCAGTAGTGATTATAGTAAACAGCAGGATTAAAAATACGTAGGCACGGGGACGGATAACGGGCGTTGCATGGATGAGATAAACTCATGTAACAATCAAGCAGGGCATTTGCAGATAATAATAAAACGGTGTCCAAGTACAAAGCAATCAATAGGCATGTGTTCCAATTATAGTCGTACGTGCTCGCAATGAGAAACTTGCACAACATCTTTTGTCCTACCAGCCGGTGGCAGCCGAGCCTCAAGGGAATCTACTGGATATTAAGGTACTCCTTTTAATAGAGTACCGGAGCAAAGCATTAACACTCCGTGAACACATGTGATCCTCACATCACTACCATCCCCTCCGGTTGTCCCGATTCACTTTGGGGCCATTGGTTCCGGACAGCGACATGTGTATACAACTTGCAGGTAAGATCATAACAATGAATATCATGATGAAATAATAACATGTTCAGATCTGAGATCATGGCACTCGGGCCCTAGTGACAAGCATTAAGCATAACAAGTTGCAACAATATCATCAAAGTACCAATTACGGACACTAGGCACTATGCCCTAACAATCTTATACTATTACATGACCAATCTCATCCAATCCCTACCATCCCCTTCAGCCTACAGCGGGGTAATTACTCACACATTGATGGGGGAAACATGGCTGGTCGATGGAGAGGCATCGGTGGTGATGGTGATGATCTCCTCCACCCGTCCCGGCGGGTGCGAACGGAGACTTGGCTCCCGAGACGGGTTTCGCGATGTGGCGGCGTTAGAGGGTTTCGCGACCGACTTTCCTCCGTGCGTTTTTAGGTCGAAGGCGATAAGTAGTCCGAAGGAGGGCGTCGGAGGCGGAAGAGGGGGCCACGCTAGGCCGCGCGCCCCCTCCTGGTCGCGCCGCCCTAGGGTGTGGGGCCCTCGGGCCTCCACGACTTGCCCTTCTGGCTCCGTGAGTCTTCTGGGAAAATAGGGCCTTCTGTATAAATTCGAGGTTTTTCCCGAAAGTTGGATTTACGCACAAAAACGAGACACCGGAATGTTCTGAAAACATCGTAGTCCGTGTTAGTTATCCAAAATACACAAATTAGAGGCAAAACAATAGCAAAAGTGTTCGGGAAAGTAGATACGTTTTGGACGTATCAACTCCCAAGCTTAGCTTATTGTTTGTCCTCAAGCAATTCAGTTAACAACTGAGTGATAAAAGAACTTTCACGAACACATTTGTTCATATGATGTAAATATTCTCATGCTATGGCTAACACTTAGGTTCATAATAAGATACATGCAAATAAGATCATCTAACAGCTATGTCAATCATGGAGAGGTACCACAATTAATAATAAGCATCATGAATCATGTATATAAGCAGGATTGCAATGTTCATAAAAGAGTATGATAGAGTGGTATCTCGCTTGCCCATTGATCAGCAAAACATAAATGCTCGAGGCACCTCGAGTTCATAGAAAGACTAGAAATAGTGATTGTCAAAGATAAAAGCATCAAAGTTATACCACAATCAATCATATTTTGAGACAAGCATATTATACTAAGAATGACAGTTGCGCTCTCAAGATAGTGCTCAAAGAAAGAATGGAGACACAACATAAAAGTAAAAGATTGACTTCGCAGAGGGAAGCAGGGATTAACATGCGCTAGAGCTTTTCATTTTTAAAACAGGAGTAAAATTGTTTTGAGAGGTGTTTGTGTTATCACCAGAATTTGACCGAGTCAAAGGTGGGCCGCGATCAGGATGGACTTGAAGAGTATACATGGAAGAAATACATGAATCGGCCTGTGCATACCGCTTGATCTAATTGTAGTCCGATCCGTTACGGTTGCTCCTTGTTCTTCAAGGATTAGTTTAATATCTGCAATAGTTAGGCCTTACAAAGGGTTGGAGGATCCAGCGGCGCGTAGGGTGTCGTTTGCTAGTCCTAGACGGGATGTTCCGGGGATCAACCTCGTGTTGGTTTTTAGGCCTTGTCTAGGACCGCTCACGATCACCGCGTGGCCGCGAGGCCCAATCGTGAGTAGGATGATCCGATTATGCGGTGAAAACCCTAAATCGTCGTAGATCGCTTTAGCTTTATCTTGATCAAGCAGGACCACCATATATTCGTACACCTTGTATGAATCATGGGTGGATCGGCTCTTTGAGCCGATTCACAGGATAACCTGAGAGCCGATCGAGGCTCATATTTAACGTTTACGTGTATGCCATGCAGGAAACTAAGCGAGGCATCATCCAACACCTTCCCGACTGGTATAGGTCAGGTGGCACGCCCTTGCATCAGCATCGGACGTGTGCGCAGAAGGCTTTGCGGGCCGTCGCTCTGAGGGACCAGGGCCAGCCGCCACGGGAGATTCCCGGCTCTACGGTGTTGCCGATCGCTGCCGCCGGTGGGTTCTGACCGCAACACATTCGCACGCCGGTGGGACAATCTTCGATATCCACCGCATCGCCATCTACATCTGAGATGGCGGAAGGCACTCCGGTCAAGTACGAGGATCTGACCGACTCAAGAAGAAGCATGACGAGATCAAGGCATCCTCGAAGCTGACCTCATCGGCTCTTTCCACGAACCCGCTCCCATGGCATCGTGGAAGGGGTTCTCACCGAAGCGCTCGATGGAGTGGACCTGTCGCCCGTCGGAAGAACGCACCAGGTCGTCGCGTCGGGAGATCAACTTCATGGTGGCTCATTCGCTGCACCGCCATTCGAGAGCCTGGTGAACACTTTGGAGTGTGTCGCTCTTCGCGTGATCCAGGAAATCATGAGCCATCGGTACTCTCCGTCAGGCCGGCTCTGGGACGTACCAAGGAGAGATGCCACTCCACTCCCGTCCACCGCTGCCGTTCGCGTTGGCAGTGCCAGAAGTGCCGAACTCATCGGCCTACGTCGTCTACAAGATTGGTGGTGACCCAAGTGACTACCAATTCCTACATGAGGCACCCAAGGAGGTCCCGCACGGATACACGTGCGCATACGTGCCGTGCAGTGGCAGGGCACTCTCGAACCAGGCGCAACAGCGGGGACTTGGAACAACGGGAGGAACGTCGGGAGCAGATATCGAGAAGCACGTGGTTAACCAAGTATGCCACTCCGACAAACCCCCAGAGCTCAGCTCCTGCAGTTGGCTCAGAGCTGGAAAAGCAAGCATGGCTGGCCAAGTATGCCACCCCGGCGAATCTTCAGGGTTCAACGCCTTCAGCCATCACCGCGGATGAGATTTGTACAATTCTGAAAGACCAGTTCGGCATGATGCCGAAAAGGAGGACAATCGGCTATACCAAGCCGTACCCCAACGAGTACGAATTGATCCCGCTACCTCCCAAATATCGGCTCCCTGACTTTACAAAGTTTAGTGGATCGGATGGTTCCAGCACCATCGAGCATGTGAGCCGATATTTGGCACAGCTGGGCACTATCTCAGCATCGGACGAGCTGCGTGTGAGGTTCTTCGCACAGTCCCTCACAGGATCGGCTTTCGGGTGGTACACATCGCTGCCACCGAACTCAGTCCGGACTTGAGCAGTTGGAAGAGCGGTTCCTACAGTATCACTCGAAAGGCGAGGTGGCATTGCCGATCTTGCACAAGTACGACGACGCGGGAAACGTGTTAGAATACATCCAGCGCTTCAGGACCGTTAGGAACCGATGCTATTCGGTTCACATAAGTGAAAAAGAAGCAGTCGAGTTGGCGGTGGTGGGTCTCTCATCATCGATCAAGGACGTGGCCTCCCAAGCAGACTACCCTTCATTGGCGCACATGGTGCAGAAGCTGTCGGCATATGAACAGCGCCACCCATATGTTTACCAGGACAAATTCAAGCGTGCGGTGGTCCTGGTTGAGGCAGACGAGGATGAAGGTGCTACGGGAGATCAGGAGGTAGCAGTGGCTGAATGGACTCGGACGGCAAGCCCCGTGTCTGTAAGTGGGTTAGCACAAGGTCCTCCAAAAGGGTTCGACTTCGACGTGACCAAAGCTGAGCAGATTTTCGACCTCTTACTCAGGAAGCAGCTGAAGGTACCCGAAGGCCACAAGATCCCCACGGTGCGGCTGAGCGGAAAGCCATACTGCAAGTGGCATAACACGTTCACCCACACCAACGACTGCAGGGTGTGCGTCAGCAGATCCAAATGGCGATAGAAAAAGGGCGGCTAATTTTCAACCAGTACGCCATGAAGGTCGACACACACCCCTTCCCACCGTTAACATGGTGGAGTGCACTTACCCTGGTGCCAGCCAGACTTCTCATGCCATATCAACATGGTAGGACCTGGAACCACTCTGGTAAGGACGGAGATGAGGCAGCTGCTCTCATGCAGGATCAGAGAAGCCGCTCCCGCGATCGGCTCGTCATGATGGCACGCTACATCACAGAGGGAGAAGTGAAGAACATGAGATATCAGCGACCTCTCTCGATCACCTCCTCAACAAGTATGTGGGTCAATATGACCAACGCCGACGATACAATGACGATGATGAAAAAGATCGTCTGGCTAGGGACGACAGGAGACGTCGTCGGCGATCGCGACGAGGAGCGGTGAGCGCCACGCCCAGGAAAAGTCGAGAGACCAAGATGACGTGGATAGGCATTGGGACTGCCCCTTCTTCAGACACTGCTGGGATTCAGGAATGAGCCGATTGCCTACAATCGGCAACTGCCCAGAATGCAAACAAAAGAAGAAGGATGCAGCTAACGTGTCCGTGTTCAAACGTCTAGGGCCTCTCCCGCCTCGGAACAAGCACGCTGAGTCCACTCAGGTGGAAGATCTCGAGGAACTAGAGGACGATGATGGAGAAGAAGACAGGTATCATCGGCCAAGGTGGTGCCCTGATGGGCTCAGCCGTTCCCAAAAGCGAAGGGTTCAACGACTACGTGGGTTGGAGGAAGCGAAAGGTTATACCTGCACACGTTGAGGAAGGCGCGGCCTGATCTGGCCGCTAAAATTCAGCGAACCCTGGACGAAGAAGGTCGGCCACAAAGGAAAGAGTGGCGCCCCAAGCAAAGCCGATGATGAGACATCGGCTGGCACAAACATGGTGTTCATCCTTCCAACGGAGTTTAGTGCTCCAGTTAGACGAAGCACTGGCACAACTTGACTGCGGCCCACGGCCGGTCATCTTCGAGAAGCCACGAGAAAGAAGCTACAGGCATCTGAAGGCCCTATACTTGCGAGGTTACATCAATGGGCTTGTCAACAAGATGTTGGTGGACACCGGAGCGGTTAACATTATGCCATACTCCATGCTACGTCGGTTGGGACGCTCCAGCTCGGACCTGATCAAGACCAACGTGACACCGAGCGATTTTAACGGACAAGCATCTGACGCACAAGGTGTTCTGAATGTGGATCTGGCCATAGGAAGAAAAACCGTCCCTACGACGTTCTTCATTGTCGACAGCAAGAGTTCCTATGTTGTCCTATTAGGGAGAGATTGGATCCACGCCAACTGTTGCATTCCATCCACGATGCACCAATGCCTAATACAGTGGGATGGAGATGAAGTAGAAGTCGTCCACGCAGATGATTCGGCCGAGATTTCAACGGCTGGCATGAACGTTTGGGAGACATCAGGCCAAGAGCCACTCTCAGGCATCAATTTGGACGACTGCGAGCGCGTGACAAAGAACGGGGTTAGGCTGGTTTTATCCACCGGCCTGACCGTGTAACAAGAGCAACATCGATGAACAAACGTGGCGATGCCGATCCAGGTGATCGGCCCCAAGGATTTATGAAGGAACATTGCAAAAACCTTCATCGAGCAAGCAACGTGGAGGCCGATTCCAGCAATCGGCCAAAATTATCCTCACCATCCATTCTGCCTGGATTCAACATCGATCTAATAGGCGATGGGTTTACGTCGGCTGATGAGCTAGAGGAGGAAGTCCACACTGGTCCTAACAGAGCCGACGTTCACATAGAGTGCCTTGGCTAATCATAGAGCCGATTTCAGCAGTTACCTAGCGAGAATCGGCTCGGGGGCACCTAGGTGGATAAAACACGAGGATACGAAGGGAAAGTGTCTTCCCAATGCCCAGCAGCTCAAGATAATCTTTGATGATGGGTATTGAAGTATGGGGGCCGATACATAAATCGGCCGTAAAAATTCAAATTTTTTTACAGCCGATGCGCAGACATCGACTTAAGGATAGGAAGCCGATGCATGGCCATCGACTCAAGAGGTACAACTGTTATAAGCATCAAATACGCCAAGTTCGAGGGATAATGACCAAGAGCAGCATGGATGGGCAGATCAGGTTAAGGATGGGTTGCATCAAATCCGCCAAAGGAAAGGAGCCGATCTGACCAGCAAGGTGCAAGAAGTGGACTGAAGAAACTCGGGGGGCAGCTCACCCCGAAGGTCCTCTCCTCTGGAGAGCCGATTTTGTTCAAATCGGCTGGCTCTGCATGATAGTTCCCTCAGACATGATCAAGCCCAGGTCCATTCGGCTAATTTGCGTATCCTCGTCTCTGTTTCGCCTTGACTGAGACTCGGGGGGCAACCGACCTGGTAAATGCTCTGTTTCTAGAAGCCAATTGGAGTATCATCGGCTGGTCCTGTGTAGCAACCTTCTTCGAGGATGGTGAATTTTGCAGAGGAGTGTCACCAGGTCTCAGAGTCATCAGTCGAAGAAGATGAAGGACAGATTATGAGAGACCAATGCGTTGCTATCGGCTCATTGGGCGTCGATCAAGCTAACAATCGGCAGAATCAGCACTAAGGAAAACCGGCAAAATCAAGTCAAGGAAAAGTCTTCTTCATTAATAAGAGAGGATTTTTACAATGAAGAGCAGCAAAAGAAGAGCCGATTGCTCAGGGATTACTAATCCTACACTACTAATCCTCGCTAGCATCGTCGTCGGCGTCGCCGTCGGCGCTACTGCCGGAGAATTCCTCGCCGCTGCTGCCCCAGCCTTCGGCCGGAGCTTCTTCTTCCTCGTCATCATCATCATCCTCGCTGTCCGCCCATGCGCGGAAGCGCTTCGTCGGCGGGTACCCAGCGGAAGAGGAATCATCTTCCTCCTCCTCCTCTTCTCCTTCCTCGTCATCATCATCGTCCTCGCTGTCCGCCCACATGCGGGAGCGCTTCTTCGGTGGGAGCTTGGCGGAGGGGGAGGCCGTTGTCTTCACTACTTCTCCTTTTTTCTCCTCCTTGTCGGGGGAGATGGGGTTCGCCCGGAGGGGAGATCATCTCCATTCTTGCTCCTCAGCGAGGATTGGAGAGGGAGGCCTGAGGAGGAAGAGGAAGAGGAAGACATTTGCGGGGAAGAGGGTTTTTTGGCGCCGAGTGGACAGAACAGAGCAAGGGGATGAAGTGGCGAACCGTTCGGCACAGATAAATAAAGGGGGTGTAGTGGAGATTTAATGCCATAACGGTTCTCGAGGGCGTGGTGCCGAAATTACCAATTCGTACAGGGAAGCCAAGGAGGCGAGGCGAAATACTGGAGGATTCCGCGGCAGTCCTGCTCTGCCCGACATGACCTGACGAAAGAAAAGTGTAATGATTTTGGAAATGTCATTTCCAAAACCAGGGGGGCATGTGTTATCACCAGAATTTGACCGAGTCAAAGGTGGGCCGCGATCAGGATGGACTTGAAGAGTATACATGGAAGAAATACATGAATCGGCCTTGCATACCAAGTTTGGGCTAATTGCCCGTGTATCTGTAACATAGTAGTTCGCATCTTAGTTTAGAAGTTAGAGTTTTACCCGTGCACGGTTTGGTGCACGCCTGAATTAGAAAGTCCCCTGGACTATAAATATGTATCTAGGGTTTATGGAATAAACAACAACCAACGTTCACCACAACCAATCTCGGCGCATCGCCAACTCCCCCGTCTCGAGGGTTTCTTCCGGGTAAGCACCATGCTGCCTAGATCGCATCTTGAGATCTAGGCAGCGCACGTTTACTCGTCCCCATGCGTTGCTCGTGCTGAAGCCTTTTTGATGGCGAGCAACGTAGTTATCATAGGTGTTTTAGGGTTAGCATTGTTCTTCGTATCATATGCTATCGTCGTGCAACCCTTAGGCATCTAGCCGCCCTTACGCCTGTCACGGGTGTAAGGGCGGCACCCCGCTTGATCATCGTTTAGTAGATCCGATCCGTTACGATTGCTCCTTGTTCTTCAAGGATTAGTTTAATATCTGCAATAGTTAGGCCTTACAAAGGGTTGGAGGATCCAGCGGCGCGTAGGGTGTCGTTTGCTAGTCCTAGACAGGATGTTCCGAGGATCAACCTCGTGTTGGTTTTTAGGCCTTGTCTAGGACCGGCTCACGATCACCGTGCGTGGCCGCGAGGCCCAATCGTGAGTAGGATGATCCGATTATGCGGTGAAAACCCTAAATCATCGTAGATCGCTTTAGCTTTATCTTGATCAAGCGGGACCACCATATATTCGTACACCTTGTATGAATCATGGGTGGATCGGCTCTTTGAGCCGATTCACAGGATAACCGAGAGCCGATCGAGGCTCGTATTTAACGTTTACGTGTATGCCATGCAGAAACTAAGCGAGGCATCATCCAACACCTTCCTGACCAGGTATAGGTCAGGTGGCACGCCCTTGCATCAGCATCGGACGTGTGCGCAGAAGGCTTTGCGGGCCGTCGCTCGGAGGGACCAGGGCCAGCCGCAGCCCTGGGAGATTCCCGGCTCTACGGTGTTGCCAGTCGCTGCCCGCCGGTGGGTTTGAACAGTTTGTTGTTGTCAACGAATGGTAATGGGTACACCAACTACCTCGCCAACCGGACTTTCAAGAGCGGCTCCCATGAAGGACGTTATCTCTACCAGCAAGGTAGATCATCCCTCTTCTCTTTTGTTAACACACGCATTTTAGTTTTATTATTGGTGACACTCCCCCAACCTTTGCTTACACAAGCCATGGCTAACCGAATCCTCGGGTGCCTTCCATCAATCACATACCATGGAGGAGTGTCTATTTGCAAAATTAAGTTGCTTACTGATGAATCAGAGCAAAACATGTGAAGAGAATTATTAGTGAAAGTTGATTAATTGGGGCTGGGAACCCCATTGCCAGCTCTTTTTGCAAAATTATTGGATAAGCGGATGTGCCACTAGTCCATATGAAAGTCCGTCAAGAGTAAATGACAAGGTTGAAAGTTAAACACCACATACTTCCTCATGAGCTATGAAACATTGATACGTCTCCAACGTATCGATAATTTCTTGTGTTCCATGCCACATTATTGATGTTATCTACATGTTTTATGCACACTTTATGTCATATTCGTGCATTTTCTGGAACTAACCTATTAACAAGATGCCGAAGTGCCGTTGCTGTTTTCTGCTGTTTTGGTTTCAGAAATCCTAGTAAAGAAATATTCTCGAATTGGACGAAATAAAAGCCCAGAGGCCTATTTTTACACGAAGCTTCCAGAAGACCGAAGAGACGAAGAGGGGCCACGGGGTGGCCAAACCCTAGGCGGCGCGCCCCACCCCTGTCGCGCCGGCCTATGGTTTGGGCCCCTGTGCCGCCTCTTGACCTACCCTTCCGCCTACTTAAAGCCTCCGTGACGAAACCCCCCGAGCCATGATACGGAAAACCTTCCAGAGACGCCGTCCCGCCGATCCCATCTCGGGGGATCTGGAGATCGCCTCCGGCACCCCGGGAGAGGGAATCATCTCCCGGAGGACTCTACACCGCCATGGTCGCCTCCGGTGTGATGAGTGAGTAGTCTACCCCTGGACTATGGGTCCATAGCAGTAGCTAGATGGTTGTCTTCTCCCCATTGTGCTATCATTGTCGGATCTTGTGAGCTGCCTATCATGATCAAGATCATCTATATGTAATTCTATATGTTGCGTTTGTTGAGATCCGATGAATAGAGAATACTTGTTATGTTGATTATCAAAGTTATGCTATGTGTTGTTTAAGATCTTGCATGCTCTCCGTTACTAGTAGATGCTCTGGCCAAGTAGATGCTTTTAACTCCAAGAGGGAGTACTTATGCTCGATAGTGGGTTCATGCCTGCACACTGGGACAGTGACAGAAAGTTCTAAGGTTGTGTTGTGTGTTGCCACTAGGGATAAAACATTGATGCTATGTCTAAGGATGTAGTTGTTGATTACATTACGCACCATACTTAATGCAATTGTCTGTTGCTTTGCAACTTAATGGAGGGGGTCGGATGATAACCGAAGGTGGACTTTTTAGGCATAGATGCAGTTGGATGGCGGTCTATGTACTTTGTCGTAATGCCCAATTAAATCTCACTATACTCATCATGATATGTATGTGCATTGTCATGCTCTCTTTATTTGTCAATTGCCCAACCGTAATTTGTTCACCCAACATGCGTCTTATGGGAGAGACACCTCTAGTGAACTGTGGACCCCGGTCCATTCTCTTTACTCGAAATACAATCTATTGCAATACTTGTTTTACTGTTTTCTCGCAAACAATCATCTTCCACACAATACGGTTAATCCTTTGTTACAGCAAGCCGGTGAGATTGACAACCTCACTGTTTCGTTGGGGCAAAGTACTTTGGTTGTGTTGTGCAGGTTCCACGTTGGCGCGGAATCTCGGTGTTGCGCCGCACTACATCCCGCCGCCATCAACCTTCAACGTGCTTCTTGGCTCCTCTGGTTCGATAAACCTTGGTTTCTTTCTGAGGGAAAACTTGTTGCTGTGCTCATCATACCTTCCTCTTGGGGTTGCCCAACGAACGTGTGAAATACACGCCATCAAGCATATTTTCTGGCGCCGTTGCCGGGGAGATCAAGACACGCTGCAAGGGGAGTCTCCACTTCTCAATCTCGTTACTTTGTTTTTGTCTTGCTTTATTTTATTTACTACTTTGTTTGCTGCACTAAATCAAAATACAAAAAAATTAGTTGCTAGTTTTACTTTATTTGCTATCTTGTTTGCTATATCAAAAACACAAAAAAATTAGTTTACTTGCATTTACTTTATCTAGTTTGCTTTATTTACTGTTGCTAAAATGGCTACCCCTGAAAATACTAAGTTGTGTGACTTCACAACCACAAATAATAATGATTTCTTATGCACACCTATTGCTCCACCTGCTACTACAGCAGAATTCTTTGAAATTAAACCTGCTTTACTGAATCTTGTTATGAAAGATCAATTTTCTGGAATTAGTTCTGATGATGCTGCTGCCCATCTTAATAATTTTGTTGAACTATGTGAAATGCAAAAATATAAAGATGTAGATGGTGATATTATTAAACTAAAATTGTTCCCTTTCTCATTAAGAGGAAGAGCTAAAGATTGGTTGCTATCTCTGCCTAAGAATAGTATTGATTCATGGACTAAATGCAAGGATGCTTTTATTGGTAGATATTATCCCCTGCTAAAATTATATCTTTGAGGAGTAGCATAATGAATTTTAAACAATTAGATACTGAACATGTTGCTCAAGCTTGGGAAAGAATGAAATCTCTAGTTAAAAATTGCCCAACCCATGGACTGACTACTTGGATGATCATCCAAACCTTCTATGCAGGACTAAATTTTTCTTCGCGGAATTTATTGGATTCAGCTGCTGGAGGTACCTTTATGTCCATCACTCTTGGTGAAGCAACAAAGCTTCTTGATAATATGATGATCAACTACTCTGAATGGCACACGGAAAGAGCTCCACAAGGTAAGAAGGTAAATTCTGTTGAGGAATCCTCTTCCTTGAATGATAAGGTTGATGTTATTATGTCTATACTTGTGAATGATAGGACTAATGTTGATCCTAATAATGTTCCGTTAGCTTCATTGGTTGCACAAGAAGAACATGTTGATGTAAACTTCATTAAAAATAATAATTTCAACAACAATGCTTACCGGAACAATTCTAGTAACAACTATAGGCCATATCCTTATAATAATGGCAACGGCTATGGTAATTCTTATGGAAATTCTTACAACAATAATAGGAATTCACCCCTGGACTTGAAGCCATGCTTAAAGAATTTATTAGTACACAAACTGCTTTTAACAAATCTGTTGAAGAAAAGCTTGGTAAAATTGATATTCTTGTTTCTAGAGTTGATAGTCTTGCCTCTGATGTTGATCTTTTGAAATCAAAAGTTATGCCTAATAGGGATATTGAAAATAAAATTGTTACTACAGCAAATGCCATTCAAGTTAGAATTAATGAGAATATAAGATTAATGGCTGAACTACGTGCTAGGTGGGATAGAGAAGAAAATGAAAAACTAGCTAAAGAGAAGAATATAGCTAAAGTTTGGACTATTACCACCACTAGTAATGCTAATGCTACACATGTTGCTGCACCTCCTACTCATACTAATAAAAGAATTGGTGTTAGCAATGTTTCCACTTCTAATGCAAAGCGCGAAAAACTGCCTGAAACTGCTAACTGCTGAAACTGCCTGTGATAAAGCTGCTGAAATTTTTTCCAACATTGGGGATGATGATCCCATTGCTTTAGATTATAATGGTTTGAATTTTGATGATTGCCACATCTCTGAAGTTATAAAGTTCTTGCAAAAACTTGCTAAAAGTCCTAATGCTAGTGCTATAAATTTGGCTTTCACGCATCATATTACAAATGCTCTCATAAAAGCTAGAGAAGAGAAACTAGAGCGCGAAGCCTCTATTCCTAAAAAGCTAGAAGATGGTTGGGAGCCCATCATTAAGATGAAGGTTAAAGATTTTAATTGTAATGCTTTATGTGATCTTGGTGCAAGTATTTCTGTTATGCCTAAGAAAATTTATAATATGCTTGACTTGCCACCGCTGAAAAATTGTTATTTGGATGTTAATCTTGCTGATCATTCTACAAAGAAACCTTTGGGTAAAGTTGATAATGTTCGCATTACCGTTAACAATAATCTTGTTCCCGTTGATTTTGTTGTCTTGGATATTGAATGCAATGCATCTTGTCCAATTATATTGGGAAGACCTTTTCTTCGAACTGGTGCTATTATTGATATGAGGGAAGGTAATATAAAATATCAATTTCCTCTCAAGAAAGGTATGGAACACTTCCCTAGAAAGAGAATAAAGGTACCTTATGATTCTATTATTAGAACAAACTATGATGTTGATGCTTCATCTCTCGATGTTACTTGATACACACTTTCTGCGCCTAGCTGAAAGGCGTTAAAGAAAAGCGCTTATGGGAGACAACCCATGTTTTTACCTACAGTACTTTGTTTTTATTTTGTGTCTTGGAAGTTGTTTACTACTGTAGCAACCTCTCCTTATCTTAGTTTTGAGTTTTGTTGTGCCAAGTTAAGCCGTTGATAGAAAAGTAAGTACTAGATTTGGATTACTGCGCAGTTCCAGATTTCTTTGCTGTCACGAATCTGGGTCTATCTCCCTGTAGGTAGCTCAGAAAATTACGCCAATTTACGAGCATGATCCTCAGATATGTACGCAACTTTCATTCAATTTGAGCATTTTCGTTTGAGCAAGTCTGGTGCCATTTTAAAATTCGTCAATACGAACTGTTCTGTTTTGACAGATTCTGCCTTTTATTTCGCATTGCCTCTTTCGCTATGTTGGATGAATTTCTTTGATCCACTAATGTCCAGTAGCATTATGCAATGTGCAGAAGTGTTAAGAATGATTGTGTCACCTCTGAATATGTCAATTTATATTGTGCACTAACCCTCTAATGAGTTGTTTCGAGTTTGGTGTGGAGGAAGTTTTCAAGGATCAAGAGAGGAGTATGATGCAACATGATCAAGGAGAGTGAAAGCTCTAAGCTTGGGGATGCCCCGGTGGTTCACCCCTGCATATATCAAGAAGACTCAAGCGTCTAAGCTTGGGGATGCCCAAGGCATCCCCTTCTTCATCGACAAATTATCAGGTTCCTCCCCTGAAACTACATTTTTATTCGGCCACATCTTATGTGCTTTTTCTTGGAGCGTCGGTTTGTTTTTGTTTTTGTTTTGTTTGAATAAAATGGATCCTAGCATTCACTTTATGGGAGAGATACACACTCCGCTGTAGCATATGGACAAATATGTCCTTGGTTTCTACTCATAGTATTCATGGCGAAGTTTCTCCTTCGTTAAATTGTTATATGGTTGGAATTGGAAAATGATACATGTAGTAATTGCTAAAAATGTCTTGGTAATGTGATACTTGGCAATTGTTGTGCTCATGTTTAAGCTCTTGCATCATATGCTTTGCACCCATTAATGAAGAAATACATAGAGCATGCTACAATTTGGTTTGCATATTTGGTTTCTCTAAGGTCTAGATAATTTCTAGTTTTGAGTTTGAACAACAAGGAAGACGGTGTAGAGTCTTATAATGTTTTCAATATGTCTTTTATGTGAGTTTTGCTGTACCGTTCATCCTTGTGTTTGTTTCAAATAAACCTTGCTAGCCTAAACCTTGTATCGAGAGGAATACTTCTCATGCATCCAAAATACTTGAGCCAACCACTATGCCATTTGTGTCCACCATACCTACCTATACTACATGGTATTTTCCCGCCATTCCAAAGTAAATTGCTTGAGTGCTACCTTTAAAATTCCATCATTCACCTTTGCAATATATAGCTCATTGGACAAATAGCTTAAAAACTATTGTGGTATTGAATATGTAATTATGCACTTTATCTCTTATTAAGTTGCTTGTTGTGCGATAACCATGTTTACTGGGGAACGCCATCAACTCATTGTTGAATATCATGTGAGTTGCTATGCATGTTCGTCTTGTCTGAAGTAAGGGCGATCTACACTGAGTTGAATGGTTTGAGCATGCATATTGTGAGAGAAGAACATTGGGCCGCTAACTAAAGCCATGATTCATGGTGGAAGTTTCAGTTTTGGACAAACATCCTCAAATCTCTAATGAGAAAAGAATTAATTGTTGTCAAATGCTTAAAGCATTAAAAGAGGAGTCCATTATCTGTTGTCTATGTTGTCCCGGTATGGATGTCTAAGTTGAGAATAATCAAAAGCGAGAAATCCAATGCGAGCTTTCTCCTTAGATCTTTGTACAGGCGGCATAGAGGTACCCCTTTGTGAAACTTGGTTAAAGCATATGTATTGCGGTGATAATCCAGGTAGTCCAAGCTAATTAGGACAAGGTGCGGGCACTATTAGTACACTATGCATGAGGCTTGCAACTTATAAGATATAATTTACATGATGCATATGCTTTATTACTACCGTTGACAAAATTGTTTCATGTTTTCAAAATCAAAGCTCTAGCACAAATATAGCAATCGATGCTTTTCCTCTATGAGGACCATTCTTTTACTTTCAATGTTGAGTCAGTTCACCTATTTCTCTCCACCTCAAGAAGCAAACACTTGTGTGAACTGTGCATTGATTCCTACATACTTGCTTATTGCACTTATTATATTACTCTATGTTGACAATATCCATGAGATATACATGTTACAAGTTGAAAGCAACTTGAAACTTAATCTTCTTTTGTGTTGCTTCAATACCTTTACTTTGAATTATTGCTTTATGAGTTAACTCTTATGCAAGACTTATTGATGCTTGTCTTGAAGTGCTATTCATGAAAAGTCTTTGCTTTATGATTCACTTGTTTACTCATGTCATACACATTGTTTTGATCGCTGCATTCTTTACATATGCTTTACAAATAGTATGATCAAGATTATGATGGCATGTCACTCCAGAAATTATCTTTGTTATCGTTTTACCTGCTCGGGACGAGCAGAACTAAGCTTGGGGATGCTGATACGTCTCCAACGTATCGATAATTTCTTGTGTTCCATGCCACATTATTGATGTTATCTACATGTTTTATGCACACTTTATGTCATATTCGTGCATTTTCTGGAACTAACCTATTAACAAGATGCCGAAGTGCCGATCCTGTTTTCTGTTGTTTTTGGTTTCATAAATCCTAGTAAAGAAATATTCTCGGAATTGGACGAAATAAAAGCCCAGAGGCCTATTTTTACACGAAGCTTCCAAAGACCGAAGACAAGACAAGACGAAGAGGGCCACGGGTGGCCAAACCCTAGGGCGGCGCGGCCCCACCCCACGCCGGCCTATGGTTGGGCCCCTGTGCCGCCTCTTGACCTACCCTTCCGCCTACTTAAAGCCTCCGTGCGAAACCCCCAGAGAGCCACGATACGGAAAACCTTCCAGAGACGCCGCCACCGCCGATCCCATCTCGGGGGATCCAGGAGATCGCCTCCGGCACCCTGCCGAGAGGGGAATCATCTCGGAGGACTCTACACCGCCATGGTCGCCTCCGGTGTGATGAGTGAGTAGTCTACCCCTGGACTATGGGTCCATAGCAGTAGCTAGATGGTTGTCTTCTCCCCATTGTGCTATCATTGTCGGATCTTGTGAGCTCCCTATCATGATCAAGATCATCTATATGTAATTCTATATGTTGCGTTTGTTGAGATCCGATGAATAGAGAATACTTGTTATGTTGATTATCAAAGTTATGCTATGTGTTGTTTAAGATCTTGCATGCTCTCCGTTACTAGTAGATGCTCTGGCCAAGTAGATGCTTTTAACTCAAGAGGAGTACTTATGCTCGATAGTGGGTTCATGCATTGACACTGGACGGTGACAGAAAGTTCTAAGGTTGTGTTGTCTGTGCCACTAGGGATAAAACATTGATGCTATGTCTAAGGATGTAGTTGTTGATTACATTACGCACCATACTTAATGCAATTGTCTTTGCTTTGCAACTTAATACCGGAGGGGTTCGGATGATAACCGAAGGTGGACTTTTTAGGCATAGATGCGTTGGATGGCGGTCTATGTACTTTGTCGTAATGCCCAATTAAATCTCACTATACTCATCATGATATGTATGTGCATTGTCATGCTCTCTTTATTTGTCAATTGCCCAACTGTAATTTGTTCACCCAACATGCTGTTCGTCTTATGGGAGAGACACCTCTAGTGAACTATGGACCCCGGTCCATTTCTCTTTACTGAAATACAATCTATTGCAATACTTGTTTTACTGTTTTCTGCAAACAATCATCTTCCACACAATACGGTTAATCCTTTGTTACAGCAAGCCGGTGAGATTGACAACCTCACTGTTTCGTTGGGGCAAAGTACTTTGGTTGTGTTGTGCAGGTTTCCACGTTGGCGCCGGAATCTACGGTGTTGCCCGCACTACATCCCGCCGCCATCAACCTTCAACGTGCTTCTTGGCTCCTCCTGGTTCGATAAACCTTGGTTTCTTTCTGACGGAAAACTTGCTGCTGTGCTCATCATACCTTCCTCTTGGGGTTGCCCAACGAACGTGTGAAATACACGCCATCAAGCATTAACACAAATTAAGAAGCATTTTGAAGGTTGAAAGGTAGCGCATGAGAATTTACTTGGAATGGTTTGAAATGCCATGCATAGGTATTTATGGTGGACACTCTGGAATAACTTGGTTTTCATGTGTTTGGAAGCACGAGCAGCGTTCCCGCTCAGTACAAGTGAAGGCTGGCAAAAGACTAGGGAGCGACAAATCAAGAGAGCATAATTGTCATAATCATGCTTGCGGCAAAATAAATTAACGAGGCATAAAAGTGATACAAGAACTCTGAAGCAATGTAAATCATCGAGGCTTAATTGACTTTTTTTCAGTCATATGCATGCGTGACCATGTGCCAAGTTAATTCAAATGAATTATTCAGAGGAGGATACCACAATATCATACCTATTTATGAATAAAACAATGCAAGCAAACATCCATGACATGCTACTCATATTAATAAATTGGAGCTAAGTATGAGAGATCATGAACTACTAGACTCTCTTAAGTGACATATACCTCACATGAAACAACTAAGCATGCTCACATGGATGAGTATATGTACAAAAATGAAAACAAATAAAGTTCATACCAGCCTCTTACCACAATCAGATTGTCGAATATCGTCATTATTGCCTTTTCACTTGTGTAGCTTGGATAATATGAATGAAAACCACGCTCCAGCCACCGAAGACCATTGAACTCATAATGAACTTTACAAACCAAAGAAGGACAGCAAATATTTTTGGTGTTTTTGAATTTGAGAACAAGAATAAAAGGAAGCAAGCAAACAAAGCAAAATCTTTTTGGATTTTCTTATAGCAAACCAACGATATCAAATAAAGTAAGATAAAATCAAGAAACTAAATTAAACAAATGGTGAAGAGAAACAACAGAAATATTTTTGGTCTTTTTGTGTTTTAGGAAAGAAACAAAGTAAGAATAAGAAAAATGAAAACTGAAAGAAACACAGAAAAGCAAGATGGCAGAAATCTGCCAAAACTTGACAGCAGTACAGTAATCGATTTTAAAGAAAATCTTACACTGCTCAGCTCGAAAAATGTTCAACTAATGAAAGTTAGATAACAACCTGGGGAACATGCACAAAAATTGGCAGCTCAAAATAACGTTCTGGCTGTGCGCAAGAATTTTTTTAGTAACAGTCCAGAATCTGTTTTCAGGCAGCACTTCCCCAAATATCATCTCCTTCTCATTAGAAAACCACTCAAAGAGACTAAACAAGTATGTACAAGTATCCAGCAACCATAATATGCAAAGAATGAGTGATGCCGGTATACCTCCCCCCAAGCTTAGGCTTTTGACTCTTCTTGATCACATTATATCACCCTTCTCTCTTGACCCTTGAAAACTTCACACCAAACTTCTCATAAACTTCATTAGAGGGGTTAGTACTCAAAAACTTTAATCCACTTTAGTCCTGTAGTGACACATTGCAAGAACTCAATAAAACATTAGCTACAGCTCTCCACGTCTAAAAAGTTTCACTTAAAATCCACAAGAGACAATGCAAAAAACAGAGATAGAATCTGTCAAAACAGAACAGTCAGTAAAGACGAATTTTTAAGAGGTACTTCCGTTGCTCAAATCAGAAAACTCAAAACTAATTAAAGTTGCGTACATATCTGAGGATCACTCACGTAAATTGGCAGATTTTTCTGAATTACCTACAGAGAACCCTACCCAAATTCGTGACAGCAAGAAATCTGTTTCTGTGCAGAAATCCAAATCTAGCATCAACCTTCTATTAGAGACTTTACTTGGCACAATAATGCAATAAAGTAAAGATACAAATGTATTGCTACAGTAAGTAAAATAAGTGGAGGAAGAAAGAGATGTGGTTTACCTCCTCTATGCATATAAAAAGTATTTGTTAACAAGGTTGATCAAGTCTTTCCACCAAATAAATTTTACATAGCATAAAAAGAAATAAACCTCAAATCAATCATGTTACCTTGAATTGTATTGATATGGATCCAATCATAAGATTTTGATATCCTTCTTTAGGCTCATATATAGGACAATCGATAGTTCCAACTTTGATAGTTCTCACATTAGAAATAGTATTAACTCCACATACTTTATCAATCCTCTTGGGGAAATAGACGGTGTGCTCCCTATCATCAACATTGAAAGTAACCTTTCCTTTATTGCAATCAATAACAGCCCCTGCGGTGTTAAGAAAAGGTCTCCCAAGAATAATAGACATATTATCATCTTCAGGCATTTCCAACACAACAAAATTAGTTAATATCAAGCAGTTATTAGTAACTTGAACAGGAACATCCTCGCATATACCAACAGGAATAGTAGTAGACTTATCAGCCATTTGCAAAGATATATCAGTAGGTATCAACTTATCTAAGTAAAGTCTCTTATAAAAAGAAAAAGTCATAACACTAACACCGGCTCCCAAGTCACATAGAGCAGTTTTAACATAATTATTCTTAATAGAATAAGGAATAGTAGGTATACCTGGGTCGCCCAACTTCTTTGGAACTTTGCCATTGAAAGAGTAATTAGAAAGCATAGTGGAAATTTCCTCATTGGGGATTTTCCTTTGTTAGTAACAATATCTTTCATATACTTTGAATAAGGAGGCAATTTAATAGCATCAGTCAAAGGGATTTGCAAGAATAAAGTTTTCATCCAATCACAAAATTTATTATAGTGTTCTTCTTCCTTTGATTTTAGTTTCTTAGCAGGAAAAGGCATTTGCTTTTGCACCCAAGGTTCCCTTTCATTACCATGTTTCTTAGCAATAAAATCTTCTTTAGTGTACTTTTTATTTTTATCTTGCTTTTCAGGTTCATCTTCAACTTCTTCTTTATCAGAAACATCATTCTTATCATTACCATTATTATTATCATGTTCATTACCACTTTCAGTTTCAGCATCGGAAATAGAAATACTATTAGGATCATTAATAGGTTCAGAGGATTCTACAACATTTTTATGTTTCTTCTTCTTTTTCTTAGAAGGAGCTCTAGGTTCAATGCGTTGAGAATCTTGTTCAATTCTTTTGGGATGCCCTTCGGATATAGAGGATCCTGGGTAGAGACACCACCTCTAGTTGTTACTTCATAAGCATGTTTCTCTTTAGAATTATTTTTCAATAAGTCATTTTGCACTTTAGTGAGTTGATCAATTTGAGTTTGAACCATTTGAAAATGTTTAACAAGCATCTTAACATCATTGGAGGTTCTCTCCACAATATCATGCAAATTGCTAATAGCTTGAGAATTTTCCATTAGATGATTCTCTACTCTCATATTAAAAGTTTCTTGCTTAACAATATAATTATCAAACTCATCTAAGCATTGCGCAGGAGGTTTTGAATACGGAATATCTTCCCTAGTAAAGCGTTGAAGGGAGTTTACCTCAATCATGGATGAAGGGGGAATTATCTCACATATATCTTCTATGGGAGGTAGATTCTTCACATCTTCAGATTTAATGCCTTTCTCCTTGAGAGACTTCTTGGCTTCCCACATATCTTCATCATTCAATTTAATTAAACCCCTCTTCTTCAATATTGGCGTTGGAATTGGTTCAGGCGTAGTCCAATCATCATGATTCCGGCCTATTTTAGCCAATAATTCTTCCGTCGGAGTTCTTTTCCTGAAAACACAACCAGCACAACTATCCAAATATGCCCTAGAATCAATGGTTAGTCCACTATAAAATATATCAAGTAGATCATTCTTTTCTAAATCATGTCCAGGTCGAGCTCTGATAAGAGAACAAAATCTTGCCCAAGCCTCAGGCAATTTCTCTTCATCTCCCTGGTCAAATCTATAAATTTTCTGTAAAGAAACATGTTGAGCACTAGCAGGAAAGTATTTTTGAAAGAAAACATCACGCAAATCAGTTGGACTTTTAATAGAACCAGGAGGCAAATTATTATACCAAGTTTAGCATCATCCTTTAATGAGAAAGGAAAAAAATTTAGCGACAAAATAAGTACGCATCTTGATATCATCAGAAAACAAGCTACTCATAGAAGAAAGTTCAATCATGTGTTCTACAGCACTTTCTTTTTCAGTACCACAAAAGGGTGCTTTCTCTACAATAGCTATATGAGATAGATCAAGAGAAAATCATAATCTTTATCCTTAATGCATATAGGAGATGTGGCAAATTTAGGATCGGGAGATAACTTATGTCTAACAGTATATTGTGTGAGAAACTTTTTAATTTTACTTGCATCAGCAGTAGCATTGCATCTATTAATAAGATCATCATTAAGCTCCACATAATCTTCATCAGGATCATCACTAGAATAATCAAGTTCAGGTGAATTAACAGGTGTAGTAGCATTAGGAGTTTCAGTATTTTCAATTTGTCTAGACCTAGCAATTGTAGCATCTAGAAAAGATCCCAATGAACCACTATCATCAAGCACAGCAGAAGCATCATCAATATTATAAGAATTTTTAGATTCAGCAGAAGTACCAGCAAGTGAAGCATGTGGTGGTGAAACAAGTTTATCAATCATAGATGGTGAATCAAGAGCACCAGAGGTACTCAGAGTTGTACCTTTTCTTGTAGTGGATGGTAATATGGCGGCTTTAGGATCGCGAGTTTTACCCATGATGGAGAATTTGCAGCGAACAATATCAATCCAAGTGAACTTCCAAATAAAGCTATGCTCCCCGGAAACGGCGCCAGAAAACGGTCTTGATAACCCACAAGTATAGGGGATCGCAACAGTCTTCGCGGGTAGTAAAACCCAATTTATTGATTCGACACAAGGGGAGACAAAGAATACTTGAAAGCCTTAACAGCGGAGTTGTCAATTCAGCTGCACCTGGAAACAGACTTGCTCGCAAGAGTTTATCGAGTAACCGTTTTATAGCGATGGCAGTAGTGAAATAACAGGCGAGTAATAGAGACAGCAGTAGTGATTATAGTAAACAGCAGGATTAAAATACTGTAGGCACGGGGACGGATAACGGGCGTTGCATGGATGAGAGAAACTCATGTAACAATCAAGCAGGGTATTTGTAGATAATAATAAAACGGTGTCCAAGTACAAAGCAATCAATAGGCATGTGTTGCAATTATAGTCGTACGTGCTCGCAATGAGAAACTTGCACAACATCTTTTGTCCTACCAGCCGGTGGCAGCCGGGCCTCAAGGGAATCTACTGGATATTAAGGTACTCCTTTTAATAGAGTACCGGTGACAAGGTATTAATTTGTCAATGCCTACGGATTGTAGACTAGGGTTTAGTTAGATATAGAGGGCAAGTAGATCTCGAAGGTTTCAGCCGAAAAGTACTCGACGAATATGAAAACTAGGGTTTGAGAAACAATGATTCGATGATTTCTTTGTTCTCGACTCCCCTTATATAGGAGGCGGAGCCGAGGGATTCGTATTGTACAAGTTACAGAGTTCGGGAAGGTTTCTAACTCCTCCCGCAAGATTACAAATAATACTTCCTATTACAACTCTAGCTTTCCTTAACAATATCTTGGGCTTCCGAGTCTTCTTATTCTTCGGGTAGTGGGCTTCAGTAAACCCGGGTACTATCTTCGGCAGGCCATTGGGGATGCCTATGTCGGTAGCCCCGAGATTTTACTTGAATCGTAGAGTCGGGAAAATCTCCACTGTTTATTTTTACTCGACAATTTAAAACTTTTCTATATTTATTCACATAATTTCTATATTGTGCAGGGATAATGGTAATTGGGGCTAGTTCATCTGACGGATCGTACTAGTTAACTGCTCTAGTGGCAATCCGCAAAACCTACTTCAAAATCACATCCCTGGACATGATCTCGGGATGTGTAACTTTGACAGTGCCGCTTAAGGTCTTACCATTCGTCGAGTCCCATCCTTATTTATCGGGTACCTAACGCGTCCGTTAGGATTTTTCTTCGTATCTGTTGATACGGATAAAAGTAACAAACCGACGTCGACGGCGCCACGCCACGAACGGATCTGGGGTCTTACCTTCGCAAAGTTTTGCGGCATTCAGAAATTGATCGCAACTTTGGCGTTCTGAGAATATATTGTCGAGTGCTTATTCGGCTGTTGGAATGGCACATTTTATTGAGTCAAAGATGACTTATATTGCTCTCCCGATGGGAGTATATGCAGAGTTATTTATAACTCGAAATATACTCTTTTGCTCTTCTATCTTTCTTCTTTTTATTCTTTCTTTCTTTTTTATAATTTCATCGGGCACGCGAACAGCGTTCCCGATGGGAGTAGCCCCCGAGGCTACGGCCAAGAACTTGTGCTTGGTTGTAGGCTCTACGCCTTATGCCGCTATATTTTCTTTCTCTCCCGAAGTTTTATAATTTCTCGGGTGCGCGAACAGCGCTCCCGGGGGTAGCCCCCGAGGCTATGAACAAATATTCATATTTGATCATAGGCTCAAGCCATCTCTATTTTGTCTTTCTGATCTTTTCATTTTTTCAAAATAGCCCCCGAGCATTTGATCAAAAACTTGTATTTGATCAAAGGCTCTCCAATACTTTTTGCATGTCGCCTTTTTATGCCGCTGTTGAGTCGAATTTTTCTCTCTGACAAGGTGACGTTATTGCTGACGATAGCCACGATTGTAAATCCAAAAATCGCGAGAAATTTTATCCCACTGCCTTGCGGGCCCAAATTATCCATTATCTTGACACGTCGTGTAGGTGGGAGACACACGTCCTCTGCTTTTCCTGGCGCACGTACCGTAACTTCTCCAGTGTTAAAATACTTTTTTACCCTTGTTTCTGCGTGGTTATCATCTGCCGCACCCGTTTTCCATCCAACGGTCCGCCGCTTCGCCTCACCTTTATATAAGATCTCCTTCTTCCTCCTCGAGCACTTCCGCTCGCGCCGTTCTCCTACTCTCCTCTGCGAAACCTGCTCCTGCGCCCCTCAATTCCCTAAGCTCATCTTCTCCAAGTTGCATTCATGCGCCATTGTTGATGCCACCGCGTCGGTTAACTAGGCACCACACGCCTGAATCGTCGATGGCCGCCGCAGATCTGGGAAGCGCGGAGTGGGAAAGGTCCAAAATTTCCACCCAGGACATCAATCTTTTGAAGAAGCTGGGGATTAACAAGAAACCCAAGGCCCTGTGCTTCCCTAGTGAAGAAAGCTACCCAACCCCTCCAATGGGGTATCGGGTAAGTTTCGTCGACCATCTCATCCGCGGTCTTTCCGCCCCTATTCATCCTTTCCTCCGTGGATTGCTTTTTGTTTATGGTCTTCAACTTCACCACCTCACGCCCAACTCTATCCTCCATATCTCCATTTTCATCACCCTCTGTGAGGCCTTCCTTGGCGTCCAGCCTAATTGGGCGCTATGGAAGCGCATTTTATTTTGTCGCCGCAATGGCTCTCCCAATGTCGCTTATAATATAGGCGGCGTTGTTATTTCTGTTCGCCCCACGGTCGATTATTTCGACGTAAAACTCCCTGACTCAGTTCAAGGGTGGCGCAAGAAGTGGTTGTACATCCAGGAGGAGAACCATGGATGTGCTGAAGACAACATCCCTCCTTTCGATGGTGCCGAGAAAATCCTTCGCCGCCGCTCCTGGGATGCAGATGCTACCGAGGAAGAAAAAGCTTCGACAGAGGCCCTGATGACTCGCATCCATGAGTTGCAAAATACTCGCGGCAAAGAGTTGTCAGGTATCCAAATTACAGCGTATTTTCTTAGGACCAGAGTGCAGCCTCTTCAGGCTCGCAAAAACCCTCTCTGGAAGTATGCTAGCGACAAAGACGCGGATCGGTTGTCGGTGGATTTGGAGGTCAAGGATTTAGAAAAGCTTGTCCGAAAAATTTCTTCTCTCAGCAAAAAAGATTATGTCCCTTCTTCTTGTCGTGTAAAACCATACAGCGCCAGCAATGCGCTTCCCAAGGTAAACTTTGTCGACTGACTTGTTATTGCCTTGCTATTTTTTTTATAACTCCTCTTTTTTGTTGACATCTTCCCCTGTTTTTATATAGAACCATCCAAATCTTATCTCGCTTCCTCCCCTTCCTAAGGGTGGAGAAGTCGATGAAAGGGTCGTTGTCACTGAAGACAACCAAGATGCTCCCTCTTTTGTGAATGAACCCGCAGATTCTCGAAAATCTGCGGGATCTGTTGAAAAAGAGGCTGCTTCTGAAGGTACTGCATCAGCACAATCTCCTCCTCCCGCTGTTTCTCCAAAGAGCAAAAGGAAAAGGAGTGATGTCGAAGATTCCGGCACCTCCAAAGCCGAAGAAGCTGTTCCTTCACATCAGAAGGCAGCTTATGATCCATACCTTGAGGCCCTCATCAGTTCGTAAGTCACCTATCTTTTTTTTGTACTCGAAGATTTTTCGCTATCTTGCTTTTTATACTGCCAACATTTGATCGCAGTGATGATGAGGAAGAAGTACCAGCTTTTGATGTGGCTGCTCGAACGAGTACGTCACATACTCTAGTTGTTTCGGAGGCGCCAGTTGAAGGAGAGGAAACCTCGCCTCCTCAACAAAACATCGGCGCTTCTACTCCTCCTTCAAGCCCCCTTGTCCCTTCACCGAAAAGGGCAAGGGTTGAAACAATCCCGGAGCCTGCTCTTCAATTGAGTAACTCCTCTAACCCTCTCTTGAATGATGTAAGTTCTTAATTTCCTTGTCACTGTCTATATTTCCTCTGTTTGCTTCTTTATGCCATCATATTTTTCCCATACCGACATTTTCTTTCTTTATCCTTCTTTGACAGCCTATGATCAAAGAGCTTATTCGTATCGGTGCCCAATTCATTGGGTATCGTGAGTATGCGAGTAAGACTGAAGGTAATGCCTTGCTGCTTATTTTTGCCCTTGCCTTCTTACTCTTTTGTTGTCGATGTTTTTAACAAAATTTAACTTTCTTGGCAGAAAAACTGACAGAGGTCAACGATCGTGCCAATACACTTGCTCAAAAATTAGAGCAAAGTGAAGAGGCTCATAAGAAGGCCGAATCAGATGCTATCCAAGCTAGAGCAGAGGCTAACAAGGCCAAGGCCGATGCTGCTGGTGTCGAAGATCTTAGGAAGAGACTTCACGATGCCGAGACTTCGCTGAGCGAGCATATAGCCGCACAATCTGCTCGCGAGGAAGCGATCATTAAGCGCGTAAGGTCGCAAAACCGTCGCTTTGTCAGTAAGTATCTGAACCACTTCACATCCTTTCGAATTTCTTTCTTTCACTTGTTTGTTGATCAATAAGTTTTTATCTTGACAGGTAAAACGTCTCAAGAATTTGAACTTGAAGATCCCGACAACGATCCTCTTCTTGACGCCATTTCGTTCCTTGAGTTTCATGGAACAGAAGCACGCGAGGGAATTGATCAAGCTAAGTCCGGGTTGTCGCGACTCTTCCCCTATTTCTTCCCGAAGAAAGAGGAAGCCGCAACTTTTCTTGCTCTCGCCAAGTGCTTTAATCCACCAGAAGATCTTGGACTGAAGATGCGCCATGAGAACATGAAGATTGTTGTTGAAAGCACTGTTGCCTTGGTCGCTGATAGCCAACAAACTATCAACTGGGCGAAAGTAGGCGACACAGAACAGGTAGAGCAGACAAAATGGCGATCGTTGATCAAGGCGGCAAAGCCCGACACGAAGAAAATCCTGTCCTATCTCGGGATCAAGCCATCTTCAACTCCTAGCTCATCAAAGTCGGAGGTCTAGTTGAATGCCCCTTCTTTTTATTTTTCTGTTTCTTTAGCTATTGTCGCCATATGAGTTTTGGCGACAATTACCTTAGTACTTTTGAAGAAATCCTTCTGTAATATCTATGTAAATTTCTTGAAGAGCAATTGAATTCTGTCTTGTGCAATCCTTTGATATTGGAATTTTCTTTTTCCAGTTGATATTTGATAACTACTCTGCCGATCCTCATTCTGCCGATACTTCTCCTGCTTCCTCCTTCTCGAAGAAAACACTAATCAATGATAACTTTGTCGACGGTTCTTCGGGACAACATTTGTCGCAAGATTTGCAAGAATTGCGCCAACAACTCCAATCTATGAAAAAACAAACTCTTGTGATGATGGAACAATCTCGACAGGCATCCGAGAGAGAGAATATTGCTCTTCAACAGGCAAAAGAAGCCAGTGCTGCAAAGGATGCTGCTGTTGCTGAAGCTACCGAAGGTTCCTCCCTAGAAATTATATGCTTCAGCTAATGACCGACGCCAGCCTGGACATGACGGGTATGTTTCCTTTCATAACCATGCTGGATGTTATTTTTGCTATCCTTTCTTCCTTGTCAATTTATTTGTTGTACCAGGCTCATTTTTGGATACTGCCGCCGAAGATCAACGCGTTGAAGCTCGAGCCAATGCTTTGCTCAAACTGGCCGCACGACATGGTTCCAACTTTTGGGTTACTCCCGAGCGTACTCGTCAAATTGTCAGATTTCAAGATCGCGCGGGTCAGGTCCGTGATTTCCTTGACTTATGTACGAAGACTTTGTTTTTGGTTTATGGAACCATGTTCCCTCGCAACAAAATGCCAGAAACTCCTCCTGCATTAATGGAAAAGTTTCGAGATGCTCCTCGAATCCATGGCTTTGTGAGGGCTCAACTCTCTGCTGGCGCAAGATTTGCTATGATGATGATAAAGATTTGCCATCCAAAATTGCCCTTGGATCAAATTGTTCCCACGTGCCTGGCCAAAATGTCGAAGAAAAAGAGAAACATGGGCAAGATTGATGATCTGGTGACTCCTGTAGCCGAAGATATGATGGATGAACTTCTTCGGATGGACGCTGAATTCTTCGTGAAGGGTAGCTATGCCGAGCATAGTACTCGTCCTTCCAATGAACGAGTCACCATAGACCATGTGCTAGGTATCCATTGAGGGTTTTCCCTTTTTTCTTGCTGTAGTTTCACCATTGATACGTTTTTGTAGGCATGGTCTATATTGTAAAAGCTGTCAACTCTGTAAGTGTGTATTGTTTTCTATTTTTGATCGTCAAGCCCCCGAGCCTTTGGCTAGAGCTTATACTATTTTGTTAGCCCGAAGATTTTTCTCTTATTGCGACAAGGTATATATATTTTGCTATCAATGGTGACGTTCTATATTTTGTTGCGAGGTTTTCAGACCAAAGCAATATCATTTTGACGAGTACACTATATTTTTAGTCGTTAGCTTCCGATATTCTATTTGGCGAGGTATTCTTGTACCAAGGCTAAATATTTCGGTAAGTCTATATATTTTGTAACTTGAAGGCATTGAGCCCCCGAGCGTGTCGAACAATAAGAAGTATATCTCCACTATCTTTATTATATTGCAGCACCGCGAGCCCGCCTCATTAAAAACCTTTCCGGCCCCACTCGGTGCCCCAAAAAGGAAAAGAGTGCGTCTGAAAACTCGCGGGCGTTTCAGTACATTGTATTTTTACATAGCGACGACTGGATTTTGTCATCCGGGCGGGAATAGCGACGACTGGCACCGTCTGTGGGAATAGCGACGACTGGATTTTGTCATCCGGGCGGGAACTCTCATCTACATCAACAGCTAGATCGCATCTAGTCTACTTGTCTTCTTCAACATGATCAACTTCATCAAGAAACGACGGCAACAATATCGTCGTCACCAGGCAGCAGAGATCGGATCCTGATTTACACTGATCCGTTTTGATTTTCGGCTGGCCAAGTCGTTTACTTCGTCAGATCTTGGCTGCATCCAACCCGCAACTTGGACCGCGCGGACTTCATCGCCAATAGCACTCCCAGACTTGGCTGATCGAATCTAAGACAGATTGAGACTGTGATGGCGGTGTTACACGCGCTTATCTTCAGCGTTCTACACAAATACATACAGCCGTTTCGTCGGCAGCTGGTGTGGCGTCTGTTCATCCGAATCAATACAGACAAGCACCAAGACCAAGTCCAGAGGATGGCCAGGTCCCAAGGAACTACAGTGGCCATGTAGTCAATGCAAGATCCATTAAACAAAATAGATTTGAAGCAGCATGCAGATCGGACCAAACATCAAGGAGATGCGCTGATTTAGGAGATGCACTGATCGTTGAATAGTTGAATAAGATGCATAGGGCGTTCACAAATCCATAAAAAAATAGCATCGTTCAATATGCAAGCCTTCCTATGTACGGACCTACATGCTTTTCAAGAATCAAGATGCATGAAGATCGTATGTCAGCGTATTCTACAAAACCTAGCAGTATAGTGCACCACCTGCACGGACAATTTCCAAGGGTACATCAAGAAATAGAGGCTCTCAAGTCCGTAAGATCGGTTCCAGCTAGAAGCAAGGAACATGAAGACCGGATTACAATCCAAGAACGCGAAACTTGAAAGTTAGACGTCGCGACTCCTTCTGTCCGAGCGACTATGTCAACTACGTCCACTTCCTCGATTACTACTCCTCTACATGGATTAAGCCATCGAGTTCAGCAACAACAAACATCCGATACAAAAATATCAGGTGCTATATTTCCAGTTAATTATTACTAGCAAAAATTTATTTCACCAAATATTTTCGGCTCGTGCTGTTATTTGTGCGTGGATTTGTGCACTTCAATCTACAGATCGGAATACTTTGCTGCGTTTATCCCGTTCCCAGCGTGCGCTCGCCTCGCTCGGGTGCTCGCCCGCCGCGAACTCGACGTTTCACTCCTCTGTGCCGATTAGTTCGGCTAAATGCAGCATGGTTCCACTTCATCGGTTGCGTCCACTTCGTCGACTGCGTCCGAGGCATGATTTGCGTTCACATCGGCTTCGTCGCACCCGATAAAAAGCTAAGTTTCCCTTTTCCTCCAAAATTTAATTATGTATTTACTTTTGCCACACCCGAATACTCGGGAGCTCCACCATTACATCATTAGAGCAAAATTCACCCAACACTGGGGGCTGTGCCATTACTTCGTTATCACAAATATACTCGGTTACTTGGTGAATTTCTTTTCTTCGGCTCTGTATATATTTTCTCCGGTTCAGTGAAAGTATTTTCTTCGGCTCAGTGGAATTTATTTTCTTCGACTTAGTGGATTTATCTTCTTCGGCTCAGTGGATTTATTCTCTCTGGATTACTGGATTGGTTTTCTTTGGGTTATTATTGGTTCACTTATAAAATATTACCCGACGCGTTTCTGGGTCAACGGATTCATCTTCTATGGTTATTATTGGAACTATTTTCTCCGGCTCAATGGATTTATCCTCTATGATATCAACGGATTCATCTTCTATGGTTATTATTGGAACTATTTTCTCCGGCTCAATGGATTTATCCTCTATGATATTAATGGATTCATCTTCTATGGTTATTACTGGAACTATTTTCTCCGGCTCAATGGATTTATCCTCTATGATATCAACGGATTCATCTTCTATGGTTATTACTGGATTTTTCGGGTCAATGGATTCATCCTCTATGATATTGGCGGATTCATCTTCAATATATGATGGTGTAATCTTTAATATGGATTCATCTCAAGTACTTCACTTCGGACTTCATCTTCAGTATTTCATCCTTAATGGCCTTCTTCCGGCGACACGGATAATGCTCGGGGGCTCGACAACAACTTCGCCCCAAGTAACAACTGTGACACGGCATCTAAGCAATAATCATGGCATCACCCCAGCAGTGCTCGGGGGCTTGGCTATTTATTCATCAAAAATATGGCGGCATCCACTTTTGATATTTGGTGGTTTCTACTTTGGCTATATTTCTTATCTACACTCGAAGACTTCATCATGCATCGACTTCGTCCTGTCCAAAAAGCTAAGTGTTCTTTTATTTTGCACAAAGTTGATTATCATTTACTTTCGCCGCACCCGACACTCGGGGGCTGCGCCATACTTCTTCATTTTGCATCTCAGGTCGACAGAAAGAATAATTGCGCCTACAAAAAGTCTTCAGGAAGGAACCCGACGAAATCAAAAGAGAACCCGACAAAATCTTATTCAGGGAGGACCCGAAGAATTATCTTCAAGGAGATCCCGAAAAATTGTCCTCAAGGAGGTCCCGAAAAATTGTCCTCAAGGAGGTCCCGAAAAATTGTCCTCAAGGAGGTCCCGAAGAATTATCTTCAAGGAGGTCCCGAAGAATTATCTTCGAGGAGGTCCCGAAAAATTGTCCTCAAGGAGGTCCCGAAGAATTATCTTCAAGGAGGTCCCGAAGAATTATCCTCAGGGAGGACCCGAAGAATTGTCCTCAAAGAGGACCCGAAGAAATTTTCCTGAAGGAGGAACTCGACGAAATTTTCATCAAAAAAGGAAAAAGAAAAAAAAAGAGAAGGTGGACAAATCTTCGGGTCCATTGACTCGTCAATATTGTTCCGAGCATCGGTGATGTGATGTACCCGACAATATAGAAGAACCAATCTATTCGGCTGTCTTATCAAGCCCGAGAGAAAAATAGAAGAACCCACAAAATGGGTCATTGCATCAGCCGAACAAGGCACTTGACAATATATTCTCAGAGCGCCAAAGTTGCGATCAATCTCTGAATGCCGCAAAACTTTGCGAAGGTAAGACCCAGATCCGTTCTGTGGGCGTGGCATCGCCAAGACCCTCGCTACTTTTATCGGTATCAACAGATACGAAGAAAAATCCTAACGGACACGTTAGGTACCCGATAAATATGACTGGGACTCGATAGAATGGTAAGACCTTAAGCGGCACCTGTCGAAGTTTACACCAGTATCCCGGGATCATGTCCAGGGACGTGATCTTGAAGTAGGTTTTTGCGGATTGCCACTAGAGCAGTTAACTAGTACCTGATCCGTCGATGAACTAGCCCCAATTACCATTATCCCTGTACAATATAGATATGGATGTCAAATAAAAATAGCAGCAGCCAGGAGTCGATAAAAAAAGAAAGGGGTTGCGCCAAGTTCTTTATTGAGTAGTACAACTTGAGCCTATGCCAGGTGCAAGCACCTGGCCATAAGCTCGGGGGCTACTCTTATCGAGAGTATTGTTCACCCTCCTGATAAGATACAAGAAAGAGGAAAAATTGTGGTGTCGATGAAAAGCAAGTTGAGCCTACACCCAAGTGCAAACACTTGGCTGTAGCCTCGGGGGCTACTCCCATCGGGAGCGCTGGCTGCGCACCCGATAGAAAAATAACTTCGACAGCATCTACGACAATTAAGGTTTGTAGACTCAACTCGATTCTACGACTCGAGTAGAGCCTACTCCCATCGGGAGCACATGGATTTCATCAAGTCCTCCAGAAATATAGTTAAGTTCTTCATCGAGTAGTACAACTTGAGTCTATGCCCAAGTGCAAGCACTTACCCATAGACTCGGGGGCTACTCCCATCGGGAGCGCTGTCGCGCACCCGATAGAAAAATAACTTCGAGAATCGTCGACATCATTTATGCTACACATGATCTAAGACATGGACCTCGCCTTAGGAGATGGTTATGCTTGGAGTTTCTACGCAAGTCTTCGACTTCCCTATAAACTCGGGGGCTACTGACATGGGCATACCCTTTGGGTACCCATTATTAGTATACCTGGCTCGGCCCAATATGGAGGAGACCCAATATGGAGAAGGCCCAACAAGGCAACCCGAAGAAGTAGTCGACTAGGACTCTTGTAAAACCCTAGGCTGGTTGCATATATAAAGCTAGCCAGGGCACCCGAAAAAAGGAGGCCAACAGATAGACAGAATATAGACAACATAGCTCCGCCTATGGCGGTACCATGTAAACATATTATGCTCATATACTGGATTGCTAGCAGCACGTAGGGATCCTCCACCGAGGGGACCCGAAGCTGGGTACGTCGTGTGTCTAATCTCGTCCCCGGAATCTCCATCGTCGCTCTCTCCCGAAACCCTAGTCTACAATACGTAGGCATTGCCGAGGTGTTCCCTCGTCAGGAGGACTATATTTTGATTCTAAGCGTAGAACCACCTGAGCTGCGCCACGTTCTAGGGGTTTTTCTCGGGAGC
This sequence comes from Lolium multiflorum, assembly GCA_030979885.1. NCBI lineage: Eukaryota > Viridiplantae > Streptophyta > Magnoliopsida > Poales > Poaceae > Lolium > Lolium multiflorum. The sequence continues at coordinate 170,055,632 of CM061750.1, forward strand.
CCTTGTCTTCTTGTCCTTTATCCTGTAGGCTCCTCCGTTGATGACTTCTGTGATGATGTAAGGTCCCAACCATGGCGACTCGAGTTTTTCATGGCTCTTGATTGAGTCGCAAAACTAGGTCTCCAACTTGGAAGGATCTTGGTCGCAAACGTCGACTGTGGTGGTTTTTCAAGTCCTGCTGATATTTAGTTACCCTTGTTAATACTTCGTCCCGAGCTTCGTCAAGTGCGTCGACGTCGTCTTCCAATGCTTTCCTGGAAACTTCTTCGTTGTACTCGTGACTCGGGGAGTCGTGCTCTATTTCTATCGGCGTCTTGCCTCGCTCCATGGACCAGGAAGAACGGGGTCTCTGTGTTGCTGTATTTGGTGTTGTTCGGATGCTCCATAACACACTTGGTAATTCTTCTGGCCAGGTATGTCGAGCTTTTTCCAGTGGCCCTAACAAGCGTTTCTTGATGCCATTGCAGATGATACCATTGGCTTTCTCGACTTGACCATTGGTTTGAGGATGTGCAACTGACGCGAAGTGCAATTTGATGCCTACCTGCACAGTACGCCTTGAACTCCTTTGATGTAAAATTGCTGCCATTGTCTGTGACGATGCTATGAGGTACTCCAAATCGAAAAACGATGCTCTTCACAAACTTTATTGCTGATGCTGCATCTGGTGAATTTATCGGCTTTGCTTCTATCCACTTGGTGAATTTGTCGACAGCCACCAACAGGTACTCATATCCTCCTGGCGAAGCCTTGTGCAATTTGCCCACCATATCGAGTCCCCATTGGGCGAAAGGCCACGACAGTGGTATTGGCATCAGTTCCGCCGCCGGAGAGTGGGGTTTTGCGGCGAATCTTTGGCACGCGTCGCAGGTTCGCACTATCTCTTTTGCATCCTCGATTGCTGTCAACCAGTAAAATCCTGCCCGAAAAACCTTCGCTGCGATAGCTCGACTGCTTGCGTGGTGACCACATATTCCTTCATGCACATCCTTTAGGATTATCCTTCCTTCTTCGGGTGTGACGCACCGTTGTAACACACCCGAGATACTGCGTTTGTATAACTCCCCTTTGACCACCGTGAAAGCTTTGGATCGTCTAATAACTCGCCTTGCTTCAACTGGATCGTCGGGTATTGTTTTTCTTAGGATGTATGATATGTACGCTTGCATCCACGGGGTTTGCACCATCAATACTAGATCTTGTTCCTCTTCTTCTTCCAATGCTTCTTTTGCAGCCCCCGAGGGTTTCTCGCTCTTCTCCTTCTTTGTTAATTTCTTTGGCTTCGTGGACCTCTCTGTTATTTCTTCCCAAAATACGCCTGGCGGGATTGGAAGGCACTGCGACCCGATGTTTGCGAGAACTTCGGCTTCATCATTGCTCAATCTACTGATGTGATTTACTTCGCATCCATCAAACAGCTTCTCAAGCTCATTGTACACCTCCTTGTACGCTATCATGCTATCATTGACTGCATCACATTGGTTCATAACTTGCTGAGCCACCAATTGTGAATCGCCAAAGATTTTTAGTCGAGTTGCGCCACAAGCTTTCGCCATCTTCATCCCGTGTATGAGGGCTTCATATTCCGCTTCATTGTTGGATGCGTTTGGGAACGTCATCCGTAGGACATATTTTAACTTGTCGCCTTCGGGTGATATAAGTATCACTCCTGCTCCAGCTCCTTCTAATCTTTTGGACCCGTCGAAGTTCATGGTCCAGGTTCTCGATAAATCCGGAGGTCCTGTTTTTGCAACTCCATCCACTCTGCGATGAAGTCTGGTAGAATTTGTGACTTTATTGCCTTTCTTTTTCATACGTGATGTCCCGAGGAGAAAGTTCTATTCCCCAAAGGGAGACACGACCTGTAGCTTCTGGATTGTTGAGTATGTTGGATAAAGGCGCCTCATTGACCACTATTATCGGATGCGCCGAAAAATAGTGGCATAACTTTCTTGCCGTTGTAATCACTCCATATGCTAGTTTCTGGTACTGCGGATACCGCTGTTTGGAAGGCGATAAAACTTCACTAATGAAATATACTGGCCTCTGCACTCCATGGAGTTTTCCTTCTTCTTCCCTTTCGACAACTAGCACCGTGCTAACCACCTGGGGTGTGGCTGCAATGTACAGTAGGAGAGGTTCTTTTTCCTTCGGCGCCACTAAGACTGGTGGTGTCGAGATTGTGCGTTTCAGATCCTCGAAAGCTCTATCGGCTTCTTCGTTCCACTGGAATTTCTCTCCTTGCTTTATTAAAGCGTAGAACGGTAACGCTTTATCTCCCAGCCTGGCGACGAATGCTAAAGCTGCGACTCTTGGATTAGCTGTATTTCCTTTAACTTTGTTGGCTTCCTCATTGTTACGATAGCTTGGATTTTTTCGGGATTTGCTTCAATCCCCCTTGCTGAAACTAGGAACCCGAGAAGTTCTCCTGCCGGGACGCCGAAAGAACACTTCGTCGGATTCAACTTGAGACAGAATTTGTCGAGGTTGTCGAAAGTTTCCTTCAAGTCCTCGATTAATGTTGCCCCCTTTTTTGATGTGATGACGACGTCGTCGATGTATACTTGTACATTTTTCCCAATCTGTGTTGCCAAGCACTTTTGCATCATCCGTTGATATGTTGCTCTCGCGTTTTTCAACCCGAAGGGCATTGTTTTATAACAAAATACGCCATACGGTGTGATGAACGCTGTTTTGGCTTCGTCGTCTTCTTTTAATCTGATCTGGTTATAACCAGAGTATGCGTCCAAGAAGGAAAGACGTTCACATCCTGCCGTGGAGTCGATAATCTGATCGATCCTTGGGAGGAAAGTGATCCTTTGGACAATGTTTATTGAGACACGTAAAGTCGACACACATGCGAAGGACTTTCGTGTTTTTCTTTGGCACCATCACTGGGTTAGCTACCCAGGTGGCCTCGGTGGATATCTCTTTGATGAAACCAGCTTCTCTGAGTCGATCAATTTCTGACAGCATAGCTTTGCGGTTTGGTTCCGAAAAACGCCGCAAAGGTTGCTCGCGATAGGATCCAAGTTTAGGTGGTGCTCGGCAAGTTCCCTGGGTACTCCTGGCATGTCAGCTGGACACCATGCGAAGATTTTCCAGTGCTCACGGAGGAACTCAACGCGCGCGCTTTCCTATGCGAGGTCCATGTTTGTTGCGATGGACGTCGTTTTCTTCGGGTCTGTCGGGTGTATCTGCACTTCCTTAGAATCTTTAGCTGTATTGAAAGTTGATTCCTTGTTGGGCCTCCCTACGTCTGGCAGCACATCATAATCAGTCATGAGCCTTGACGCTGCGTACTCTGCCTGCATCCCGAAAGTTTCTGATAGTCGATGAAAATCTTTGTCGCATTTATCGGCTAGCGCAAAGCTTCCTTTGACTGTGATTGGTCCTTTAGGTCCAGGTAACCTCCAAAGCAAGTACGTGTAATGTGGTACCGCCATAAACCTGGCATATGCTGGTCGCCCCAACAAAGCATGATACTGCGACGGGAAATCCACAACTTCGAATTCCAACCTCTCTATCCTGTAGTTTTCTCGGGTCCCAAACTGAACGTCGAGATTGATCTTCCCCAGTGGGTAACTTGGCTTCTCTGGTGTGATGCCGTGGAAACATGTGTCGGTTGGTTTCAAATTTGCGAGGGAAATATTCATCTTCCTTAGCGTATCTGCGTACATAAGGTTTAAGCTGCTGCCGCCATCTATAAACACACGAGATACGTCAAATCCTGCGATGACCGCTGGTAATATGAGTGCTGACTGCCCTGGTGGAGGAACCTGCTGTGGATGGTCTGCTATAGTGAAGCCAATGTCTTGCCCTGACCAATTAAGGTACTCGACTGTTGGTGGAGGCATTTTCTCTGCCATGAACACTTGTCGCGAGATCACTTTCTGAGTTCTATTGGATGGCCTTCCCTTCTGAATCATCGAGACCGCTCCGTTAGAGTTAGGATCAACGTAAGGCGGTGGTGCAGGTGCCGCCGCTATTCTAAGCTGATGTCGATTGTCGTCCGTAATCGCGGGAGGAGGTGGCAAATGAATCTCGCTTCTAGGTTCTCGAAGATTTCTTTGCGCTGCCTGAGCATTAGCATGCCCTGCATACCTTAACATTGCCTGGAAATTGCGACAATCCTTCTGCAGATGTCCCGACTGTCTTTTCCCGTTGCTATCGAGGAAAAAATGCATCTGACACGGCCCGTTCATCATCTCTTCGGGGGACACGAAAGGCCTTTGGAACCTTGGCCCACTGTTTTGCCTATTGTTTCGAGGTTCATCTCTATTGTCGCCTCGTTGCTCATTACTTCTCTGGTAATCATCTCTGTTGTTTCCTCCTGCGCTTGCTCGGAAACCAGCCGAGATTTGTCCTGGAGTATCATAGCTCGAGTACTGCCGAGGAAATCGTCGCCTTGGTTGATAATTTTGACCGCGGTCTTCCTCTGGCGACCTATGCCGTTTGTTGTGGACAGCATCTTCTCCATCTGCCCATATGTTTTCTATTTCCATTAATGCGGACACTGTCTTTGGATTGGTCCTTCCCAAATCCTCGACAAAATCACCACGCCTGATCCCTGCGACAAACGTATCTATTGCTCTCTCATCAGATATATTTTCTGCCGAGTTTTTAATGATGTTCCACCTTTGGATATATTTTCTCATTGGCTCATCTGGCTTTTGTCGGCACGCTCTCAACTCCTCTAGTGACGCAGGTTTCTTGCATATGGACCGGAAGTTCTTGACGAATACGTCCTCGAAGTTTTCCCAACTGTCGATAGATCCTGGAGGAAGTTTCTTTATCCAAGATCGTGCGGCTCCACTCAAATGCACCTGGATGCTTTGCATAGCTGTTGCCCTGGTTCCTCCTGTGAGCTTTACCGTCTCGAGATAATCAACTAGCCAATCCTCGGGATCTTGGAGGCCGTCGAATTTCTTGAAGTTATCAGGTAATTTGAATCCCGACGGGACTCGAGTTTTTCGAACTCTCCTTGTGAAGCATGGCAAACCACACATATCCTCGTCATTTAGCTCTGGGGACTGCCGATGGTCCCTTCTGCTTTGTCGCGCTCTGTCGACCCTTGCTTGTGCTGCCGTGTCCCTTGCTCCACTTGGCCCTTCGGGAGCTGTTGTTGTTGCTGCCGCAGGTCGTGGACTATTTTGCCTTGCCTTTCCTTCGGGAGGTGTTGATATAAACGCCGTTCACATGGCTCCAACTCCTGCCATTGCCATGTTATATAATGCCTCCCTTGGATCTCCTGGGGGTGGCCTAGACGCTAAGATGAAAGCTTGTGTCGCCATGTATCCTGCTTCCGGTGTTTTGGGGATAATATTCCCCCTCGTGTCGATTGACATAAAGGACATGTCGAGGTTTTGGATTAGAGTCTCTCTTTCAGCTTCTGGTATATTTTGCAGCCGAGATCTTGCTCTCCTCCAGAGCTTCTCGTGACTATCTCCCGAAGTTTCGAGTGTCGACTTAATTCCGCTCGTCGCCTGCTTGATGCGGAAGCTGCTTCTCTTCCTCTGTTCAAGGCAGCTGTTTGTTTTTCCAACTCTCTTCCAGCTCGGGCGAGTCTATATTGATAAGCTTGCAGTTCTTCGACTGTAGCAGTTGTCTCCATTGGTTCAGAGCCATTTAAAGCTTTCGCAGCTCTATCCCAGGCTGCTTGTGGAAGTTGAACTCTGACACGTGGTGTGGGCCCAACATATTTAGTGCCCAAACCTCTCCTTAGATCTGAGGGATCGACATAGGGATTTCCCAAATCATCGAAAGCCTCTGATGTTTCCTCTTGATCGCGACTTGCTTCTCCAATGGCATAAACTTGGTGATATTTTGGAGTTTTCACTTTGCTTGTTTTGGTGACACCATCATAGAGATTGGTGAAGACCTTCCCAATAGACATGGATTTGTTGATGAAGTCGAAGCTGTCGGTGTCTCTTGAATCATCGCTTATATAGGAGTCCGCAGATGACTCGAAGGACATGTCGCTGAAGATCTTGGCGAGTTTTTCGCTTGCATCGCTGCCGATGAAGCGTGGCGACGAAATCTCCTTGTCGCTTGACTCGATGGATGATGCTGAGTTTGAGAAATCAGGACCAACCGCCGATAATCCCGATGAGATCGGAACTTCGAGACGATACACTCCTTCTTTCTCGACGCGGAAATCAAACTTTCCAATCGTCATCTTCATGGGCTCCTCCAGATACGCATATGCATCCAAACGGGAGGGCGGGTGAGGAATAAAATCAACGAGACCAGTTTCGATCTGTTTACCTCTGTCCATGATGTTGCTTGCTGCTGATGAAGTCGACGATCTTGAACGTGCCATCGAGATCAGCTCCTTGTCGCCTCTAGATCCCACAGACGGCGCCAATTGACAAGGTATTAATTTGTCAATGCCTACGGATTGTAGACTAGGGTTTAGTTAGATGTAGAGGGCAAGTAGATCTCGAAGGTTTCAGCCGAAAAGTACTCGACGAATATGAAAACTAGGGTTTGAGAAACAATGATTCGATGATTTCTTTGTTCCTCGACTCTCCCTTATATAGGAGGCGGAGCCGAGGGATTCGTATTGTACAAGTTACAGAGTCCGGGAAGGTTTCTAACTCCTCCCGCAAGATTACAAATAATACTTCCTATTACAACTCTAGCTTTCCTTAACAATATCTTGGGCTTCCGAGTCTTCTTATTCTTCGGATAGTGGGCTTTCAGTAAACCCCGGGTACTATCTTCGGCAGGCCCATTGGGGATGCCTATGTCAACCGGAGCAAAGCATTAACACTCCGTGAACACATGTGATCCTCACATCACTACCATCCCCTCCGGTTGTCCCGATTTCTGTCACATCGGGGCCAGTGGTTCCGAACAGCGACATGTGTATACAACTTGCAGGTAAGACCATAAACAATGAATATAATGATGAAATAATAACATGTTCAGATCTGAGATCATGGCACTCGGGCCCTAGTGACAAGCATTAAGCATAACAAGTTGCAACAATATCATCAAAGTACCAATTACGGACACTAGGCACTATGCCCTAACAATCTTATACTATTACATGACCAATCTCATCCAATCCCTACCATCCCCTTCAGCCTACAGCGGGAATTACTCACACATGGATGGGGAAACATGGCTGGTCGATGGAGAGGCGTCGGTGGTGATGGTGGCGATGATCTCCTCAATTCCCCGTCCCGGCGGAGTGCCGGAACGGAGACTTCTGGCTCCCGAGACGGAGTTTCGCGATGTGGTGGCGTTCTGGAGGGTTCGGCGACTTCGACTTTCCTCGTGCGTTTTAGGTCGAAGGCGATAAGTAGTCCGAAGGAGGCGTCGGAGGCCGGCCGAGGGGCCACACGCTAGGCCGCGCGCCTCCTGGGCCGCGCCGTCCTATGGTGTGGGGCCCTCGGGCCTCCACCACTTGCCCTTCGGCTCCGTGAGTCTTACGGGAAAATAGGGCCTTCTGTATAAATTCCGAGGTTTTTCTGCACAAAAGCGAGACACGAACAGTTCTCTGAAAAGGCGTTAGTCCGTGTTAGTTGCATCCAAAATACACAAATTAGAGGCAAAACAATAGCAAAAGTGTTCGGGAAAGTGGATACGTTTTGGACGTATCAGTTACCCATGAGGTAATGACGCCAAACTTTCAAGGCTAGGACAACGGCTGCAAGTTCGAGGTCATGGGTTGGATAATTCTGCTCATGTTGCTTCAACTGTCTTGAGAGGTAGGATATGACTTTGCCTTCTTGCATAAGCACACATCCAAGACCAATCTTGGAGGCGTCGCAATATACGTCAAAGGGCTTGGTGATGTCCGGCATGATCAGGATTGGGGCTGAGGTCAGTCTACTCTTGAGCTGTTGAAAGCTCTCTTCACATTTGTCAGTCCACTCGAACTTCTTGTCCTTCTTCAACGGTTGGGTCATTGGTCGAGCGATGCTCGAAAAGCCTTCTACGAATCTGCGGTAATATCCGGCTAATCCAAGAAAAGCGCAGACCTCGGTTTGGGTGGTTGGGGCTTGCCATTCCATAACAGTTTTGATTTTGGTGGGATCTACGGCAATTCCTCCTACAGACAAGATATGTCCCAGGAATCCTACTTCCTTCAGCCAAAACTCACATTTGCTGAACTTGGCATACAACTGGTGGTGTCTAAGGGTTTCTAGGACAGTCTCCAAATGCTTTTCATGTTCCTCTTCGGACTTGGAGTAGATAAGAATGTCGTCGATGAAGACAACGACAAACTTGTCCAGAAAGTTCATGAAGATCTTATTCACGAGGTTCATGAAATAAGCTGGGGCATTGGTTAATCCAAACGACATGACGTTGTACTCATACAACCCATATCTGGTGGTAAAGGTAGTCTTGGGAATATCGGTGGCTCGAATCTTCAGCTGATGATAACCAGTTCTAAGATCTATCTTTGAGAAAACTTTGGCTCCGGTTAACTGATCAAACAGGTCTTCTATCTTGGGTAGGGGGTATTTGTTCTTGATGGTGACATCGTTAAGCTTACGGTAGTCCGTACATAAACGAGTGGCACCATCCTTCTTGTCCACAAACAAAACAGGTGATCTCTAGGGGGACGCACTAGGTCGAATCAGACCCTTGGCTAACATATCATCTATCTGTTTCTTTAGCTCCACAAGCTCTGTTGGGTCCATGCTATAGGCTCTCTGCGCTATAGGTCCAGTTCCGGGGATTAACTCGATGATGAACTCGATATCCCGATCCGGGGGAATACGGGTAGATCATCCGGAAACACGTCGGGGTCGACAAACGACCACGATTTGATCCAGAGTTGGCATGGCTACACTTTGGTTGCAGGTGAATTTTCTGGGTAGTCTTTCCGAGACATGTTCTACTAGGATACCGGTGCTGCTAGTCATGGTGATGGCTTTCTTGGCACAGTCTATCAATCCACGGTGTTTTGACATCCAGTCCATTCCTAGTACGACTTCCAAACCTTTGGTTCCCACAATGATGAGATTGGCATAGAATTCTACTTCATGTATTATGATGGGTACATTTTTGCAAAATTTTCTGGCTTTGGTGGTTGATCCGGGGATTTGAACTATCATAACATGCTTCAAACTGATAGGTTCAATTTTACTTGTTGATGCAAAGTCTTCGGTGACAAAAGAATGAGATGATCCGGAATCAAACAACACTCTGGCAGGGGTGTGGTTGACAGAAAACCTACCCAGTACAACATCTGGTGCTTCCTGGGCTTCTTCGGCGTTCATGTGGTAGAGACGGCCGTTGCGGTTATTGGGGTTGTTGGGGGCGAACTTCTTGCAGGTGGAGACACGGCGTTGCTGCTGAGCAGGTGCAGCGGTATTTCATGCGAGCTTGGCGAGTCTCTTGGGACACTCGTTGGAGTAGTGCCCCACTACACCACACTCATAACAAGTGATGGTGGCCTTGTCCTTGGTCGCAACGGGGATGGCGTTGCTTCCGGTTCTGGGGGTGGTGTTGGTGTTGGGGTTGTTGTTGTTGGGGGCTCTGGGCGGAGCGCGGTTGAAGTTGTTGTTGTTGTTGTTGTGGCCTCCTGGCCTGGAGTTTTGTAACATCCCAACTTTTTCAACCTTGATTAGTTGTCCTTATTTCAAAAAAATCAGGGGGAACAAAAACTTTTTCTATAGACTTATTAAGATGAATTGCCTTGATCTGTTTGTTATGATGAATTGCCTTGATCTGTTGGTAGAAGAATTGTCTTGTTTTGTTTGTTGAGTTTTGTCTTGAGCTACTTCAAAGAACAACACCTCTAGTGGTCAGCCAAACAAATCACCTAATAAAACACATGTGTGACTTAGGAAGAATTGTTTTCCTTCTTACTACATCAAACCTCTCTCCTGATGACAACATGGGTGTGCCATCTTGATTTTTCTCTTTGTGGTACAAGATAGCTCAATCATCCTTAATTCACAACTTGGTGATCTCAATGCATGGATCTCATCTGTGCATCTCCCTCTACAATTTCCACATCCTGCATGTCTCATTCTACCCTTGCATCACATATATTCAACTTGATCTTATACCCTATCCAATGATTCAACTCTAGATCACTTCCTTCACTTTTACCTCTTGCTTTTATTCAAGTTTAATCTTCACAAAACCAAGAGTGGGAATGATGGATACATTTTGTAGCCACCATCTACCCTTGAGAACACTCCTCCCTAAATTAGTTTCCCTCCTCAAAAATCCTACAGTTTTCCTTCTCTAGTTTTGATCACAAAACTACTTCTAGTTTTATTAAAACTTTCCAAGATTTCTCTTCAAAGAAAACAAGGAACTGAAATGGGTTTTGTTTTTCATCCCATTTCTACCAAGTATTGATTTATAAAACATTATCTCTATTTTGCTTTGTTTTAACAAAAAGCTTGTTTATGGTACCTATACCATTTCTTGTTTCCCTCTTGATTTTTTTTACCTTTGAGAAAAACTCTACCTTACTTGTGAAAGTAAGTAGAATATTTTGAAACCCCTATGTTCCAACTAGTTTTATCTCAACACTTTCAAACTTCATTTCCACTTGAGTTCATTCCCAATTGTCCCTAGACAATTGAGGTGTTTCAAATACTTTTCAAACAAGATCTTTTTCAAATGACAACTCTTACACATCTTATGCACATCTCTGATCCACCACATTGTATCCCCTCCATCCTCCAATTCTTGATCATGTAGATGATCATTTGATACTTTCAAATCACTTCCCAATTGACCTCTTATTTGAAGAGAAACTTATATTTCCTCGTACCTATCTCACCCCTCTATTCTCTTCCATCATCATTCTTGACCTCATGAATTGATGAATTGATGTCACCATATTCATCATTGTTATTGTATCATTATATCCATCACTATCCTTCTAAACCTTAGACTCTTTACCACTTGAAGGAACCTATTTTCTTTGCATAACACAAGTGGTGTCGTGTGTCTTGCTTAGGCACTTGGGTACCATGTGTCTCATCTTGTTTGGAATGGCCAAGTCTCAAAATCTTGTGGCGGCCATCTCCAAAATAGCTTGCACATGAAAACTTGTACACCCCCATCACCATCACGCTCTTCCTCCATCTCTAGCTGTTTTATATTTTCCTACACATCATCTAAGCCACCATCTCGGCAAGGAATTATGTAGCTCCTCCATGATCTACATGCATGATGGGAACTCCCTTTTGATGAATCATTTTTGCATGACATAAGAATGGAGCCGGCCATTGTATGTGCATGCAAATTTCGGCCAGCCCTCTTTTCCTCACTTCCTTCCTCCACAAGGCTTACCTCCCAACTACCCCAATCACTAAATGGGCAGCCACCCACCATAGCCAATGAAAAAAGGAGGCAGCCACCCCTCTCCCTCTATAAATTGGCCCTAGCCAGCCACCACCTCCCCTTTGGCTTCATTTCCTTCACTCTCCACTCCCCCACACTCTCCCCCTACCTCTCCCCACGAGCTGCTGCCCCTCCCAAGCTTCATGGCCGGCCATGGCCATGGAAGGCACTCCAAGATGAAGCTCCCTCCTCTCCCAAGCTCCTCCTCACCATGAGAGCCTCCCTCTCCTTCTTCTCCCCAATCCTAGATGGTTTTCTCTCCTCTTCCTCTTCCTCCATTGCTAAGATTGGATCTTGATGCAGGTGCATGTTGGTCCAAGCATGGAGAAGCTTGAGCTATCCTCAGATCTGAAGTTCTTGAGCAAAGTTCGTCCAAATCCTTGCAGTAATTTCTGCTATCTTGCTGTTTCAGATTCTGGTACGAACTTGTAAAATCCGTAAAATCTTGTGTGCAGATCCAAATCGAGTGATTCAAAGTTCCGCCGATAGGTATTGAAAATATCTACAACTTGGCGTTGGTCTCATCCTCAAATTCGTTACGGATTTTGCATGATAAATAAAGTTCTGCAAACATGCAGAATCACTGTTTGTTATATTTCTTCCGTTTTACAAAATCTTTTTGAGCAAACTCAACTGTGGGTGAAAGCACTCTCCAATACCTTCATTTTGGCGGTGGTTTCACTTCGATTGACCTCCTGAAACTGAAATGGTTCACAGATCAAGATCTGGTCAGATCTGACTTTGTCGAATTAAACCAGGAGCTTCGAGACGAATTTTTGAATGAAACCAGCTGGGTAAGAACCACCTATTCAATACCTTTCAGATGCAGCAGACCTCATATTTTTATGATTTGTGTATGATTTTTGATGAATTAAACTTGTTCTGTATGTTCTGCAGACATGGCTGTTAGCTTTTAATTCATCAAAAATCCATTTTTGAACCTAATTGAGTGATTCCACTTCTGTAGGATTACTGAATGTTTTCTTAATCATCTCAAACAAGTTTCAAACCTTTATCTGTTCTGCAACTCCATAGTTAAAGCAAATGGTGAAAACATGCAGTAAACTTGTAAATCCATTTGTGAGAGTTTCAGAAATAATTTGAACCCAATTCCAATTGTGTGTGAATCTCTGTTTAATTACCTTTCAAATGCAAGTGGCCCCATATTTTTAGGATTTTTCTACGATTTATGGCTTACAGATCTTGTTTTCTGTACAGCCAGATTCAAACAAATTCCTAAATTTGTAGGTTTAATATTTTTGAGTGAATCCAATTGGGTTAGTCTTGTATTAGTACTGGCCACCTAGGAAAAATAGTGTTAGTCTCTGTTCATGCACATTTCTTACTGTTACTAATGTGTATGTGTGACATGGATTGTTGAACCAAAACTCTTTGGTTTATTTTTAAACCTTTGCCCACTCTTTTATTTAAAAATTGGTCAACCAATGTTTTATTCTTGCAAAACAAAACCTCTGCAACTTAACCTTAGTTCTATTGTTTGGCTTAAGTCTTCAAATGGTGTGGCATATCATTTACTTCCTATTCTTGTGTAGTGTTGTGTAAGCTTTACAAAATAGAGAGAATGATTTCCCGCTTTTCCAAAAATGTTTCAAAAAATAATATGAATGTTTGTAATGCCCAACTAATGCACTTGTCCTCTTTATGATGTTATCTACCAGGGGATACTTAGTTGTGCCATGGTGATACCGAGAGAGGCAATTGCTAAGTTATGATACTCTCATACCTTTACTAGGTAAATAAAATGGGTTCTCTTTTAGTTGCTTTGTAGTATCTATAAGTTCTTTGTATGTTAGCCCGTAGTAAGGTGGTTAGCTATTGCTTGTTGATTGTTGAATGTTGCATGCTTGTTATGATTGGTGCAATGTGATTGATTGTGTTCCTTTTATATTTTCCGACGATAGATGCGAACGATTCCGGAGAAGAAGAAGAAGTGGTTCGGACAAGGATTTTATTTATATTGACGGGATTCTTATATTGATGAAGTTGAAGAAGTCCAGGGACAAATAAGCCAAGGCAAGCCATCTTTTGATCTCTGATATGATGTCTCTTTGGATGTCATCTTGTGCTATCAATAGCATCTTGGTTCTATGTGTGATGATCTCCATATTGTTGTCATCTATGCTTGGATGCAAGCATGGTACCTCTAGTAGTTTTATCTTGTCAAGGTCTTGGTAATTGGTTGGGTGTATGGTATCATGGCCATTGCTATCCAACTTGCTTTCTATATTTAGCTTGAATATGTTCCACCTCGGGACAAGATTCATACTACACCCCCTTCTAGTGTAGATGTATCAATACCATGTTTTTGGTGTATTCTCAAATTGTGATGAGTATGCCTGTTTTCCCTTAATGGTGTTGGTGTTGGTCAATTCTCATCCCTATCTATCTATTGATTGGGTTAGATAGCACCACAAATCTGAAAGTATATTTCCTCGTGTGTTGTCATAATACATGCTTAGCTCAAGCAAGTATGATCCACTCCAATACCTCTTTTTCATACCCTCAATGGCGTGATGACCCTCATCTCGGCCATAGTGTTGTATTAGTTCAACTCATGAAACTTTAGGTTGGGAACCCCTCAAGGTTTACCTTGTTGTAAATGTTTATGAAAACCTTGGGTGAGGCAATCTTACCCAAGCGTATGGTTTATGAAAGGAAATGATCTTGACAAAGATGGTTGGAAAGAGGAAAGTGTGTGTGACTTGGGTTTTTGAGAAAAACGACACATGGTTCTTTGTATTCGCCCGGAACAACTAAACAGCGCAACCATAGCTACTCCAACGTGGGCACGGGGCTTAACTTGACGTTTGTTCTTCTTAGCATGAGGCACCGCACAACTATACAAGGGTACGGTTACCCCCGAGTCCGGGTTGTCATGGTTGGGACAATAGTATAACGGGAGGCCTTCGGGGCTGACCCGTCCGGAAGACACTATGGGTCTCCTGGCTTGGCGGTGGAGCCACGCTCTAGAGGAGGTGAGCTGCCACGGTGCCGGGGAGGTACATACTCCATAGGGTAGGACCTCGTGTTAAGTCGAATGGGCGAAAGGTTATGTCCGGGTATCCATCGTGGCATATGTCGTTATGCGGGGATGATGCCCACACGATAGGTATCCGGATAGTTGTGGTGAAAGTGTGCAAACTCTGCAGAGTCAAAACTATTCGAATAGCCGCGTCCGCGGTCATGGACGGTTGGGATGGCCGTTACCGAGCTGTGTCGAGTTTTGGTTTTGAAAATGATTTCCAAAGGAAATGTGTGTTGGAAGTACCGGAAGGGTACGGGAAAGATGGTGTGCCGACCATGTGGAGATGGTCGAGGAAAATGAAACAAAAAAAGGTGACCCTTCCTAGTGTTTCATGAAGAGGAACTCTGCTTTAACAAAGATATAGAGATGTCATAGGACTTTCTTAGTGTCCCCTTCAACTGTGATGTGGGATGCTATATCCACAAGAGAAACTAATTCTCTTCTACATTCTATATCCACCAGAGAAACTATTCTTCCTCTCTTGTCTTCTTTAGTTAGAATTGTTATCACCTTCTTGATGGTTTGCGAGTACAATTCAAATGTACTCACGGCTTTGTCCCTGGCTATTTACTTGGCCAGACCTGGAGGACCGACAGATGAAGAAGGAGTTGACGACGTCTATGCGAGCTAGGAACGTCTTCCCGATCGTTGCTGTAGGGTTAAGGCGGATGACTTGGGCTCTGCTGCTGAAGTGATTCCGCTACTCTGATGATTAGATTGGGCCCTTCGAGGCTATTATGTAAAGATTGGTCATGTGACCTATTGTAATTTTTTTATTCCGTTTTGTAATGAAGGATGTAATTTGATATCAGTTCGGTTATGTGTTCACGACACACTGATCATGGGATCGTGAACTGTATACATAACGGTATTTCGGACATTAGTCCGGGGTCCCCACAGAGCTGGTATCGAGCTATCTGACTGTAGGAGACCTTAGTTAGCATGGACGTTAGTTAGAAACAAGTACTTGGAAAAAAAAAACTATTTACGAAACAAATTCTTTCTTTAGTCGGAAGCATAGCTTCTACTCCTCTTATTTATTCAAAACTTCTAAATTCTTATCTCTCCGCTTTATTAAAATGTTTGAAAATTCTTACTCTGTTGTCTCATCCACTTCAAACCTACATATTGCACGATGTCCCCAACTCAGACCGGAGACTCGAAAGTCAAAAATCAATCAATCCCTCCTGAAGACGCAAGTACCTCCAATTGCAGCTATTGAAGAATGGATGTCGACTTAGCCGTACGCGTAAAGGGACTGGAAGATCATATCTTTGGTTTTCACCAAAGTATGTCAAAGACTGACCTTGTTCCTCCGTGGACTTGCACTTTTTGCAGTCGTCAGGGATCAAGCCCTCAGTTTCTTGACTAGTTATTTTTTTAGGCCAGCCACGAGAAGATCTCTACTTTAGAAGCACCTCAACAGCTACCTCTTCGAAGACCTCATGCCTCCAGGAACTCATAGTCCTCCTCCTCGGAGAACTCGTCCTCCTCGAAGTCGTCATCGTCGCTCAGGAAGGCTCCTCCTCCCTGAAGGTCGATACCTCCATCGTCTTCCTCCATCTCTCTCAGCTGGTCCTCCTGGGCCTTGACAGTGGCCTCAAGAGATGCTATCTTGGCGCGAAGGAGCACAATGGTAGCGTCCTTCTTGGCACGCTGCAGGCGGGGCTTCTTGCGGTCGTTGGCAAGCATCTTGATGGCATCGGCATGAGTTGCCAATGCGAGGTGAGTCTGGTTGGCGTACGCACGGGCATTGTCCAGATCCTGCTGTGTGTGATACAACATGAAATCCAGATTCTCAGCGTGGTGCCTCAACTCAGGGTGAGGCTGCAGCTCCATGGGCACTCCCATAGCATCACGCCTCACGAGATGCACGAAGCGAGACGCAAGTAGGCGCACCACGTTCTGTCCACAGAGACGTGCAAGTGCCTCCTGAAGGGCACGTGCGAGTCTATCGAGCCAGTTGCTCTCGCGGAAGGAGAAGAGGATATTCTTCGAGGTGGGAGGCTCCATCTTGCCCCTCAAGTCAGCGGTGATAATCCACTGCAACTCCCCTCCAGCCTGGTCGTCCACCTGAATCCCGTGGAACTCGCGGTGGGGGCGTCCGAGAAAGTCCGAGACGGCGTTGAGGTCGTGCTCAAAGATCAGACTCCCGCCGTTCCCAAGCTGGTAAAACTTGGCGTTCATGGGTTCATTCGGCTCCATCTGAAAGCGAAATGGATGAGTAAGTTAGAGAGTAAACAAGTGTGGCAAAATTTTAAGTAGATTCAAATAAGGAAGAGCATGATTCATCAAATTTTGAAAAAGTCTCAAAGACAAGAGTGAAAGTAAGTTTTCACAAATATTCCGTTCATTTGATTTCAAAGTTAAGTTTTTCTGAATGTCCATTCTAACTAGGGTCTTCTAAGGTCAAATAATGGCTCTGATACCAACTTGTCAACACCCGGATTTTTAAGTCCAGATGCCTATTATGTCATTCATCGCAATCCCAGGAATATTGTTGTTGCGAGGCATAATAGTTGAATATCATAGTCATCATTCATTACAAACCATATTGTCTTACAACTTGAATCACATGATCCATATTACACAAATACTTGATCTATTGATCAACGAACAAACACAAGTTCATAGCGGAAGCGTAAGATACAAGGACTATCTAGTCCACAGGCGAACGCTTGACGTCGGAAGACTCCTAGTTGTCGTAGGCGTCCTGCTGGTCATCTCCTTGGTAGTTCTGCTCATCTTCATACTCTGGCCATTTGAATAGCCAGGGACAAAGCCGTGAGTACTTCAAGTACTCGCAAACTAATACTAGTGTAAGTGCTAGACAATTCTAGTAAGGGGTGCTAAGCTCTAGTTGATTTGCGTAAAGCCAATTTTAGTTCACAAGTATTTGAGAAAGACTTATTCCTGTGCTAGACTAACTCAAGTGGGAACATTAGTGTCATTCCCACAACATTGTTGTGATTCAAAGTCAAGTCACAAATTCACCATTCATTTCATCATCATTTTTCAAAGATGTGACATTGGACACTGTATGGCCTTTCCAACCGTCCGTAACCGTGGACGCGGCTATTCGAATAGATTGACACTCTGCAGAGGTTGCACACTTGTGCCACAACATTTGATTTCATCCGTCGGGACTACCCCGAATCATCGTAACACAGTACACGGATCATCAACCATAACCTTTCACTTACAAATCCTAGTATGAGCACCTCTCCCCATGAGCTTGGCCTCTCAGTGAAGACCAACTGTCAACCTTGGGAACTGCACAGGCTTGGCCGTACAATTCACCTCAATTCACATCATTTCTCAACAACGGAGGCAGCCTCGGTATAACCCCTATGATGTGTGTTCAGAGGGAACCCATACTAAGATGCATAAACTTCCGGTTAAGCCCTACCCATAATCAGGTATTGTGGGGGTACTCAATATTGGAAAGGTATCGCATTCAAACCAATATCAGTTTTATATCAAAAATCACCCTCTTCTCTTGGTCATATTCACCTTCCAAAAATCATTCAATGGAATGACTTCATCATTCCAAGGTTTCAAATTCATTTCAAAGTCACATGTTCCCATCTAGAGTAGTCAAGTTTTAGTATTTAGCACTAGCACTAATCATGAGGGGTGCTAATCTTGCTTGGCTAGCTTGAGACTAACTTTAATACTCTAGTAACCTTCTTTAACTTTGACCAAAGTTAACTATAAAAGCAACTCTTTGAATAAACAAGTAAAAACTTGTAAGGTAGAAACTTGGGATAGGCTTATGGTAAGAAAGATAGGAATCATGGTGCCTTGCCCCAAGGGGCTTTGCACTTTGCAAGAATATTAGCTTGCCTTGATAGTTCTCAAAGTTCTCCTCTTCCTCCTCTTGGTAGCAACCTTCCTCTTCTTGGTATTCTCCGGTGCTAGCGTCTAAATTTGAATACGAGTACAATTACTCACTAATTCAATGGCTATTCCAAACATCACATATATTCACACAAACTATTCTAAGCACACAATTAATTCAATTAGGGTGCATTGGCTGTGTTGCTTGAGGAAAATAATTTCCTCTCATTACATATGTAAATGGTAGTTTCCATAGGGTTCTTGAGGAATAATTTCCTCTCATTGAAATCTTCTTAAGATATAATTTCTCAAACAATCATACATGAATTTATATTGACCTAAGTCAACCCTTCATTATCATCATTTGAGAAAATGATTTAAATGAGGTAGACCACCTCATACCATTTAATAATTCTACAAATGATTTAAATCTCCAAGTATTTCATATAAGAGTGTTTGACCAGGGGTTCAAACATCACATGAATTCACTTGGGACAAGATTTAAATGAAGTAAAATACTTCACATGATTTGCATAATAGTTTTGGACAATATCACTTACATAAACTAACCATATTGTCCATTAATTAAACTAGGGCATGATCATGCAAAGTGACCACACCATTTTCTTGCAGAAACAATTAGTGTAAGTCAAATGTGAGCTATTGGAGTTGGAATTTACTAAATATCTATTTTGGTTGATTTTTAAGATTTAATTGAATGTGCAAAAGTCCCTGGCTTGTTATTTTTGTCACATTATTTCTACAACAGATCTCAAGGTGATACCAGTGGCATGTTGTATAACTTTTCCATAGCTTTCTAACAATATGAAATTTGTTAAATTTGGCCAAGCCAAACAGATTCTATGGATTTTCAAAGTGGGAGCCAGTATTGAATTTGGATGGAATTGATTTAAACGAAATTTGAAATTAACGGGCTGGCGGGAACACTAGGTGGGCCGTAACGATTCAAACGGAGCGAAAACGGCCCAGTAACGCAGCTGGTGCGCTTGGGCCGCCTGACAGAGTGGGGGCCACTCGTCAGCGTCTATTCAAAGCCGAATAGGTACGAGCGACGCGTCGCGTTGGATTAGAAGGAGATCCAACGGCGCACGGTCATCGTCTCCTCCGACGAGAGAGGGTTACGGGCACGGCGGCGCTAGGGGGTCGGAGGGCTAACCAGGGCTCCCGCGGTGGCTGGCAGTGTGCTCGGGGAAGGGTAGTCGATGACGAAGCTCCTGGTACCGGGGGCTGCTCCTGGAACGGCTCCAATCGACGACGATGTTCACCAGGCTTCCGCGGCTCCGATCATCAAATTGCGGCCACTCCGGCGATGATTGAACTGGCTAAGAGTGTGAGGCGAGGCAGTGAAGGGTGGGGAGCGAGGTGGTGTGCTTGGTTCGGTCCAGGGAGTCCTCTATTTATAGAATCGAGAGGGTGCTGCGGGGCCGTGGCAAGGTCGACACGCTCGCGGCGATTCCGGCGAGCGGTTGGGCTAGGCGAGGGTGCGGTCGTGTTCTCCTCGTCCAGGCGAAGCTAGAGGTGGTGATGGCACGGTCGGGCGGCGTCTGGAGAGCTCGCTTTGCTTCCGTGTCTGGCGGCGGCGTTCACGGGATCTTCTTCGTCGTCGCCGGCGGCGGCGGTCCAGGGTCGGGTCGTGAGCGTGTCTGGCGCGGCTGAGGTGTCACGGTGGTGCTCGACGAGTTGCTAGCGGGGCCAGGGGCTGCGTGTACTGGCGGGGTGGCGCGTGGCCAGTGTGTCCACGCGCGACGCGAGCGGCATCACTGCGGGTTCTGGGCGCGCGTTCTCCGGCGTGGCTATGGCCTCTACGGCGATGCTGTCGGTGCTAGGCGAGGTAGATGAGCACGGTGGCAATGTTTGGCACCAGGGCCAGTGAGGAGAAGAAGGGAGAAGAGAGGGAGCTCGACGAGGTGGCGCCATGGCCGGCATGGGTGAGCATGCATGCTATGCATTGCCTCCCTAGGGTTGCTGTGGTTCATTGAGTGAGAGAGGGGACAAGGGGACCAGATAGGGTAGTTTAGGGCAGGTTAGGGTTAAGTAGAACACTATTTGAAATAGTGTCAAATAGTTCCATATTTGAATTTGCCAAATTTGCTCAAATTCAAATGAGTTCAAAAGGTGGCAAGATTTGAAAAGTGTGTGTTTGGTTGAGTTGTATTTGACCAGAGAGGATGAGAGGTGGTGGTGGAATTTTCAAATTCAAAGAAATGCAAAAATCACTAAGTTGGAGATTGTTCCACATAACAAAAAGTCTCAACTTTGCATGAGCATAGTATTTGATACAAAGTGAATTTGGCATGGTGGTCTTTACCAAAGTTGTTCACCTTGATGTGCACTTGGATGACATGCAAAGAATTGGAAAAGTTTAGTTTGAAAAACTTGAATTGCAAGGGCTCGAAGTGGTGACCAGATTGTAAATGGCAGTGACCATAATCACATGTGATCACCAATTGAGTTTGAATTTGATTTGATTTGTGTTTCTTTGATTCCAAAAGTTGTACTAAGTGTTTAGTAACATTATTCAACTAATGGTGAAGACCAAAATGGTCTAGGGTAAGAATTTATAAAAATGGCATAAGCCATATGTGAGGGTTTTAGGGTTTTAATTCTTATTTGATTTCTTTCTCTTTTTAATTTATTTGGTTGGTGATCTTCACATGATCACCTTAGGGTTTTAGGGTTTAGCACATACACATAATAACAATCATCATGGCATAGCACTCAAATGCACAAGTCCTATGCATGGCACTATATGCAAAATAAAAGTTTTTGTTGGTTTGAAATTTTGCCCTCTCTGGAATCTTCTAACTTTCTTTTTATTGAAATTTGGGATGTTACAATTATGCTTTATAAACTAACCCATTATATATGTGCCATTGTGTTGTCTATGTGGGTTAGGTCTCTTTCCATGGGCATGCATCAAAAGTGAGATCTCATATAGCCCATGAGAGGATGACATCCAGTGGTGATCGTCATCAAGGTTGAGCATCTCAAGAGGATCATATGCTTGAAGCTTTCCGTCCATTTGGTGATAATGGACATGTGAAGATGTGCATCAATGGAGCTTTCCCATCATGGTGTACGGGGGAGCCTTTGTGAGTCTTCACGAAACAACAATGATCAAGTGAGGTATTCCGGCTTGAGTGGAGCTTGAAGAATTATCATCAAGCTCAAGCGGGATGCGCAAGGCAAAGGTATGGCCTTGCTAGGTTTTCCTTTTACTGGTCTCAAGGTGGTTGTTGGGAGACCGGGTTATAGGATAGATAACCGCACTATCAAGAGGGGCTTTCAGTTGGGTAACTTGATCACATCATCTTAGGGAGCTCAATCCTTTGCATACATTGCATATCCCTATTGCTTCTTGGTGTTTCTCTGTGTGAGGTTCTTGAGCTTGTTTCCAGCTTGACAACAACCCAAGTTCATCGAAAACAGAATCCGCATGCATCTTCTATTGCGTTTTCGAGTTTGGAGTCTTCACCGTTTCTTGACGGTGGGAGACTCCCTCTCTAGAATTATCTAAAAATATCCTGTGAGGAGTCTCCATATTTTGTTGGGGTTATATTCATCGTTATCTTTCCAACAAAATTGGTTTCATGTTAATCGGAGTTCCGAAGCATTTTCTGTTTAAAAGGAAAAGAAAAGGTCTTCAGGGTCCTGCGTATTCCGGCACTATCGCTCGGTGCCCGCCCGGCCTAAGGTCCGGCTGGACCGACCGTGGCACCGGCCAGCCCGGCGCCGGCCGACCCCTAGACCGGTGCACACCGGGCACTATCCAGTAAGGTTTTCAACTTCGCCCGGTGCTGGCCCGGCCTGAGCTTCGGTTTGGACCGGACTGGTCCGACCCCACGCCCAGTCGGACCGGCCTATGGACCAGATGCCCCGGCGCGGACCGGCTTCTGCTCCAGTGACAACCGGAGACATGTACTGCATGACCAAGACCCGCCCCGGTCACGGCCCGGCGCCAGGCCCGGTTTGGACCGGACGGTCCGGCTTGTGGCCCGGTCTGACCGGCCCCTGCGTCGGATGGCCCGACCCTAGGCCCGGTTGACCGGCCTCGTCGACTGTGTTAAGCTAGACACTTACCCAATGGTTAGATTTCGGCTTGGGCTATACATAGGACTTCTTCCACCTTGGGCTCAGTCAGTTCTTCCACTCTCTCTCCTCCATTGTTGTCTTTGAAGAACCTGCCCTATCTCTTGATTCCCCCTATGATTATTGCTCATTCTTGAGGGATCTAAGAGGGGGAGATCTAGATCTACAATCCACACCAATCCATTTCTCCTATAAATGAGGGGAACCCTTTGGATCTAGATCTTGGAGTCATTTGTTGATTTCCTCTTTGTTCTTCCTCTCTAATCTCATCCTAGCATTTGTTGCTTTGGTGGGATTTGAGTGTGAAGGATTTGAACACCTCTAGTGTTCTTGCTTTGCATCATTGCATAGTGTTGAACTCTCCACCGCGATTAGTTCGAGTGAGAGACCGTAAGCTTGTTACTCTTGGAGGGAGACCTCCTAGTTCGCTTGGCGGCTGGTGCTCCAGTGATCTCTTCAAGGAAGATTGTGAAGAGGACCGGGCTTCTCCTTCGTGGAGCTTGTGGAGTGGTTTTGGAGCTTGCCATCTCCGGAGTGGAGGAAAAACTAACCATAAGGAAAGGGCCATTATCCTTCGTGGGTTTGGCTCGGAGAATAGGGTGAGCCTTCGTGGCGTTGGGGAATCCTTCGTGGGACCTCCACCCCTCGAAACGTGACGTATCTTCTTGCAATGGAAGGGAACACGTGAATACATCCTCGTCTCCGCGTGCCTCGGTTATTTCTATACCCGAGCTTACTTTCCTTGTGATAGCCATCGTGCTTGAAGTACATATATCTTGCTATCACCTGTGCTACACATATCTTGTGCTTATCTTGCTTAGCTCTAGTTGTTGTTGTTGCACTTAGTCAAGCCTAGCATATTTATGATTTGTGCTTGTAAAATAAACGTTAGTTTAATTCCTCATTCTTACAAGCCAAATCCGTAAGAGTTTTTTAAAACGCCTATTCACCCCCCCCCCCTCTAGGAGACATCTCGTCCTTTCAGAATGCCACCTTGAAGGGTGGCAAAAGGCTGGATGTTAATGAGAGAGACCGAGGTAGATATAGCCTAAGCCCAGAAATGAGGCGGAAGAGAGCAAGAAATCATCATCGCACGAGCAGTCTCAAGAAGATGACAGTGCTTACGCTCAGCAACGCCATTCTGGGCATGCGTACCAGGACAAGAGAAATAAGAGAGAGTGCCCTATAGAAAGAACACCACACAAATGCTTGGAGATATATTCACCAACAAAATCAACACGAAACACACGTATAGGTTTAGAGAACTGAGTGAGAACCATGACTGCAAAACACTTATAAATTGAAAGCACCTCCTATGAGAAGACATTAAATACAACCGAGTGTAACGAGAAAGATCATCTATAAAAATGATATAATATCAATGGCCCCCTTTCAAAGTGAAAGGAGAAGGTCCCCAAACATCAGAGTGGACTAAATCGAAAGGTCGCTGAGATACATACGGTAATTGAATATGTTTACCTAGCCTACAACCCTGACACTGTAATGAAACATATCCTGAGACAGGCCCCATAAGATCATGAACTAATGATGACATACGGGAGGATGAGAGCCACGGAGTTGGTCAAGACGATGATGTCACTGCTGAAAAGAGTCAGTGGCAGAGGCGACCATGACAGAAGAACTAGCCGACGAGGTGGCAGAAGAACCACGACAGAAGAACGCGAAGCCAGTCTAACTCCCAAAGCCCCTGAGAATCATGGAGGCGAGGGCCAGCTCCAACTAGAGCCTGAGTGTGAAGATCTTGAACAGAACAAGAATCAATGTCAAGAATGACGCGACAATGATAGTCAGCTGGCTCGAGGAAAATAGGTTGTGGTAAGACGAGGAACATGAGAAATAGCAGGAACCAACAAAGAATGAGTAGAAATAGTGTCGTGACTAGAAATAGAAAAAGAAGTACCATCGGTAGTGAGAACACTAAGAGGAGAAGCAAGACATTGGAGAGAAGATAGACAAGAAGAATCATAAGTCATTAAGTCATATGGAAAGAAGCTCTAGAATCTATAAACCATGGGAAGTACCTGACTGTGTAGAGGATGGTGGTTGCGTAGTGCCAGAAGAATCAGTCACATAACCAACCGCACCTGTCAAGGGAGAACCTGAAGTGGCGAGCATCTTCTTGAGCCGCACAATATGCTACTCAATGAAGCCTACTTGAGAAGATCCCGATGAGACGGAAGGAGCACGCATCCCAGGAGTGGCAGACGACCTCAACTGATGTAGATCACACTCCTTCGTGTAGCAGCGAGACTCAGTGTGACCATCCATGTCAAAGTAGGTGCAGTGAGGGAGCGGGCGAGAGCCACGACCCTAGCCAGCCTGACCACGACTCTAGCCCAAACCCCGAGGAGTGGGTAAAAGTGGACGAGCAGCGGGCCGCGAAGGAGTCGAAGAAGAAGGCAACGACGGAGGGCCACGTGTAGCAAGCACAAAAGGAGCTTCTAGCAACCCAACGCCAGTAGGCGAGTCTCCTCAGCACGAAGCTTAGACAGGACCTCCGAGAGAGGAACACGACCGCGGGCATGCAGCTGAGCACAGCGGCGCTCAAACTCTTGGCGGAGCTGAGACAAGAACTCATTGGCACGCTAAAACTCTACATTAGCGCGCATAGTCTTACAACACACACATGTACCATAGACAGAGTCACCCTGCCAAAGATCATGGTCCCGACGAATCATAGACAAATACATAGCATCCTTGGACTGCTGGTGACGCTAACGAAGGAAAGCCCACATGTCGGCGAAAGTATCGAGGCCCATAAACTCAGAGGCAAACTGCGATAGAACACTGGAGGTGAGAACAGGCGCAGCTCGAGCATCCTCGTCCATCCACTAGGCGTAAGTAGTCAAATAAAGGCGGTAAGTCTCAAGAGGGGCATAATACTCTTGGGCCTTCCAATCATACACGGCAACAACAACAACAACATCCTCAGACTTGGCGGCAGTGGCAGAGACAGATCATTTCAGACCGGGGTGCATAGGAGGTCCCTCAACGCCTAAAAAAGAAATTTAGGGGGTGCATTAGTGGTGAAAAATTGTTGTTTAACAAAGGATTTTAATTTCTACCGGGTCCTATGCACCCTGCTACCTGAAGGTAGATCCGCCGCTACTTGGAGGCCTCCTTGTCAGCTTGAGTAGCAGCGGCAACAAAGGACTAGTGGCGTCGGTGGAGTAGTAGCTAGAGGAGCAATGTGGCACGGCGGACACAAGATCTCGCCGGTGAGCACACCCTAGAGACGGAGATGACACATATGAATGCGTATAAAGGCAATGAAATCATGATAGTTTGTGCCATCAAAGATCACCGTGCATCAAGGGATCACGACGTAGCTCGATGATACAAACATTTTTTTTTGGATGGGCTGGTCAACTAGACCAGACCAAGAGATGCACTCGGGAATGAGCAACAACCGTCGAACCAGCAAGAGGCGCTCGGGAACCGGCGGGATCCAGCGACCCGGTGATGGCGAGATCCGACAACGGCGGACCTTCTTGTGGCGGCGATCGACGGGACGGGGAGCATCGATAGTGACCGGCGAGACAGGGAGAAATGGCGGCTGCCGGCGGAACGGGGAGCTGCAGCGGCGGCCGGCAAGACGAGGATATGCGGCGGCCACCAAGACGAGGAGATGTGGGGGCCGGAAATACGAGGAACTGCGAAGGTCGGTTGTCCAATTGCCGGGCGGGACTAGAAATTTGGTGGACGAGTTGCACGTCCCAAAAAAAGCCCTAACATGTGCTCTGATACCATGTTAGAGGAATAACAACTTGTATTTCACAGGGTCAAAGGCTACAATATATAGTACCACCTACATCCCAAAACTTAAGGCTTATATTATTTTTAGAAAGTCAAACTATGTTATGTTTAACTAAACTTTTACCAAAAGATATTAACATGCAAAATACAAAATTAATATCATTAACTAGATAATAAAACATATTTTTGTATGGTATCAATAAAATATTATATTTATTGATAGATTGTTCTAAAAAGTTGATCAAACTTTACTTGGTTTAACTTTTCAACAAAAGTATAAGCCTTAAGCTTTGAGATAGAGGGAGTCATAGATGTACAAATATACAAATATGCAGGAAACCCCATAACTACCGAGGAAAATACAATATAAAAATATTTGTGTAACACTTCCCAGCTATGCGGGAGGTTGTTTTTTATCTGCGCGAGACGTTGCTTTCTCAAAGCTTTGAGATACGCGGCTTTCCCATGTTTACGTGAGACATGCTTCATGCATGTGTTCTGCCAAATCCGTGCTATCTAACACCGCTGCAATCAAACTGGCACACTCATTTCTTAAGGCAATTTCTATATCAGTGTTAAATATCATATAGTCCCTCCATCCCGTTGACCTTGTTTTAGTTTTATCAAAATTTGGATATTTTTAGATGCTAAATAGTGTTTAGGGTACATCTAAATTTTAACAAAGTTCAGGCAAGTTTCATGGAATGGAAACATATTCTCAATTTCGGACGCATTTCACATACATGGGTGGACACCATCAATGCTCTAAAAAAAACTAATCATTGTTTCAAAAGTGTCGAATGTAACATTTTTCACTATGTATGAAAATTTCCAGAAGTGCAAAATATTGTTTTGCATTATTTTCTAGTAATATGTATAACCTGCAAAGTGTAGCAAAATATGTTGTAACATTTTGAATAAACTAATGTAGCAAAAAGCAGCTTCGAATGCAACAAATATCCCAATTTGTATGGAATAAAACGTGAATAAATCGTGTCACCTTTGCAATAAAGTATAACACATTCAACATTTGTACCCACCTCATCCAACATTACAAAATCATGTTTGCAACACTGAAAGAAGCCTTTGGTAGCATACACTATCAAAATGCTCTTGTAAGATGTTGTGAATAATAAAATGCCGTGTGCATCCCTTGGATGAAGAAGTTGGGGTGATTTTTTCCCATTTCGAAAAAAAACATAAATTATTGTAGCATTTTGATCGTGTCATTTCTGCATACAAAAAAAAGACAGCACATCCAACATTATAGAATCATGTTTGCAACATGGAAAGAAAAACCTTTATAGCATACTCACAAGTGTCACCTCTCGTATGCCTAGATGTTATTGTATAGCATTTTGCTCCTCTAGTCTCTCATGCCTCTGAAAAAGCTATGTATACAACAATGTGTGATGCTACTAGGCAATATGTGCACGGCAGCGCTACTAGGCTGGCGAGGCTATTAGGCAATATGTGCACGGTGGTGATACTATTACTACTACGCTACGCGAGTGGGCGATCCACACGGCAAGACATAAGCAGCAACATCGGGCATGCGCCTAGGACCTAACGACACACGCGGAAAGGAAAGGAAAAAGGCACGCATTTGTCGTTGCCCACACGAAAAGGAAAGAAAAGGGAACGACGCATGCGCCGCTCCGCATGAGCGCGGCCTGGGGTTGAGATAAAATGTTTCCCTTAGTTATATTAGTCATGTGAAATTTTCAAAATTTAGTACATCCCAATTCCTAGAGACGACACATCGCGAGAGGAAGAAGTTGAATTGCACTAGTTTGACACCAGGCTTACTGGGGTCGACCCAGATTTTGTGTATGCACAAGTTTGACCATAGAGTCATAGACTGGACGTCTCAAGTTCAAAAGGATTTCTCAAAGAAAAGAAAAAATCCGTCGGCCACGTCTGAAACAGAAAGGAAATACTCTGGACAAGCGATAAGTATCCGACACCAATTAGACCGTTCGTCGTCGCTCTTTGAGTCCTGCGCGAACGCGAACTGTATTTCGGTCCTTTTCTTGTTTTCGGAAAGAAATTACTACCTCGATCCTCAGTTCTTCCCGATCCATCAAGTCCACCCGCCGTTCCTCCGCTACCACAGCCACCGGCGACGAGCGGGCTTGGCGGCGGCCAGGTGAGTCTACGCCGCCGCAAAGCGGTCCATCTTTTCTCTTTTCCCGATTCTCTCCACCCTTGCACATACTGATATGGTTTCTTGCCCCGCAGCGTCGACGTCCGCCGTCTGTTCGACGGAATGACTCCGACCAAGAGGGGCAAGAAATCGCCCATGCCGGCCGGCGTCGACCGCATCGGCGCCCTTCCGGACGAGATCCTCCACCATCTCCTCTCTTTCCTGCCGGCGGAGGAGGCCGTCCGTACGTGCGTGCTCGCACGCCGCTGGCGCCACGTCTGGAAGTTCACCACAGGCCTGCGCATCGTCGAGCACGAGGACTTCCCGAGATCTATTCAGGATGTCCGGGAATTCGTGGACTATCTGCTGATCCTGCGTGGGCACGAGCCCCTAAACACTTTCGAGGTCGAGCTCTCCGACTTATCCCAGGACGACGCGCCCTACCTCAACCTATGGGCCCGTTTCGCTCTCCTCTGCAAAGTTCGTGAGCTCACCCTTTGTCTGTTTCACAACGATTTCCTCTGCGCCAAGCTAGACGGCCTGCCCATCGTCTCTCGGAATCTCACCACACTAAACCTTCGGGGTGTAGGCCTCCAAGGGGGCTTTCTTGATTTTTCTCGCTGCCCGGCGTTGGAGGATATCAGGATGCGCCACTGCCAGATCGATGTCGACAAGATATCGTCCCTCTCGCTGAAACGTCTGAGCATCGTCTTTTGCCGGTCCGCTCTGGATCACCGGGTCACCGTTTCTGCTCCGCGCCTCGTCTCCTTTACGCTAGACAGCTTTGCGGGTAGGACCCCGCTGCTTGAAAGCATGCCCATGCTAGAGTCCGCGGTCGTGGAGCTTGGGCGTGCATGCACCGATTTCTGTCATAACTACAGAAGCCGGGGGTTCTGTGCTGCTAACAGTGCTGCTAGATGTGCGAATTGCCTTGCTTACAATGATGAAAGCAGCAATACCGTGCTTCTTGGAGCTATCTATAATGCTGAACATCTCCACTTGATATCTCCATTAGGAATGGTATGCTTTTCCACCTCTGTCCTATATTTGTTTTGTTGTTTCTACTTTCGGCATCAATCATACACATTAAAACGTGCCTGCAAGAAATAATTGTGGGATATTATTATTCATACTTGTTTTTTTACATTGTGCAACTCCTTAATTTTGATGTCAACTTATTAAGAATGCAATTTTAAACAATATAGACGCGCTGGTCATGTTAGTTTATACAGCCGTCAGCTTGTTTTTAGCCAAAACTGCGCCTAACTAAATCAAGAGAAACTTGGGATACATGGCAGCTTTTGTTATGTTTACATCCATATCCATTACAGGCATCCATAGACAATGGACATACTTTCCGTATTTATGGCCACCAGTTGGGATTTCTAATGAGGATTACTCCATCGCTCTATTTGTATTTGTTATTCCAGATGATTTTTGCAAGGGATTTGAAAAGTTGCCCTACATTTAACAAGTTAAAGACTTTGTTACTCAATGGCTACTGGTGTGTGGGTCCTGACTTTGATGCACTGACTTGCATTCTCAAACACTCTCCAGTTCTAGAGAAGCTCACTCTTCAACTTGTTTCTGAGGTATATATGTCATCTCTGTTGAAGTTTATTGATTATTCATCTTGGTTAAATGATTGCATCTTCCCAGGAAGAAGTACATAAAGTGGAAATGAAAGGAAGTTACAGTTCAACGGAAAAACCTACTGGAATATCAGAGCACCTGAAGTTAATTTCAGTCAAGTATAATGTGGTTGATGATAGAGTTCTCCAACTTTTGAAGTTCATGTGCACATTTAACATACGTAAGTAGACTGGTAACGCCTCTCATGCTTTTCAACTTTTGATTTTATTATGGTGAACAAACCAAGTAGGCTTTCTGATTACTTCTTGTCGAGAGCAAAATGTGTGAATTGGTTTGGTTTGAAGGCTATAATAAATTATGTGGATTCTTGCTTAGCTCCAAATAGTAATTAGTAACACATGTGTCCGAAAATGCTGATCTCCAGCCGGGTTTACTTACACCGCATACTTGAAATGCATCTTCCTCACTAGGCAAGGTACTGATTTTTTTGAGAGAAAACATGGATGGATATCCTTGCAAAATTTGGTGAAAAAGAATATGACCATATGCATCTGTTTTTCTTTGGTGTAGTTTGAATAGCAGTATCCAGTTCTTTTTCACACACACACACACACACACACACTTGATTACTAGTGAATAATTGCTTACGTTTATTTATTACATGAATTCAGTCATTCCCCTTTTGATGTCATTTTATTAGATGCAGTTTCACGATAGTTCTGGTATCCCCACACTAAAGTTTTCTCTGTGATTTCCTTTTCCTCTCTTGGTTCGAGGAGACTTGAACATAACTTATATCAATGTCTCTTGTCATTCCCTGTTTTACTTCCTTTGCTATAAAATTTCTCATGACATTTAGACCATTTGATTTCTTTTCTTTCCTTCGGGAACATTTGATTTCTTTTCTTTCAGCTGGTTGCACATTTCTGAAGTAGCTACTGTCACCGTTCCATGTCGTTTCTGCTTGCTCCTTTCTCCCACTAGTTGGCATCCACCCGCGCAACCACCTTGAACTGCATATTTTGATACAAAATTTCTGCATTGTTACCACCAAAGAATTTAGACGTGTGTGTTTTTGTTAGATAGATTAAGTTAGAAATGGCCAGGTACCATATCTATCCTATTCCTAGGAAACTACACACTTTTCAGTTCAGAAAGAGAGTACCAGCATCTGAAATTAATCTCATGAAGTCTTCCAGTATATTCACTTGATTATTAACTGAGAACTATAGTTACATGCAAATGACACTAGTCTTATCTCACCGTGTCATCGTGGCTTTTTGGCAGGATTCAGTTTTGAGTGAGGGTGAAAGAATCGACTTGATGGTGGATGTGCCATCTCTCAACTACTGGAAACTCTAAGGCTTTACTGTGATGTGACGTGGATGATGCTAGCATTTTGTCATATTTTAACTATGAACATCTTATGAGTTCCAGTAAGACCGATGGACAATTTAGGAGTCTTGGCTTTGAGCCTTAAATCATCCAATGGGGGCCTATTTTACAATATCATGTTTATTGTACATTTTCCTTGTGCTTGTAATGTGCTTAAGCACAGAACTTCTAAGGTGAACTGTTCTGTGTGATCTGGTTATTATCTTTCTTGTTCCTAGCTTCCATGATTTGAAATCAGGCTATCATTTAAGCGTGTTGAACCAGAGCGAATATAGCAACATCATGATAGTCGCATGAAACACAAAGAACATATAGAGAACAAATCATGCTCTGGATAGTTTGGTGGGTAGTTGTATCCTTGCGCAACAGAAGGATTGGAGATAATGTGGTTTTTTAAAGCCCAGTATTATTCTTTTAGTGGTGAGTAAACATTTTTATCCATTACGAGGCGACTTCATCACTTTTGAAACTCTGTGACTCAATCTTCCATAGGCCTCGACTTAGTGCGTGTGTGTGTGTCTGAATAATCGCCTATTGGTGCACCAAATATGCAAAGGGCATCGGCAGCAGAGTATCCAATTGCTTGCTCTGTTACCTGATTCGGATGATATTTATTTATTTATTTATTTAAAACACATCATTAAGTAGAACTAGATAGAGACCAATATACAATAGCACTGTAGTTACAATAAATATTTCCATTTCCCGTGAAAAGCCAATTTTCCAACCTATGCGAAACGCCAAAAGTGGAAGGTAAATTAAAACCTATACTATGAGCTATAAATCCACACAGAAAATATGGCGGTGGCAAAACATGAAAGGGTGTCATATTGTCGTATCGTGGACACAAAACCCACATGTTTTACTTGTCTTCAACTTTTATTTAGTTTCTGTGAGCATTGTCCCTCCAATTACCACGAAAAATATCTAAACCTTGAGGAGTATTTTAAATTCAGAAACCGAATATTTCAGAGGTCACGAGAGAAACCATACACTGAACGTTCCAAGAAGATGCTTGGCTTTTTTGGGTTGCATATGGGGGTCGTGCAGGCTTTGAAGTGAGGAAGAGATACATCAATGTGAACAAATCTGATGGTATAGTAACATCATGCAGATATGTCTGCCAAGGAAGGTATTCGGAAAAAAGGAGAACGTGAATCTATTCAACAATGTTTTAGGGCTGAAACAAGAACAAAGTGTGGTGCTAAGATGACAATTACATTTCATCGCAGCTCTGGACTTTTGTAACAGATATTGATCTTGAACAGAATCACCTCCTTCACTTGCCACAAACCCGCCACCTCATGGTGTCACAAAGGAAAATTTCAGAATTTCAAGCTTTTGAAATTGAAAGCTACAGATGATTCTGGAATTATGTCTAAAGCTGCATATGAGCTTGCTACTCGTGGAGCTGGTGGACCATTCAATCTTGGCTACACTTGCCGTGACCATAAGAATTTTCTACAAACCAAGAGGCAGAGAGAATTGGCTTTTGGTCAGGCGGGTAGCATGTTAAAGTATTTTCATCAAAATTTCTGAAAATCCATCATTTCAATATGCTTTGCAGCTGGATTGTGAGGAGCATATAACAAACATTTAGGCTGATGCTAAAATGATGCTAGACTATACGCACTTTGGTGACATAGTCACATTTGACACTACTTTTGGCACAAATAAGGAATATTGGCCATTTGGTGTTTTTCTTTTACTCAATCAGTTTAGAGAGACTACTATTTTTGGTGCCGCAGTGTTGTTTGACGAAACCTTTGCCTCATTTGAATGGCTCTTCCACACTTTTCTAGCTGCACATAATGGAAGGCAACCTAGAACAATTTATACCGATCAAGATCCTGCAATGGGAAAAGCTGTAGAGGTTGCCTTCACGGAATCATACCATAGACTATGTACCTTCCACATAATGCAAAATGCTGTCAAACATCTATCACCAATCAAGGGTGAAGAGAAAGATGAGGACGAACGAAAAGATGGTGGTGAAGAGAAAGATGAAGATAAAGAACCACATATTCTTGAAGTATATTGGACAAGCAAGGAAGGAATGTCGTAGAAAATCCAAAAATCGAAGCCATGCTTCGGTACAAGGAACTATCTCATAAATTTCATACTATGGCACATAAAATCGCCTCCTCTACGGAATGTTGTTTGCTGCTAGAAAATGCACTTGATTCCGTTGGTCCAAAGTTGGAGGAAAAACTAAATGCACCGACTAGTTCTATGAAGGAACCAAGTAGCGACAAGGAAAATGCTGACCCAAATGTGCAACCAATGGATGAGTTGCTACGAGCTGCATGGCTGAAGAGAAAATTTGAAGAGAAAGAAAACTTGCCTTGATAAGTTGTGTAAGGGCAAGCGGGGAGGGGGGGACAACTAATCCATCCGTTTCAACCAAAAAATGAGCAAAGGTATGTTCTAATCTTGACATGAATAAAAAATGTTGTCATCTATTAATAAACTAACTAGTTAAACTTTTATTGGCAGCAACAAAAGAATAAAGATGATGTAAAACCTCAAGTAGAAGTGAGGGATGATGGCCAGAAGAAAGAAGCCAATCTGGAGAGTGAAAACTACAATGCCATCGAGAGTCCTTCTACTTGTGTTGATGATAGTCTTTACGGTGGAAATCTGTACTAGTGTCTAGATGTTGGTTACACGGTACTTCCGGAGCTAACTGTAGTCTTTTGAGTATATATTTTGGGGTTAACTATAGTATTTTGAGACCAAGCACAACCGGGGAGGCCTAAATGTATTTTGAGGGGCTAACAATTGTCGTTTCATCAGTACTACTTGTTGCCACCGAATTTGAATGATATGGTACAGCTAAATGAAGTGTTTGTGATGTGAACTCTACAATGCTTTCTTGGTTTTACTTGTAGATGGATTTTCCATTGTTACAGTTGCATGATGCTAACTGTTGGTGAAAATTCAAACTTGCCACAAAAATTCTAAAAAAATCCAGTAAACCAAGCCTATTGAGTTATGTATTCTGGGAAAATTTCAATGAATTTTGACATATAGTTTGTGAACTGAGTGCATTTCAAGTTCTGTCCTAAAATTTGAACTCAAAATTCAAACTTCCCAGAAAATTTAAAAAAATTCTAGTAAATCACATCTACTGAGTTATGAATTCTGGGAAAATTTCAATGAATTTCGACAGATGGTTTGTGAATAAACGTAATCTGAAGTTTCAGACTGACGTGTACTGGCCATTGAAATTGGCTAGTCTGTAGTCATTTTGCTTTTGGTCTCTTCAGATCGTTGGATCTGCAATAGGAGGCTGAGATTGGGACTAAGTCTCCCAGTAACTTATGAGTAGCACATCACTGAAGCTAAGTCCTCTACTTGCTCTCCAACTCCATCCTTCAAAAAAAAAAAAACTCCATCTTCTCTTCCTCTGCCTCCTGCGAGGAGCGGACTTGCCTGCAGCCAGGTGAGTCTATCTCGCTCCATCTTTTTTTTTTTAGATAATAGGCATAGATTTGCCCGACTTT
This sequence comes from Lolium multiflorum, assembly GCA_030979885.1. Lineage (NCBI taxonomy): Eukaryota > Viridiplantae > Streptophyta > Magnoliopsida > Poales > Poaceae > Lolium > Lolium multiflorum. Next base: position 170,090,373 of record CM061750.1, read on the forward strand.
AAATTAATAAAGTCACCACGGTAGCAAGTTCAGATACAGACTGCTGGGCATTACAGCTTGGCCACACATACGAAGCACACACGCTTAGAAGTTTCAGGAAGACAAGGTAAGATGTAACAAAAGAGCACAACAAGGCCTCCATGTCGTCCTGGCCGTCCCAGGTACCCGCTCCCTGGTACGACCTACTCCATCACGACGGCGTTGGCTTGATCGACGCGTACAGCTCCCTTAGCTCGCGTGCCATCCAGCTTAGGCCCTCCTTTTCTCTTGACTTGCATTTTAGGCTCCACAGCTGCAAAAAAATGATGATTTTGTAAATAATGTCAGCTGGGTTAGCAATAATTTTCTTTTCAATGGCCAGTTTATTGCGCACATTCCACAATGCCCAAGACTGGGCAAGGAACAGGATCCACAACAGTCTTCTGGGGTAGCCCGAGAAGCTAGAAAGGATGGCATGAAATTGGGAAAAGTTAGCGGGGCACCAGTTGCACCCGAGCAGCTGGCGCAACACTGACCACACAAAGGTTGCCAAAGAGCAGGAGAAGAAGATGTGGCTGGCATCCTCGGGCGCCCCGCACAAGGGACATAGACCATTGGACGGACCGTGGCGAGTAAGGATCTGTAACCCCGAGGGTAACTTATCAAGTGCTAGCTGCCAGGAGAAGATTTTGATCTTTAGCGGAACCGGGGCTTCCCACAAGTCTTTAAAGTGGGCAATCGTCGTGCCCCTCGACAGCGAAGAGTACATGGATTTCACTAAATAGGATCCGGATTGTTCCAGGTGCCAGGAGATCTGGTCTTGACCCTCGGTGAGATTGACCTCAGCCATGATATGTTGGAGCTCGACCCATTGCCGCAAACCCTCCTGGTCAAGAGAACGGCGAAAGCAAACTTGCAGGGAGTTTTGAAAGAGCGCGTCGGCAACCGAAATGTCTTGTCTATCACAGATGGCAAATAGCAAAGGGAAGGACTCTAGGAGGGGTCCCCTCCCCCACCACCAGTCCCTCTAGAAATTGGTTCTATTGCCATTCCGCACCTTGTGCTTTGCACCAGCTTTGAACAAATGCTTGATCTTGTGGAGGCTTTTCCAGAAGGGGGAACCTCCCTGACCTGATCCCGCAAACAGGTCGGAGGCGTCAGCGTACTTAGCACGAATGATACGTGCCAGATTGTGTCCTCATCCTGATAGAGCCTCCAAATCCACTTCAGTAGCAGCGCCAGATTCATCTTTTTGGTATTGAGCAACCCTAGGCCTCCAACTTCCTTGGGTCTGCACACAGTTGGCCAGTTCACAAGATGGTACTTCCTTTTTGGTCCCGCACCTTCCCAAAAAAACTTAGAGCGGTGGGTATCGAACCTCGCATGAATCCCGTCATGAAGGAGGAACAAATCCATTGCAAACATTGGGAGATTATCTAGGCACGCATTAGAAAGGATGAGTCGTCCCCCTGACGACATCAACCTTCCCAGCCAAGGCTCAATCTTGATGGCGAGCTTCCGCACCAAAAAGAGCCACTGTTCCAGGGTTAGCTTCCTGTCAGAGATAGGGAGGCCCAGGTAAACAAAGGGGAAGGTGCCGAGCTTGCAGTTTAGCTTGTTAGCAATAGACATTCTCTCTTCGGACCGCTGACCTATCACAAACACCTCGCTTTTGTGATAATTGATCTTGAGCCCAGACATATCCTCAAAACACATCAGAAGGAATTTAAGATTGGCAATATCCTCATCGGAACCCTGGATGAGGATGAGCGTGTCGTCTGCATACTGAAGATGTGAGACACCCCCGGGCACAAGGTGCGACGCCAGACCGTGAATGTGTCCGGCCCTGGAAGCAGCACAGAGAATACCCGACAGGGCCTCGCCAATGAAGTTGAAAAGCAGCGGTGAGAGGGGATCTCCCTGGCGAACCCCTCTCTTATTTCTGAAAAACGGCCCCACTTCACCATTGATCGAGATAGCAGTTTGTTCCCCGGAGACAAGTTGCGTGATCCTATGGATGTAGCCTTCGTCGAAACCTTTGCAACGTAGAACTTCTCCCAGGAAGTCCCAGTTCACTCTGTCGTAGGCCTTTTCGAAGTCAAGTTTGAGAAGCACCCCATTGTGCTTTCTCTTCCGCAAATCGTGTATGATTTCCAACAGAGCCAGCGGGCCGTCTAGAATGTTTCTTCCTTTTATGAAGGCAGTTTGATTGGGGGATAGAATCCTGTGAGCAATCGGATCCAACCTAGAAGCATATGCTTTGGAGACGATCTTAAAGATTACGTTGATCAAGGCAATTGGTCTGTATTGAGTGATTTGGTCTGCGCCCAGAACTTTCGGGATGAGTGAAAGGATTCCAAAGTTGAGCCTAGATATGTCGATGCGCCCCAGCACAAAGTCATTGAGAATGTGCAACACACCAAGTTTGACCTGCGGCCAGAATTTCTTGAAGAAAGCAACAGGGAAACCGTCCGGGCCCGGGGCGGTATCAGTTTTCATGTCTTTAATAATGGCTTCTAGTTCAGTCTCAGAGAATGTATAAGCCAGGTTCCCATTCTCCTCCTCTGAGACCTGCCTGAACCTATCCCAAGTATCCGGCGCCAGCCCACACACCCTTGGGGCTGACGAGCCAAGCAGGTTCCTGTAAAAGTCATACACATGTTGTTGGATGAGTTTCGGTTCTGTGATAGTCCCGCTGTCCGAAATCAACGCCGAGATATTGCATTTCCGTCTTCTGCCGTTGGCGACGGCGTGAAAATAGGCTGTGTTCGCGTCTCCCTGCAGCGCCCACCTGATTCTGCCACGCTGCCGCCAATGCTCCTCTTCCAACTTATAGATATGCAGCAGCTGTTCTTCCAGGTGATATCTAGATGCCCAGGCGTCTTCGTCAAGACCCGAGGTGTCAGCCAGCACATCGAGCTGGGCAATCTGAGTCAAGAGAGCTTTCTTTGTATCCTTGGTGTCCCTACCAAGGTTCTGGTTCCAGCCCCTCAAGTACTGTCTAAGTCCCGTCGACATGAAAGACCACCAGTCAATGATGTCGCGACCTCCCACCTTGGACAGCAACCTGGCCCAGGTTAGCTGAAGCAGCGGGATAAAGTCGGGGCGCTCGAACCAAGAAGCGGTTGGAACGAACGGGGAAGCCCTCCCCGGTATCAAAGACCAGCGGCGTGTGATCCGAACCCAGGCTGGTCTCGGCCGACAGAGAGCAAAGTGGGAAAATGGCTTCAAAGGATGCAGAAACAAACACTCGGTCAAGGGCAGAGCGGACATGATTGAGCTGATGATTAGACCAGGTAAAACGCGCCCCCGTGCGCGGAATTTCCCTTAGAGCCCATGAGGCAATGCTGTTGTTGAAGAGATCTATGAGAGTCCAGTTAAGATTGTCATTGTTCTTGTCTTCGGCCGCTCTGATAAGGTTGAAGTCTCCTCCCATGAGAATCGGAAGGTCACAGTTGGCGATTTTGTCCGTAATCTCGGCCAGGAACCCCCTGGAGCGAGCGTGGTCCGCAGGACCATAAATACCAATGACCTCCAGCTTTTTCTTAGTGGCACGATGCAGGATAGAAAGGCTGAGGAAGAATTGACCCCTGTCCATTCTCCCCACCTCAAACATACTGTCCCTAACTCCCAGAAGCATGCCTCCCGAATGGCCATTCGCCGGGAGCCAGGACCAGAAAAATTTCTCGCCAACTTCAAGGCTAGCGAGCTCGGCGTCCGTGAAGTCTTGTTTGATGGTTTCTTGTAACAGAACCAGATCAATATGATGCAGCCTGAGGTAGTCTTTGAGCAGGGTTCGCCTCCCCCGACGGCCGAACCCCCTGATATTCCAGAAGAGGGCCCTCATTGGCGAACCAGGCTAAGCGCCCGTGCTTGGCGGGTTAGCGGCCGGTGTCCAACAGGAGTAGGTCTGCGAGCGATTCTCCTCTTTTTGGGAGCAAGATTCTTTATTTTGCCAAGAGCCGAGTTTGGTTCCCCCTCGGAACCTCCCTCTGGGCAAGTACCTTCCTCCCTTTGGTTAGTACTTACCCGCTCTGCTTCTTCCTTGGCTTTAGCCGACTCCTCTTCAATTTTTCTTCTGGCTGCGAGCAGATCAGCTTGGGCGCGTTCACGAGCTTGGAGCATAGCCACCACTTGGGCAGGCGACCCCTCCGAGGATTTGAACAAGATACAACTATCTCTAGCCACCTTAACAAGATGCTCAACCGAAGAATCTTGGAAAGCAACAAAGGAAGAAGGGGAGGTTGGATTACCTGGAGCAGGCGTGGCGGAGGACGGGGTAGCGGATTCTTCGACGGAGCGCTTGGCCATGGAATTCTTCTCCGTAGTGGCCCGAATGGCGCGCTCCAGCACCGGTCCTTCAGAGACCCCTTTGGCTCTCGCACTTTTGCGAAGGGCCTCCGCTGGCGAGGCTTTAGAGCGCGGCGCACGGGCAACCTCTGCCCGCAAGGCTGGGATAGGAGCGTCCAGCAGCAGGAGTTGGCCCGAAGAAGGTGTAGCACCCATGGACAGCGCAGGTGCTTGATGGAGGACCAGAGTTGTAGTAGGCGCAGGTGGCTCCTTCGAGGCCTTAGTCTCCGCCGCTTCCAGCATCAGCTTCCTGGAAGGGCGATCATGGTTGCTCTTGCTCCTGCGCTCGCGGTTCCGTCGGTACTCCTGATCCGACGAGGCAGAGGGAGGGGTACTCCAGCCTACCTCCTCCCTGTCAGCATCAGACAGCCTCTGGGCTTTGCCAGGAGTCGGAGAGACCCTCTCCTCCGACGACGAAACGACGGGCAGGTCTAGTTGCAGGCGGGAATCACTATCTGAAGCTTCAGGAGCCATGAGCTTGGAGTGTGTAGGCACCGAGGACTTGATGATTTGCGCCACCAGGGGGAAGATGCTTCCAGAGGGGGTCAGGTTGGAGCCATACTGGCTGCGTGCAGAGTTCGGAATGGTAAGGATTGGCTCCGCGTCGCCAGAAGGAGGGGAGGCCGACGAGGGAGGCTCGGCCGCCATCGGCACCGATTTACGCGGGCCGCCCCCTCCCGCGCCCGGCGGAGAGGCGGAGGAACGCTTGTCCTTCAGGTGTTTGCCCCTCCTCCCGTCCCAACGGTCTTCATCTTTCTCTTCCGATTCTCTACATACTGATGGTTTCTTGCCCCCCGCAGCGTCGACATCCACCGCCTGTTTGACGGAATGCCTCCGAACAAAGAGGGCAAGAAAGCACCCGATGCGAGTTCCGTCGACCGCATCGGCGCCCTCCCGGACGATATCCTCCACCATCTCCTCTCCTTCCTCCCGGCGCAGGAGGCCGTGCGTACGTGCGTGCTCGCGCGGCGCTGGCGGCACCTCTGGAAGTTCACCACAGGCCTGCGCATCACCAACATCGAGGGCGACGACGGATGCCACGGATCTGTCCAGGAGCTTCGAAAATTCGTGGACCATCTGCTGAACCTGCGTGGGCACACGCAGGGGGGCCTCAACACTTTCGAGATCAACTTCTCCATCTTCTCCCAAGACGACGTGCCCTATTTGAACCGGTGGACCCGTTTCGCTGTGCTGTGCAAAGTTCGTGCGCTCACCCTTCATCTCCATTATCGTCACCTCCTCTGCTTAGATGGCACGCCTCTCGTCTCTCGGGATCTCAGGACATTGGACCTGCTGGGTGTAAGCCTCCAAGGGACCTTTCTTGATTTCTCTGGCTGTCCAGCGTTGGAGGATCTCAAGATGGACAGTTGCCATATTGATGTTGATAAGATATCGTCCCTTTCCCTCAAACATCTGAGCATCGATGGTTGTCGTTCCAATCTGGATCATCCCTTCAGCGTTTCTCTTCCAGGTCTCATCTCTCTTACACTAGGTCGCTTTGAGTGGAGCACTCCCTTGTTCGAAATCATGCCAGTGTTAGAAACTGTAAGCGTGGAACTTGGGAGTGCTTGCGGTGGTGTCTGTCATCTTCTCTACAAATGTGATTTATTTGGTGGTGATGGTCCTAGTTGCGTGTCTTGCCTTGCTTACAAAGATGGAAGCAGCAATACCATGCTTCTTGGGGCTATCTGCAATGCTAAGCATCTCGAGTTTATATTTCCATTAGGAATGGTATGCTTTTGCAGCTCTTTCCTGAACCCCTATTCTTGTTTAGCATCTACTGTATTTCTTTCTTGCTTTACCATTAGACATTCTGTTTGCTCATACTTTCTGCCGCAAACCCATTAGACCAGGCTTGTGTATATGAGTTCGGTATATTGCAAAAAAAAGTTATATCTTGCAAATCCTTGATTTTGATGCCAAGTTATCAAGTATGGAATATTTAAGAATAACATAGAAGTGCTGGTCATGTTAGTTTGTACCGCTGTCAGCTTGTTTAGCCAAAACTGGGATATGCCTAACTAAATCAAGAGCAGTGGACATACTTTCCGTATTTATGGCCACCAGTTGGGGTCTCTAAGACTACTTATGTGTCCAACTCAGCAAATTTGCTTATGTGGCAGTGAGTTAATAAGGAGAGAGGAGGATGGAGTAACATAGCTAGTTACTGTAACATCACACTTCCCAAGATACAATGAGTCTATAAGATAATTAATGAAGACATCTATGATACTACTTTGATGTTACTAACCACTATAAAGGTAGTAACATAGAGTAGTAACATGTGCAATGTTACTACTCTATGTTACTTCCCACTATGACTAGTCTAATGAGGATTGCTCCATCGTTCTGTTTTTATTTATTCCAGGTGATTTTTGCAAGGGATTTGAAAAGTTGGCCCACATTTAACAAGTTAAAGACTTTATTACTCAGTGACTACTGGTGCGCCAGGTCCTGACTATGATGCACTGACTTGCATTCTCAAACACTCTCCAGTTCTAGAGAAGCTCACTCTTCAACTTGTTTTCGAGGTATATGTCACGAATAGATGGTTGCTGCACTGTTGAAGTTTGTATTCTTTATTCATCTTGGCTAAATGATTCCATCTTCTCAGGGACAAGAACATCAAGTGGAAATTAAAGAGAGTTATAGTTCTCAATCGAGAGATCTACTGAAATATCGGAACACCTAAAGTTAGTTTGTGTCAATTATAATGTGGTTGATGATAGAGTTCTCCAACTTTTCAAGTTCCTGTGCAAATTTAACATACGTAAGTTGACTGGTGGCTTTGGAATTCTATATGTTTTTTTCTGAAATTTTCCTTAATGTGTGGTAAAGGAAGTAAGTAATTGAGGAACTCCTAATTGTTCAGAAAACCAATGTCTCAAGAGTCCCAATTACTATGTACTTGATACCATGGAATCCTGCACCGCATTTAGTTAAGCGCAGAAATGAAAACATCACTATAATCCATTTTGTAGAGGAATTTAATTTATCTATGGTGAACAAACCATCTAGGCTGGTTGATTACTTGTTATCTAAAACAAAATGTGTGTAAATGATGTTGATTCTTGCTTAGCCCCGAATAGTAACACAAGTGTCTGACAATGCTGATCTCCGCCCGGGTTTTTATTACTTTATTTACACCCTATATGTGAATGGCTTTTTTCTCACTAGACAAATTACTGATGTTTTTTGAGAGAAAAAAAACATGGATGGATATCATGCTATAACAATTAGAGTTGCAAAATTTGGTGGAGAAGAATATGATCGTATGATCCTATTTTTCTTTGGTATAGTTGAGTAGCATACTATTTAGTATCCAAGCTGCATTAAATGTATTTTTTGTACATGACTCAGACTGTCATATTTTTGCACCAGATGCTGCAGGCGTAAATGTTATAGTGTGATGCATTTTAATGCTCTTTTAAGAAAATAACTCAATTTTAAAATACATTTTAAATATAGGTGTGAATGCATGCACCCATGTAGAAGTAGATTTCACGAATGTCTGCATTTAATAGTTGGTAACACTGTAACACAACTTTTTGACTTGTCTTGGGTTGGTATTAGTCACTTATATGTCTCAGAGGCTCATTAGATATGGGTAGTTCATTCCCATTTTTTAGCAATTGTCCATCATCTATATCTTGCTCACACTTGGATTACCACTGAATAATTGCTGACATCTGCTCATTATCAATTCAGTCAAGCCCATTTATTTGTCATTTTATATACATGTAGCTTCATAAGCAGGTTCTCTGGCATCCCCCTGCTAGAGTTGTCTTTTATTTCCTTTTCATCTGTTGGTATGGGGAGACTTGAACATAAAATTTATCAGTGTTTGATATCATTCCTTATTTTACCTTCTTTGCTGTGAAATTGCATATGACACAGCCTGTTGTCACAGGCTTATAGGGTTGTGCTCCTGTATACTGAACCATTTTGATCTCTTTTCTCTATGCTGGCTCCCTTTGCCCTCTAGTTGGCCTCCACCCGCACAACAACCTTTAACCGCCTGTTTTGATATAGAATTTCTGCATTGTTGCCACCAAGCAGTTTATATATGTCGCGTTCTTGTTAGCGAGGTGTAATATTAAGCTAGAAACTAATAGGTATCATATCTAGCGTAGGAAACTACAGTCTTGAGTTCCAGTACTTTCACTTCATTGTCAACTGAGAACTGTTGTTAAATACTGATGACACTACTCTTACCGTATTTTTTTTTTGTTTTGGCAGGATTCAGTTTTGAGGAAGGGCGGGAGAATCCAACTTGATCGTGGTGGTTAGTCATCCCTCAGCTACATCCTTTTCAAGAATACATCTCTCAACTTCTTGAAACTCTAAGGCTATACTATGATGTATGGATGTGACGATGTCGGCATGTTGTCATATTTTAACCATGAACATCTTATGTGAGATTCCATAAGACCGATGGACATTGAGTCCAGGCTTTGAGCCTTAGATCATCCAATTTTGCCAATTTTATAATATCGTGTTTATTGAATTATTAACGCATACTGCTTAATGCGCTTCAGCGCAGAACTTGTAATGTGAATTGTTATGTGGGATCTGGTTATTATCCTTTTTTGTTCTGAGATTTCATGATTGGGTCATTCTAGTGAATGAAATACTGATCAATTAAAGCAACATTCAGATAGTATAAAAAACCAAGCATTGGCTCTAGGGATGAAAACATGGCAGACATGACGGAACTGAGTGACGCCACATCTGTTTTCATATTTTTTTACGGAAGCAAAAACAGATTCAGAAAAGAAAAAAGTAGGTATTACCTGATACAGATAAGGACTGAATACGAACCAAGAAAACCCTTGAATTATGTAAAAAAAATCTCAAGCATTCAAGGAAACCAACAAATTGCGCTTTCTAATTCTAGTACGGTGCTCACAAGGCAATAAGAGAAATGTCAAATTGCGGAAGCCTCCTAGGGTGCATGAAGGGACTACGTGGTGGTCGTCGGTTTTCAACGTTTACTTTTGCAAAAATCACCAAAAGGTCTTACCATGCCAAAAGGTCTTACTGAATATTAATATTATTATAGGCATGGTGGACTTTTGTGAAATTAATAATTAATATTGTTCAACTGAGGGTCTTACCATGCCTATATGGATAAAAATTAAGCAAAATCAAGTCAAGACTAGTCAAAAAAAGGTATATGATAATTGCATGGTTAACAAGTCAAATAAAAAGAAAAGAAATAGAATACAAGCTCAAAGATAATTCCCATTAGGTGGATGTATAGATGGGCTAATCCACCTTCTACCATGGAGTAACCCCCCCTCCCCCCTCTCACTCTTCCAAATCCCTTGTAGACTAGTGAAACAATAGTGTAGCATTTGTATCCTTCCCACTTACCATCACAAAGGGTAACCTTGATAAGTACCCCTTACCAATATACCACAATCTCCCCAGCTCCATTAAGGGCTGGAGGCTCGTTCACACCCAATTCCGTACAAAAAAGGAGAGCGGTCGAACGTCAAGCCTCATTCAGCGAGGTCTACTTTTAGACTCAAGAAGCCTCGTTTGGCTGACGCCAGTGTTGACTTCGCCCAAGAACTCGTTTGGCTAGGGGTTCATGTTCAAACCTATCTACCCTTGCACTCTCATGGGGATTTTATAAACATCGTTGTGTTAACTCTCAAAAAGTGTATGCTGACATTCGCCATAAGCTTGAGGTACACACCCCTACTAAACTCTACTTACTCAACAGCCACATTGTCGGATATACCTTAATCTCTTACCTAGGAAGGTCGATGCGGAGATACGCCGCGCCCTTGGCATCTAGATAATTGTTTAAAATATTATAGAAATAATACAATATCTGGGTTGATAAAGTATCGTAGAAGTGTTGTTGTGGAAGCACCGTTCAAGTAACACAAAAGTGGCTTATGCACATGAAGTTGAGAGTGGGTTGATGCTCCTCCAGTTTTTCTTAGTCAGAGCTTGCGAGCTGATTGTACAAACTTGGTTGTGAATTAATAAAGAGTGTGATTTCCCTAAAAAAAAGTAACATCAAAGTGCTACTATAGCGACGTGGATCAGAATTTGGTCGTGAAGTGTGAAAAAACAGGATAGTAAGGATACAAATCACGGATAATTGTCGGGCGATGGGAAGGAAAATATGGTAGTATACCAGTAGCACTACACTGAGCGAGGATAATGCATCGTGGTTGAAATATATGACGGACTACATAGCAATTTTTTTAGGGATGCCATAGTGAAGTTTTCGAGATTAAAAGAGGCGACAACTGGTGAAGTATTTTGTTCCCGGAGTTGCTACAAAGGAGATGGTAGTATTTTCTTCGGCTGACAGAGGCGGTAGAAGATGGGGTAAATATATTTTTATGAAGACATGTAGAAGAAGGAAGGAGTATTTCCCCATGTAAAATGTGCGACAGATGGTGGAGTAAATATATTTTTTCTGGTGGTACCATACACGACAATAATTTCCCTCGATAAAAGAGGTGGCAAATATTAGAGTACTTACTTTCCTATGTCAATGTAGAAGTTCTGGTGGTACCATAGACAAATACAATAATATTTTCCCTAGATAAAAGAGACAATGAATATTAGAGTACTTATTTTCCTAGGTGAATGTAGAAGAAAGGAGTAGTATGTGTTTCCCGAAAAATAAGTGGAAGAGCAAGGTCTTCCTGTAGTGTTTTGTGTGTATGATAACGACACTCGAATATATTTCACCGTGTGCATAGTTGCCTTGAAGATTTGCAGGTGCACGGTGTTCTCGTTGAACACCTCAAGATCGGAAGACTCAATTTAGTAGTTGGTAGGTTTTATGATTTTGTGTGTGTGTCGCGAGACGACGTGGTTGGAGAGGTGAAGAAAAGAAACTAGTTTCAGCAAACCCGGTAGTACCGGTGCTGAGAAGCAGTAGTACCACTACCGCCTTCAGCACCAGGTACACGTCATCCTGGAACCTCGCGGCGGTACTACTGCTCCCTTACAGGACCGGTAGTACCGGTCCAGGTACCGCTGGCGATACCGCCTTTTGGGAAAAGCTCACAGAGTGCCTGCTGGTACCTTGACGGTACCTTGACCGGCACTACCGCTTGAGTCACCAGCGATGGTGAAATGCGGTAGTTCCAATCAGGTATCGGCCAGGTACCAGTCATGCAAACACGTGCGGTACTACCGTCCTGGTACCGCAATGGTACCGGGCTGGAGTCAGAGGCTACCATAGACCATGTTGGTACCTTGACGGTACCGGTACCGGTACTGGTAGTACTGGTTGAGCCCCACGTGTCCTTCTTCGAAGGGCTGAGTTTACCTAAAGGCGGTAGTACCGCTCCACAAAGTGGTAGTACCGGTTATGCGGAACCAAAACATAACAGTTGGATTCGTGGACCCCTATAAAAGGGGGTCTTCTTCCCCAGCTCGATTCAAGTCTTTTCTTCTCTCTCTACTCCATTGTTGTTGGGCTCAAATCTTGAGGATCTCCCTTCCCATCCAACAAATCAAGCCCAAACTTTGAGAAGAGGTGGAAGAGATCCCGATCTATAGTTTCACCAAGAAAGATTTCGTCAATCCCACCTAATCCTTTGTGTATCTTGTAGCTAGTGTTCCTATTGTGTGATCTCTTGGAGATGAGCCCCTATGGAGGCTAGCTTGGTGTTGTGCTAGCCCCATAGGGTGTTGGGAGCCTCTGTTGTTGTAGAGCTTGCTCCAACCTTGTGTGAAGGAATCGCCGCCTCGACCGGTCTCGATAGTGGAGAAGTGAAAGCTCCTTTTATGGGGTTTTCACGAGGAACAAGGTGAAGACTTTGTGGTTGTTGGACCTTTGTGGTCCACACCTCCTCAACACAAACATACTCCCTCTTGTGGGAGGAACTGCGGGAAACATATCGTGTCTCGCCTCCGCTACCGTCCAGTTGTTTCGTTTCCTCCTTACTTGCTCATAACTTAGCTTGCTTTACTTGTCGTCTTGCATAGCATCATATTAGGATCATCGTAGTTGCTAAAGTCGCCACCTTTACTTCCGCATTTCCTAAAACTGAAGAAGCACTAAAATTAGTATAGCGACCATTCACCCTCCCCCTCTAGTCGCGCCACGGTACATTCAATACGTACTTTGTTTAGAGTATGCATTAAATAGCGTGAAACCAGGTTACAAACTGTGTGTGCGATATGCTATCATAGCTAGTTTTTTTATAAAGAACGCTTTATTGCTTAATTTTTTAAGTCTTACACCCAACTTCTACATAACAAAGATGCACACGCCGAAAAACATCCAAAGTGCCAAAAAACGAAATACAAGGCCACAATACTAGTAAACATGTGTGAAACCGTATGGCTAGCTAAATAGGTGGAGGTCCAATCCTGATATTACGTTGCCATCCCATATTGAGAAAGAAATTCCTTTACCGTGTCCTTCAACCGTGTCTCGCGGCTCTCACACGCCGAAGACACGATCATAAACGGAGCAAAGTGGTGCACCGGTAGATAACCTGCAATAGAGAACACTTTTTGTTGTTAAACACCTTGTCATTTCTACATAGCCAAAACGACTAAATTACGGCAAGTGCTCCCACCCTAATAAGTATTTTGAACCTATGATCGACCGCATTAGCTAATTGCCGAAAATATTAGCAACACTACGCGGCGGGTATAAGGTAGAACCTATTTTGATGATTGACCATATAGATCTTGTAAACTGGCATTGGAAAAATAAGTGTTTTATCGTCTCATCGTGATGGCAAAAAACACATTTATTTTTTTACTTCCCTACCAGGTTTGTTTAGCAAGGTTGTCCTTACTAAGTATTGCCCCTCTAGGAAGATACCATGCGAAAACCTTTCAGTGGTATCTTGATTTTCCAAATCTTCTTCTTATTAACTACCGGCTCAATAGGATGTATCATCACTCTACATGGAATAAACTGAGAATTTGACATTCTCATTTAGGCTCCATCGAAACTCGTCAGCCCCTTGAGTTAGTTGGACAGAAGCCAAACGCTGAAACAATGCATTCTAAGATGCAAGCCTAGGTCCAACAAGATCTATTTTGAACGTCACATTCCAAGATCAATTCATAGCTAGTTGGACATGGTTTACTATGTAGTGGCCTTTCTAGTGTTTTTTTATTGTTAGATGCATATGTTCTTCTTTTTCGAAATGGAAGCTATGCCCCAGTCTGCATCACTCGATGCATCCGGCTTTATGTACTAATTTATGCAAGAAAAAAATGACAAAGAGTTTAAATAAAAAAACTCGAAGCCACCACTCAACACCTACAAACCCAACAATCACTACTAGGAAAAGGGTTACTGCCCGGCGCACCATATTAGGCTATTGCCGGCGCACGTGAGCCCTCCAGTGCGAACGGGCCGGTGATAACTGTCTACTGCCGGCGCACCGCCCCGTGCGCCGGCGGTAGTTCAGTTACTGCCGGCGCGCCTGGCTTGCTTCGCCGGCAATTGGTGTGTACCATCATCGCACGATGCGCCGACAGTAGAGCTTCCAGCAGTGGCGAACGTCCAGTGCATCGGCAGTAGGGCATGGAGGTGCGTCGGTGGTACCATTCGAAAATACAGTTTTTACAGCGTTTTCCAGCGTATTACAATGCACATTTATACATCAGTATATATTTACAAAGCAGTTCATATTTATACAGTAGTACATGCAATATGAGAAGCACATAGAGAGCCAAGTCTCATTTCGGTATCAATACACAAATACGCAAGTCTCGTTTCAATGTTGATTCATACAACACATGCATATGCAACACCGAATGACGAAGTTTCACAAAGTTAGAAGTCTCGGTACATAGTCGTCACAAGTGTCGTCATACACCTCACAATGTAGCTAGTAACCTCAACTACAATCACATAGAACATGACCATGGTCACAATGAGCATCATCACGATAGCCATGGTCTTCATCTTATTCTTCCTCATGTCCCTCATCTCTCCCGCTAGATAACGCACGTATCTTCCTTCCGCCTCCATCCTAGTGGGGTATCCCTTGTAGTTGTTGCCGCTGAAGCGGTGCACCTGTCTCCAATAGTCCTCCCAGTCGTCGTAGACTCCAGGAACCCTCCCCTTGTACACGACATATGTCGTCGACATCTCCATGCACAAGACAAACAAATGTCAGTACCAATACAATTAACAAGTGCCAACTCAAATAAGAGACAAGTTGTGTGAATTAAGTAGCGTGCAATTAAGAAGTATCAACTCAAATAAAAGACAAGTAGTACGAAGTAAATAGCATGTGCCTCATACTTTGTTGGTCGAAACAAATATTAACATCCAGGGATGGAGTCAGTGAGGCTAGGTAGGATGCACAATAGATTGATAGTTGTGGCCATCACACAAAGGCTCACTGGCTCCACCCCCGAGGCACTAAATATGCTGGGTCTTCAACTCGCGCAAAAGTCCAACTCCCGCAAGCAGCGTGGGATAGGGCCGCAAGAGCCATGGATGGTTCAGAACCAATGACCACCACTGCTACTGTGCAAGAACTACAAGCATATCAATATAGACTTGCTCGAGTAAGTAGAGAGTTGGAAAAACAGACAGCATCCTTGAATAGGAGAAAGAGGCAGCTTCCGCGTCCAGGGCGTCCGCAGAGCTCATCGACAATCGAAACTTCGGCGGATAGCCATAGAGAGGCTCGAAGGAGATCGAGATCTCGGCTGCAAAATATACCCGAAGAGAGAGAGGAAACCTAATTCAAAATCTCGACATGTCCTTCATGACGATCGATGAAAGGGAAATATCATCCCAAAAACACCAGAAGCAGGTTACATGGCAACACAAGCTTACATCCTCGCGTCCAGACCACCTCCTGGGATCCGAGAACCATTGTTCAATATGGCAATGGCTGGAGTAGGCGTTATGGGAACAGCGTTCGCAGCAACGCCTCCCGAAGGAAATCCTAGGCAAAATAGTCCACGACCCACTGCAGCGGTACAAGATCCAGAGAACAAGTGGGGCAAGAGACACAGCAGTTCAAGTAAGGGTGGATAGAGCGCGACAAGAAAGAAGAGAACGATTCACCAGAAGTTGCCGACGAAGATATGTGCGGACTCGTGCTACGAGAAGAGTTCGAAAGACTCGAGTTCCAAAAGGGTTCAAGTTACCCGAGAATTTCAAGAAGTTCGACGGTGCAGGGATCCCGAGGATTGGCTCGTAGATTACCTCGAGATGGTGAAGCTGGTAGGAGGAACCAGAGCAACAGCTATGCAAAGTATCCAAGTTCACTTGAGAGTGCGCAAGATCTTGGATAAAGAAACTCCAGGCTCCATCGACAGCTAGGATAATTTCGAGGATATCTTCGTGAGAAATTTCCGATCCACCTACAAAAACCTGCGTCATTGGAAGAGCTGAGGGCATCGATGAAAAACATGACGAGTCAATGAGAAAATATATACGGCGGTGGAACATTATAAAAAACTCGGCGAAGATATATCGACGAGAGAGCAATAGATGCGTTCGTGGCGGGGGCGAGGAGACCGTCGAGGACTTAGGGAGAACTAACCCTAAGACCATATCAGCACTCATGGAGATAGCCAATAAGTGGGCAGATGGAGAAGACGCAATATACAACAAGCGACACGGGTCGCCAGAAGAGGATCGTGGTGAAATTATCAAAATAGAAGGCGATTTCTCCGGTTCTACAACAACGATGCTCCCGGCCATATATCGGCTGGTTTTCGAAATCTGGAGGGAATAGTCGAGATGACTATCAAAGGAGTAATGAGCAACAAGGCGACAATAGAGGCGATTCTCGCGGCAACAGGCAAAATAGTGGACCAAGGTTTCAAAGACCTTACGTGTCACCCGAAAGAGATGATGAACGGTCCGTGTCAAATGCATTTTTATCTCGACAACAACGGAAAAGGCAGTCGGGACATCTCCGGAAAATCGCCAGAATTTTCGGCAATGTTGCGAGCAGGTGCAAATGCCTAAGCCATGAACAGAAACCCCCAGGGGCCAAGGAGTGAGATCCACCTTCCACCTCCTCCCGCAATCACGGACGAAAATCGGCACCAGCTCCGAATAGCGGCAGCACCACACCCACCTCCATATGTTGATCCTAACTCCAATGGTGCGGTCTCGATGATTCAGCTAGGCCATCCAAGGGGCGCAGAAGGTAATCTCACGACAAGTGTTCATGGCAGAAGATGCCTCCACCAACAGTACTTAAATTGGTCGGGGCAAGACATTGGCTTCACAATCATCCGCAGCAAGTTCCTCGACCAGGACAATCGCACTCATGTTACCCGCAATAATCGCTGGTTTTGACGTGTCGAGTTTTCATAGATGGCGGCAGCAGCTTAAACCTTATGTATGCGAGATACATTGAGGAAGATGAATATATCCCTGGCAAACTTGAAACCAACCGACACACGTTTCCATGGGATTACACCAAGTTACCCATTGGGCAAGATCAACCTCGACGTTGGTTTTGGAACCCGAGAAAACTACAGGATAGAGAATTTGGAGTTCGAAGTTGGATTTCCCGTCGCAGTATCACGCTTTGTTGGGACGACCAGCATACGCCAGGTTTATGGCGGTACCACATTATACTATCTATTGTGGAGGTTGCCGGACCCAAGGGACCCATTACAATCAAGGGAAGCTTCGCGTTATCCGATAAATGCGACAAGGATTTTCATCGATTGTTAGAAACTTTCGGGATGCAAGCAGAATATGGCAAAGTTCATGATTATGATGTGCTGAAGTAGGGAGGTCTTCGAAGGAGCCAACTTTCAACACAAACAAGGATTCAAAAGAGGTACAGAGAACCAAAGAAAACGACATCCATCGCAACAAACATGGATATCGCATAGGAAAGCGCTCGTCGAGTTCCTCCGTGAGCACTGGAAAATCTTCGCATGGTGTCCATCTGACATGCCAGGAGTACCCAGGGAACTTGCCGAGCACCACCTCAACTTGGATCCTCTCGCAAGACCAACCAAGCAACCTTTGCGGCGTTTTTCGGAACCTAGCCGCAAAGCCATGTTATCGGAAATAGATCGACTCAAAGATGCTGGTTTCATCAAAGAAATATCTACAGAAGCCACATGGGTAGCTAACCCGGTGATGGTGCCGAAGAAACACACAATAGTCCTTCGCATGTGCGTCGACTTCACGTGTCTCAATAAACATTGTCCTAAGGATCACTTTCCCCTCCCAAGGATCGATCAAATTATCGACTCCACGGCAGGATGCGAACGTCTTTCCTTCTTGGATGCGTACTCTGGTTATAACCAGATCAGATTAAAAGAAGAAGATGAAGCCAAGACAGCGTTCATAACACCTTACGGCGTGTTTTGTTACAAAACAATGCCCTTTGGTTTAAAAAACGCGGGAGCAACATATCGGATGATGCAGAAATGCCTAGCAACACAGATTGGAAAAAATGTGCAAGTCTACATTGACGATGTCGTGATAACATCAAAGAAAGGATCAACTCTGATCGAAGATTTAAAGGAAACCTTCGACAACCTCGACGAGTTCTGCCTCAAGCTGAACCCGACAAGTGCTCTTTTGGAGTTCCCGGAGAACTTCTCGGGTTCTTAGTATCGGCGAGGGATTGAAGCTAATCCTGAAAAAATCCAGGCCATCGTCACTATGAGAAAGCCAACAAAGTTGAAAGAAATACAACACTAACGGGGCGAGTCGGCTTTAAGCAGATTCGTCGCCGGGCTAGGAGAAAAGGCATGTCGTTCTACGCATTGATCAAACAAGGGGAAAAATTTCAATGGAACGAGGAAGCAGATAGGGCCTTCGAGAACCTCAAGCGGACAATTTCAACACCACCAATCTTGGTGGCGCCTAAAGACAAAGAACCTCTCCTCTTATACATTGCAGCCACACCTCAAGTGGTTAGCACGGTTCTAGTAGTCGAGAGAAGAAGAAGGAAAGCTTCATGGAGTTCAGAGGCCATATATTTCATCAGCGAAGTACTATCGCCTTCAAAACAGCGTACCATAATAAACCGTACGGAGTATTCACGACAGCAAGAAAATTGCGACACTATTTTTCGGCGCACCCGATAATAGTGGTCAATGAAGCTCCTTTGTCAAACATATTGAACAACCCAGAAGCTACGAGTCGTGTCTCTCTTTGGGGAATAGAACTCTCCCCTCGGGACATCACGTATGAAAAGAAAGGCAATAAAATCGCAGGTTTTACCAGATTTCATTGCAGAATGGATGGAGTTACAAAACACGGGGCCTCCAGATTTGTCAAGAACTTGGACCATGAACTTCGATGGGTCCAAAAGGTTGGAAGGTGCTGGAGCAGGTGTGATATTGGTATCACCTGAAGGCGATAAGTTGAAATATGTTTTACGGATGACGTTCCCAAACCTCTGAAGCAGAATATGAAGCTCTCATACACGGGATGAAGATGGCAAAAGCTGCGGTGCAACCCGATTGAAAATCTTCGGCGACTCACAATTGGTGGCACAGCAAGTTATGAACCAATGTGATGCAGTCAACGAAAGTATGATAGCATACAAAGAGGTGTACAATGAGCTGGAAAAATTGTTTGACGGATGCGAGGTAAACCACCTCAGGGCTGATAACGATGAAGCCGATGTTCTTGCAAACAACGGGTCACAATGTCTCGCGATCCCTCCAGCGTGTTTTGGGAAGAGATAAGCGAGAGATCAACAAAGCCAGCGAAAATAAAGAAGGAGAAAAAGAAAATCCTCGAGTACCACCAAAGACCCAGTAGAAGAAGAGGAGGGGAGCTAGTCATGATGGTGCAAATTCCATGGATGCGGGCGTATATATCATACATCCTAAGGAAAACAATACCCGACGACCCAGTTGAAGCAAGGCGAATAATTAGGAGATCAAAAGCTTTACTGGTAAAAGGGAGTTGTACAAACGAAGCATTTCGGGCGTGCTACAGAGATGTGTTACACCGAAGAAGGAAGAATCATCTGAAAGATGTGCACGAAGGAATATGCGGGCACCAAGCAGCCGAGCTATTGCGGCCAAAGTCTTCAGAGCAGGATTTTATTGGCTAACAGCAATCGAGGACGAAGGAAATAGTGCGAACTTGCAACGCGTGCCAAGATTCGCGGCAAAACCTCACTCGCCAGCAGCAGAACTTATGCCAATCCCACTGTCTTGGCCCTTTGCTCAATGGGGTCTCGACATGGTGGGAAAACTACACAAGCTTCGCCAGGATATGAGTATATGCTTGTCGCTGTCGATAAATTCACAAAGTGGATAGAAGCAAAGCCGATAAATTCACCAGACGCGTCGGCGATCAAGTTCGTAAAAAGCATCGTCTTTCGATTTGGAGTCCCTCAGCATTGTCACAGCGGCGGCAATTTTACGTCCAAGGAGTTCAAGGCATACTGCGCAGATGTGGGCATCAAATTGAGTTTGCGTCTGTTGCACATCCACAGACCAACGGTCAAGTCGAGAAGGCCAATGGCATCATCTGCAATGGTATCAAGAAGCGCCTGCTAGGACCATTGGAAAAAGCTCGGCATACTTGGCCGGAGGAGTTGCCAAGTGTGTTGTAGAGTATTTGAACAACACCAAATACGGCGCGAGACGCCGTTCTTTCGGTCCATGGAGCCGAAGAAGTCCTGCCGATAGAAATAGAGCATGATTCTCCAAGAGTCACGAGAATATGATGAAGAAACTTCGAGAAAAGCTTTGGAGGATGATGTTGATGCACTTGATGAAGCCCGAGACGAAGTCACACGAGTCGCCAAATATCAACAGGACTTGAAAAATTACCACAGTCGACGATTGCGGCCAAGATCCTTCCAAGTTGGTGACATGGTTTTGCGACTTAATCAAAAAAGCCATGAAAACTCGAGTCACCATGGCTTGGACCCTACATCGTGAAGTAATCGAAGGAGGAGCATACAGAATCAAGGACAAGAAGACGGGGATTGCCGAGCCAAATCCTTGGAACGTGCAGCTCAGCTGTTTTACGCTTAGATGCCGAAATATAGTCTCCTCTGTAAACATACAATATCTGAAACGCGCGAGTTTTCAGACGCACTCTTTTCCTTTTTCGGGGCACCGAGTGGGGCCGGAAAAGGTTTTTAATGAGGCGGGCTCGCGGTGCTGCAATATAATAAAAAATAGCGGAGATATACTTCTTATTCGTCGACACACTTGGGGGCTCCACACCTTTAAGTCTCAAAATACGTACAATACAGACAAACTAGACTTACTGAAATATTTCGCCTTGGTACAATAATACCTCGCCAAATACATAAATCGGAAGCTAGTAATTTTAAATATAGTATACACGTCAAAAATCTCATTGCTTTGGTCCAAGAACCTTGCAACAAAAATATAGAACTCCGACACTAAGATACTCGAGAGCTTGTAGTCCATCAAGATGTCTTATTACAACAGAAGGAGAAATCTTCGAAAGGGAAAAAAACAGTACAAACTCTAGCCAAAAGGCTCGGGGGCTCCAACAATATAGAGCACTTTGCAATATACAACAAATTTCTTCGACAAGGTTTTGCAATATGGAACAAATCAGTCAAAACCTAAAATACTATCTATTGACAAGCCTCTGGTTGTTTTATGCTCAGCATAAGATCCCTTGACGAAGAATTCTGAGTCCATCCGAAGAAGCTCATCTATCATCGACTCGGCTACAGGAGTCACCATTTCATTGATTGTGTCAATATCATTCTTCCGCCGCGATTTTTTCGCCAGGCAATCAACGACAATCTTCGTCAGGTCTAATTTTGGATGGCAAATATTTATCACAATCATGGCGAATCTTGCCCGAGCAGTCAATTGAGCTCGCACAAAATTATGAATACGAGGAGCATCTCTGAATGTCTCCAGCAATTTAGGAAGAGTTTTAGGAACCTCATTTCGAGGAAACAAAGTCTTGAAAATAAGGGTTATTGTTGTCGTGCAAAAATTGAGAAATTCGCACTTACAAGCACGATCTTGGAACGACAATCTGCTGGGTTCGTTCAGGGGTGGCCCAGAATAAACATGGTTAAGGGAAAGGTTGACAAGAAGATTCGTTCTCTCGTTCACTCTTCGATCTTCGGCGGCAGCATCAAGAACCGAGCCTATTAGGCAACAAGGCAAGAAACTTGGAAGAAGGCACAGCAAAATAAAGAGGAGGCATTGTGAGGTTGGAAAAATATACCTAACATATCCGTGCTAGCTTCCAACATTAGCTCGAGCATGCTATTTTCTCGGGTAGTAGCTCCTTTTGCTTCCAATACAGCAGTATCCTTGGCAACCATAGCCTCTTTGGCTTGTTGAAGAGCAAGTTTCTCTTGTTCAGACGCTTTCCGAGATTGTTCCATCATTGCCAGAGTTTGTTTCTTCATAGATTGAAGTTGTTGTCGAAGTTCTTGCAAATCTTGAAGAACCTTCAAGGGGATTATCATCGACTAGTATTTTCTTCGAGAAGGAAGACGCAGGTGCAGCATCGGGAGAGCAAGGGTTGGTCGAATAATTATCAAATATTAACTGGAAAAGAAAATCCCAGGATCAATGATAGTACCAAGAGGAATTTCATTGATTTCTAGAAAGTTTACACGGACATTACAAAAGAAGTTCTCCAAAGGGACTAACAGGGTAATTGTCGCCAAGGCTAAAATGGCGAAACAGCAAAAGAAAGAAGAAAAATATAGAAAAAGCAAAGGCATTCAATTAGACCTCCGGCCTTGATGAGCTAGGAGTTGAAGATGGCTTGATCCCGAGATAAGACAGGATTTTCTTCGTGTTCAGCTTTGCCGCCTTGATCAATGATCGCCATTTTGCTTGTTCTATCTGCTCCGTGTTGCCCACTTTCGCCCAGTCGATGGTCTGTTGACTATCAGCAACCAAGGCAACAGTGCTTTCAACGGCAACCTTCATATTTTCATGACGCATCTTCAGTCCAAGATCTTCGGGTGGATTAAAACACTTGGCAAGAGCAAGGAAAGTCGCGGGTTCCTCTTTCTTCGGGAAGAAGTAGGGGAAGAGCCGTGACACCCTGTCCTAGCTTCATCAATGCCATCACGTGCTTCTGTCCCATGAAATTCAAGGAACGAAACGGCGTCAAGAAGAGGATCATTATCGGGATCTTCAAGCTCAAATTCTGAAGTCTTATCTGTCAAAATAAAAAAATTCCGATCAACAAATGAGTGCAGAAAAGAAGAATCTAAAGGATATGAAGTGGTTCAGATACTTACTGACAAAGCGACGATTTTGCGTCCTTAGACGCTTAAGGATCGCTTCTTCACGAGCAGATTGTGCAGTTATGTGCTCGGTTAACGAAGTCTCGGCATCGTGAAGACGTTTCCTAAGATCTTCGACACCAGCAGCGTCGGCCTTGGCTTTGTCAGCTTCTCGCCTAGCTTGAACGGCATCTGACTCGGCCTTCTTACGAGCCTCTTCACTTTGCTCTAATTTTTGAGCAAGTGTATTGGCACGCTCGTTGACTTCCGCCAGTTTTTCTGCCAAGAAAGTTGACATTAGTTAAAAACGTCGACAACAAAGGAGTAAGAAAGCGAGAAGAAAAAAGTAGGCCTTCAGCCTTACTAGCATATTCACGGTACCCAATGAATTGGGCACCAATGCGAAGAAGCTCTTTGATCGTAGGCTGTTAAGGAAGGACAAAGAAAAGAAAATGTCGGTATGGGAAAAATGATGCCAAGCAGAAGAAAACGGAAGAAATATAGACAGTAACAAGCAAATTAAGAACTTACATCATCCAAGAGAGGGTTAGAGGAGCTACTCAATTGGAGAGTAGGCTCCGGGATTGTTTCAATCCTTGCCCTTTTTGGAGAAGGGACAAGGGGGCTTGAAGGAGGAGTAGCAGTGCCGACGTTTTGTTGAGGAGGCGAAGTTTCTTCCACTTCAACTGGCGTCTCCGAGGCGACTAGTGTATGTGACGTACTCGTTCGAGCAGCCACATCAGGAGCTGGTACTTCTTCTTCATCATCACTACGATTAAATGTTGACAACATAAAAAGCAAGATAGACAAAAATCTTCAAGTGCAATAAAACAAGAGGGAGAGAGGACTTACGAACTGATGAGGGTCTCGAGATATGGATCATAAGCTGCCTTCTGGCGTGAAGGAACAGCTTCTTCGGGTTTGGAGGTGCCGGAATCCTCGACATCATTCCTTTTCCTTTTGTTCTTCGGAGAAACAGCGGGAGGAGGAGATTGTGCCGTCAGTGGCCAGAGGCACCCTCCTTTTCATCAGATCCCAGATTTTCGAGACTGCGGGTTCATTCACAAAAGAGGGCATCTTGGTTATCGTCGGAGATAACGGCCCTTTCTTCGACTTCTCCACCTTCAGGAAGGGGAGGAAGCGAAACAAGATTTGGATGGTCCTATATAAAATAAGGGAAGATGTCAAAAAAGGAGTAACAATAAAAATAGCAAGGCAATAACAAATTAAGCGACAATGTTTACCTTAGGAAGCGCATTGGTGGCGTATGGTTTTACACGACAAGAGGAAGGGATAGGATCTTTTTTGTTGAGAGACGAGATTTTTCGGACAAGCCTCTCCAAGTCCTTGATTTCCAAATTTGTCGACAAACGATCTGTGTCTTCATCGCCAGCATAATTCCAGAGAGGGTTTTTGCGAGCTGAAGAGGCACTCTGGATCTAAGGAAATACTGTAATTTGAATACCAGACAATTCTTTGCCACGAGTATTCTGCAACTCATGGATGCGAGTCATCAAGGCCTCTGTCGAAGCTCTTTCCTCTTCGGTAGCCTCTGCATCCAAAGAACGACGGGAAGAATTTTCTCGGCACCATCGAAAGGAGGGATATTGTCTTCAGCACATCCATGGTTCTCTTCCCGAATATACAACCACTTCTTGCCACCCTTGAACGGAGTCAGGGGAGTTTGACGTCGAAGTAATTGACTGTGGAGCGAATGGAAATAACAACGCCGCCTATATTATAGGCGACATTGGGAGAGCCATTATGGCGACAAAGAAAATGCGCTTCCATAATGCCCAGTTAGGCTGGACACCAAGGAAGGCCTCGCAAAGGGTGATGAAGATGGAGATATGGAGGATTGAGTTGGGCGTGAGATGGTGAAGTTGGAGACCGTAAACAAAAAGCAATCCTCGAAGAAAAGGGTGAATGGGGGCGGAAAGACCGCGGATGAGATGATCGACGAAACTTACTCGATACCCCATTGGAGGGGTTGGGTAGCTTTCTTCACTGGGAAGCACACCGCCTTGGGTTTCTTGCTAATCTCCAGCTTCTTCAGGAGATTGATGTCTTGGTTGGTGATCTTGGACCTTTCCCATTCTGCGGTCCCCAGATCCGCGGCGGCCATTGATGATTCAGGCGTGCTGTGCTTGATCAAACGACGCGGTGGCATCAACAATGGCGTAGGTGTGCAGCTTGAAGATGAGCGCAAGAAGTTCTGGGGCGCAGGAGAAGATTTTGCAGAGGGGAGAACGGCGTGAGCGGGAGTGCTCGAGGAAGAAGAAGAAGATCTTATATAGGGTGCGGCGAAACGTTGGACCATTGGATGGAAAAGAGATGTGGTAGATGACAGCCACGAGAATACAAGGGTAAAAAAGTATTTTAACATGGACGAGGTTACGGAACGTGTGCCAGGAAAAGTGGAGAACATGTATCCCCCACTAGCACGACGTGTCAATCAGATAAGGAATTTGGACCCACAAGGCAGTGAGAGAAGCGGTTCTCGCATGTTTCCAAAACAATCGTGGCTATCATCAGCAACGACGTCATCAAGGTAAAAGAAAAGCTCGACTATGAAGCTTGGAGAGATTATCGACAACGCAAGATTATTTCGGGAGCCTTTGATCAAATACAAGTTTTTGCCCAAACGCTCGGGGCTACTTTGGAAAAAAAGAAAATTTCGCGTATGACAAGATAGAAATGGTGAGAGCCTATGACCAAATGCAAGCATTTGTTCATAGCCTCGGGGCTACTCCCATCGGAGCGCTGGTCGCGCACCCGATAGATACAAAAATATCGAGAAAAGATTATAAATATAGCGGCAGAGGATACTAATCTGTGGAGCCTACACCCAAGCACAAGTTCTTGGTTGTAGCCTCGGGCTACTCCCATCGGGAACGCTGGTCGCGTACCCGATGAATCTTGATTAAAATAAAGAAACCGAAGTGAATATATTTGAGTTACAAAGATAACTCTACATATACTCCCATCGGGAAGGCAAAATAAGTCATCAAATATGACTCGATAAAATGTGCTATTCCAACAGCCGAAAAGCACTCGACAATATATTCTCAGAGCGCTAAAAGTCGCGACAAAATCTCTGAACCGCAAAACTTTGCGAAGGTAAGACCCCAGATCCGTTCGGCGTGGCACCGTCTCTGACGGCGGATTGCTACTTTTTCCGTATCAACAGATCTGAAAATCCTAACGGACGCGTTAGGTACCCGATAAAATATGACTAGGACTCGACAGAATGGTAAGACCTTAAGCGGCACCTGTCGAAGTTTATATCCCGAGATCATGTCCGGGGACGTGATCTTGAAGTAGGTTTTGCGGATTGCCACTAGAGCGGTTAACTAGTACCTGATCCGTCAGATGAACTAGCCCCAACTACCATTTATCCTGTACAAAATAGTGTTTGCATATCGAAATATTATGTAATGAGTAAAGTTGGAGATTTTCCCTGATTCTTCGATTCAAGAAAAATCTCGGGGGCTCTGACATAGGCATCCCCAATGGGCCTGCCAAAGATGGTACCGGGGTTTACTAAAGGCCCAGGACTCGAAGAATAAGAAGACTTGGAAGCCCATTTAGTGTTAAGGAAAGATAGTTTGTATTAGGAAAGATAGAGAATTGTAATCTTACGGGTTGGGTACGAAACCCTCCCGGACTCTGTAATTTGTGTATTACGAAACCCTCGGCTCCACCCTCAATATAAGGGGGAGTCGAGGGACAAAGAAAGGATCGAATCTATTGCCAACGGAACCCTAGTTTTCATAATCGTCGAGTACTTTTCGGCTGAAACCTTCGAGATCTACTTGCCCTCTACTTCTAGCAAAACCCTAGTCTACAATCTGTAGGCATTGACAAATTAATCCTTTGTCATGGCCTTTCTAGTGTTTTTTTATTGTTAGATGCATATGTTCTTCTTTTTCGAAATGGAAGCTATGCCCCAGTCTGCATCACTCGATGCATCCGGCTTTATGTACTAATTTATGCAAGAAAAAAATGACAAAGAGTTTACATAAAAAAACTCGAAGCCACCACTCAACACCTACAAACCCAACAATCACTACTAGGAAAAGGGTTACTGCCCGGCGCACCATATTAGGCTATTGCCGGCGCACGTGAGCCCTCCAGTGCGAACGGGCCGGTGATAACTGTCTACTGCCGGCGCACCGCCCCTGATGTCTACGGGTGCTTCTATTCTTGTAGACAGTGTTGGGCCTCCAAGAGCAGAGGTTTGTAGAACAGCAGCAAGTTTTCCCTTAAGTGGATCACCCAAGGTTTATCGAACTCGGGGAGGAAGAGGTCAAAGATATCCCTCTCATGCAACCCTGCAACCACAAAGCAAGAAGTCTCTTGTGTCCCCAACACACCTAATAGGTGCACTAGTTCGGCGAGATAGTGAAATACAAGTGGTATGAATGAATATGAGCAGTAGTACGGCGCCAGAAAATAGCTTGCTGGCGTGCTTGATGGTAGTAATATTGCAGGAAGTAAACAAGCAGTAGTAACGCAGTAAAACAGTAAACAAGCAGCTATAGCAGTATTTAGGAACAAGGCCTAGGGATTAGAATTTCACTAGTGGACACTCTCAACTTTGATCACATAACAGAATAGATAAATGCATACTCTACACTCTCTTGTTGGATGATGAACACATTGCGTAGGATTACACGAACCCTCAATGCCGGAGTTAACAAGCTCCACAATTAAATGTTCATATTTAAATAACCTTAGAGTGCATGAAAGATCGACACGACTAAACCAAGTACTAGCATAGCATGCACACTGTCACCTTCACACCATGTAGGAGGAATAGATCACATCAATACCATCATAGCAATAGTTAACTTCATAATTTACAAGAGATCATAATCATAGCCTACGCCAAGTACTAACACGGATGCACACACTGTCACCATTACACCGTGCGGGAGGAATAAAACTACTTTAATAACATCACTAGAGTAGCACATAGATAAATTGTGATACAAAACACATTGCAATCATAAAGAGATATGAATAAGCACTTCACTACGCCATTCATAACAGTGAATAAGTATTCTGTGAAATATAGCCTAAGAGACCCACACGGTGCACACACTGTCACCTTTACACACGTGGGACAAGGAGTCTCCGGAGATCACATAAGTAAAACTCACTTGACTAGCATAATGACATCTAGATTACAAGCATCATCATATGAATCTCAATCATGTAAGGCAGCTCATGAGATTATTGTATTGAAGTACATAGGAGAGAGATGAACCACATAGCTACCGGTACAGCCCGAGCCTCGATGGAGAACTACTCCCTCCTCATGGGAGCAGCAGCGTTGATGAAGATGGCGGTGGAGATGGCAGCGGTGTCGATGGAGAAGCCTTCCGGGGGCACTTCCCCGTCCCGGCGGCGTGCCGGAACAGAGACTCCCGTCTCCCAGATCTTGGCTTCGCGATGGCGGCGGCTCTGGAAGGTTTCGCGTGTCGTGGCTTATTCGTATCGAGGTTTTAGGTCAGGGACCTTTAAATAGGCGAAGAGGCGGAGTCGGAGGGCTGACGGGCGGCGACACAACAGGGGGGCGCGGGCCCAGCCCTGGCCGCGCCACCACCATGTGTGGCCCCCTGGCCCCTCTGCGCGCTCTCGGGTGTTCTGGATGCTTCCGGGCAAAATAGGAACCAGGCGTTGATTTCGTCCAATTCCGAGAATATTTCGTTACTAGGATTTCGAAACCAAAAACAGCAGAAACAGGCTGGTACTTCGGCATCTTGTTAATAGGTTAGTTCTAGAAAATGCATAATAATGACATATAATGTGTATAAAACATGTAGGTATCATCAATAAAGTAGCATGGAACATAAGAAATTATAGATACGTTTGAGACGTATCAAGCATCCCCAAGCTTAGTTACTCCGTCGAGTAGGTAAACGATAACAATGATAATTTCTTAAGTGACATGCCATCATAACCTTGATCATACTATTGTAAGCATATGTAATGAATGCAGCGATCAAGAACAATGGTAATGACATGAGTAAACAAATGAATCATAAAGCAAAGACTTTTCATGAATAGTACTTTCAAGACAAGCATCAATAAGTCTTGCATAAGAGTTAACTCATAAAGCAATAAATCAAAGTAAAGGTATTGAAGCAACACAAAGGAAGATTAAGTTTCAGCGGTTGCTTTCAACTTGTGACATGTATATCTCATGGATATTGTCAATGTAAAGTAATATAACAAGTGCAATATGCAAGTATGTAGGAATCAATGCACAGTTCACACAAGTGTTTGCTTCTTGAGGTGGAGAGAAATAGGTGAACTGACTCAACATAAAAGTAAAAGAAAGGTCCTTCAAAGAGGAAAGCATTGATTGCTATATTTGTGCTAGAGCTTTGATTTTGAAAACATCAAGAGAGTATAAAAGTGAAGTTTTGAGAGGTGTTTGTTGTTGTCAAGGAATGGTAGTGGGTACTCTAACCCCCTTGCCAGACAAACCTTCAAAGAGCGGCTCCCATTTTATTTTATTTTTGGGTGGCACTCCTTCCAACCTTTCTTTCACAAACCATGGCTAACCGAATCCTCGGGTGCCTGCCAACAATCTCATACCATGAAGGAGTGCCTTTTTATTTTAGTTTTATTATGATGACACTCCTCCCCACCTTTGCTTTCTCAAGCCATGGCTAACCGAATCCTTCGGGTGCCGTCCAACAATCACATACCATGGAGGAGTGTCTATTTTTGTTAATTAATTTGGGACTGGGAATCCCATTGCCAGCTCTTTTTACAAAATTATTGGATAAGCGGATGAAGCCACTAGTCCATTGGTGAAAGTTGCCCAACAAGATTGAAAGATAAACACCACATACTTCCTCATGAGCTATAAAACATTGACACAAATAAGAGGTAATAACTTTTGAATTGTTTAAAGGTAGCACTCAAGCAATTTACTTTGGAATGGCGGAGAAATACCATGTAGTAGGTAGGTATGGTGGACACAAATGGCATAGTGGTTGGCTCAAGGATTTTGGATGCATGAGAAGTATTCCCTCTCGATACAAGGTTTAGGATAGAAAGGTTATTTGAAGCAAACTCAAGGATGAACCGGTGTAGCAAAACTCACATAAAAGACATATTGTAAACATTATAAGACTCTACACCGTCTTCCTTGTTGTTCAAAACACAATACTAGAAATTATCTAGACCTTAGAGAGACCAAATATGCAAACCAAATTTTAGCAAGCTCTATGTATTTCTTCATTAATGGGTGCAAAGTATATGATGCAAGAGCTTAAACATGAGCACAACAATTGCAAAGTATCACATTATCCAAGACATTTTAGAATTACTACATGTAGCATTTTCCAATTCCAACCATATAACAATTTAACGAAGAAGTTTCAACCTTCGCCTTGAATATTATGAGTAAAGCCTAAGGACATATTTGTCCATATGCAACAGCGGAGCGTGTCTCTCTCCCATACAATGAATGCTAGGATCCATTTTATTCAAACAAAACAAAAACAAAAACAAACCGACGCTCCAAGCAAAGAACACAAGATGTGACTGAATAAAAATATAGTTTCGGGGAGGAACCTGATGATGTTGTCGATGAAGAAGGGGATGCCTTGGGCATCCCCAAGCTTAGACGCTTGAGTCTTCTTAAAATATGCAGGGGTGAACCACGGGGCATCCCCAAGCTTAGAGCTTTCACTCCTCTTGATCATAGTATATCATACTCCTCTCTTGACCCTTGAAAACTTCCTTCACACCAAACTTCAAGCAAACTCATTAGAGGGTTAGTGCACAATAAAAATTTACATGTTCAGAGGTGACACAATCATTCTTTACACTTCCGTACATTGCATAAAGCTACTGGACATTAATGGATCAAAGAAATTCATCCAACATAGCAAAAGAGGCAATGCGAAATAAAAGGCAGAATCTGTCAAAACAGAACAGTTCGTAAAGACGAATTTTAAAATGGCACCAGACTTGCTCAAATGGAAAAACTCAAAACTAATGAAAGTTGCATACATATCTGAGGATCACTCACGTAAATTGGCATAATTTTCTGAGTTACCTACAGAGAATTAGGCCCAGATTCGTGACAGCAAAGAAATCTGTCTCTGCGCAGTAATCCAAATCTAGTATGAACCTTACTATAGAGACTTTACTTGGCACAACAATGCAACAAAACTAAGATAAGGAGAGGTTGCTACAGTAGTAACAACTTCCAAGACACAAATATAAAACAAAGTACTGTAGTAAAAAAAACACATAGGTTATCTCCCAAGAAGTTCTTTCTTTATAGCCATTAAGATGGGCTCAGCAGTTTTAATGATGCACTCGCAAGAAATAGAAGTTGAAGCAAAAGAGAGCATCAAGAGGCAAATTCAAAACACATTTAAGTCTAACATGCTTCCTATGCATAGGAATCTTGTAAATAAACAAGTTCATGAAGAGCAAAGTAACAAGCATAGGAAGATAAAACAAGTGTAGCTTCAAAAATTTCAGCACATAGAGAGGTGTTTTAGTAACATGAAAATTTTTACAACCATATTTTCCTCTCTCATAATAACTTTCAGTAACAACATGAGCAAACTCAACAATATAACTATCACATAAAGCATTCTTATCATGAGTCTCATGCATAAAATTATTACTCCCCACATAGGCATAATCAATTTTATTAGTTGTAGTGGGAGCAAATTCAACAAAGTAGCTATCATTATTATTCTCATCATCAAATATATGAGGCATAGTATCATCAAAGTAAATTTTCTCCTCAATGCTTGGGGGACTAAAAATATCATGCTCATCAAAGCCAGCTTCCCCAAGCTTACAATTTTCCATAGCATTAGCAACAATAGTGTTCAAAGCATTCATATTAATATGTTCCATGGGTTTTTTAATTTTCACATCAAACCATCCATGTCTTAAATCAGGAAATAGAATAAGAAGGTCATTGTTGTCCATTATGCCTAACTAGTGTAAACAAGAAACCAAATGTCGCAATTGCAGAGTCTAAAGGAAATAGCTTCGAGTACTTACAACGGCGCCGGAAAATAGCTTAGTAGCCGAGATCCGGAGTGTGAGTACCTTTTACCTTTCCTCCCCGACAACGGCGCCAGAAAATAGCTTGATGTCTACGGGTGCTTCTATTCTTGTAGACAGTGTTGGGCCTCCAAGAGCAGAGGTTTGTAGAACAGCAGCAAGTTTTCCCTTAAGTGGATCACCCAAGGTTTATCGAACTCGGGGAGGAAGAGGTCAAAGATATCCCTCTCATGCAACCCTGCAACCACAAAGCAAGAAGTCTCTTGTGTCCCCAACACACCTAATAGGTGCACTAGTTCGGCGAAGAGATAGTGAAATACAAGTGGTATGAATGAATATGAGCGTAGTACGCGCCAGAAAATAGCTTGCTGGCGTGGATTGATGGTAGTAATATTGCAGAAGTAAACAAGCAGTAGTAACGCAGCAGTAGTAACGCAGTAAAACAGTAAACAAGCAACTATAGCAGTATTTAGGAACAAGGCCTAGGGATTAGACTTTCACTAGTGGACACTGATACGTCCAAAACGTATCTACCAGAACACTTTTGCTATTGTTTTGCCTCTAATTTGTGTATTTTGGATACAACTAACACGGACTAACGCTGTTTTCAGCAGAATTGCTCTGGTGTCTCGTTTTTGTGCAGAAATCCAACTTTCGGGAAAATCCTCGGAATTTATGCAGAAGGCCCTATTTTCCTAGAATACTGACGGAGCCAGAAGGACAAGTGAGGTGGAGGCCCGAGGGCCCCACACCATAAGGCGGCGCGGCCTAGGGGGGGCCCGCGCGGCCCTATGGTGTGGCCCCCTCGGTCGGCCTCCGACGCCCCCTTCGGACTACTTATCGGCCTCGACCTAAAAACGCACGGGAGAAGTCGAAGTCGCCAGAAACCCTCCAGAGAGCCGCCACATCGCAAAACTCCGTCGGGAGCCGAAGTCTCCGTTCGGCACTCCGCCGGGACGGGGAATTGGAGGAGATCATCACCGCCATCACCGCCAACGCCTCTCCATCGACCAGCCATGTTTCCCCCATCCATGTGTGAGTAATTCCCCCGCTGTAGGATGAAGGGGATGGTAGGGATTGGATGAGATTGGTCATGTAATAGTCATAAGATTGTTAGGGCATAGTGCCTAGTATCCGTAGATGTCACTTTTATGATATTGTTGCAACTTGTTATGCTTAATGCTTGTCACTAGGGCCCGAGTGCCATGATCTCAGATCTGAACATGTTATTGATTCATGAAGATATTCGTTGTTTATGATCTTACCTGCAAGTTGTATACACATGTCGTTGTCCGGAACCAATGGCCCCGAAGTGACAGAAATCGGGACAACCGGAGGATGGTAGTGATGTGAGGATCACATGTGTTCACGGAGTGTTAATGCTTTGCTCCGGTACTCTATTAAAAGGAGTACCTTAATATCCAGTAGTTTCCTAGAGGCCCGGCTGCCACCGGCTGGTAGGACAATAGATGTTGTGCAAGTTTCTCATTGCGAGCACGTACGACTAAATATGGAACACATGCCTATTGATTGATTAGTACTTGGATACCGTTTTATTATTATCTGCAAATGCCCCTGCTTTGATTGTTACATGAGTTTCTCTCATCCATGCAACGCCCGTTAATCCGTCCCTGTGCCTACGGTATTTTAATCCTGCTGTTTACTGTAATCACTACTGCTGTCTTTATTTCACATTCTTGTTATTTCACTATTCCTACTGCCATAAAACTGTTACTACTATTGATAAACTCTTGCGAGCAAGTCTGTTTCCAGGTGCAGCTGAATTGACAACTCCGCTGTTAAGGCTTACAACTATTCTTTGTCTCCCCTTGTGTCGAATCAATAAATTGGGTAATACTTCCCTCGAAGACTGTTGCGATCCCCTATACTTGTGGGTCATCAAGACTATTTTCGGCGCCGTTGCCGGGGAGCATAGCTTTATTTGGAAGTTCACTTGGATTGATATTGTTCGCTGCAATTTTCCATCATGGGTAAACCTCGCGATACTAAGATCGCCATATTACCATCCACTACAAGAAAAGGTACAACTCTTAGTACCTCTGCTGCTCTTGATTCACCATCTGTGATAAGTAAACTTGTTTCACCACCACAAGCTTCAAATGCTGGTACTTCTGCTGAATCTGAAAATTCCTCTCATAATTGTGATGATGCTTCTGTGCTTGATAATGATGGTTCGTTAGGATCTTTTCTAGATGCTACAATTGCTAAGTCTAGACAAATTGAAAATACTGAAACTCCTAATGAAAATGCTGCTACACCTGTTAATTCACCTGAGTCTGTTGAATATTCTAGTGATGATCTTGATGAAGATTATGTAGAGCTTGATGATGATTTTATTGAAAAATGCAATGCTACTACTGATGCAAGGAAAATTAAAAAGTTGCTTGCAGAACATGCTGTTAGATATAAACTGTCTCCTGATCCTAAATTTGCCACATCTCCTATAAACATTAGGGATAAAGATTATGATTTTTCTCTTGATCTATCTCATATAGCTATTGTTGAGAAAACACCCTTTTGTGGTACTGAAAAAGAAAGTGCTGTTGAACACATGACTGAGTTATCTACTCTTAGTGGCTTGTTTTCTGATGATATTAAGATACGTACTTATTTTGTCACTAAAATTTTCCTTTCTCATTAAAGGATGATGCTAAAACTTGGTATAATAATTTGCCTCCTGGTTCTATTAAAAGTCCAAAAGAATTGTTTGATGTTTTCTTCCGGAAATACTTTCCTGCTAGTGCTCAACATGCTGTTTGACCAGGAAGATGGAGAGAAATTGCCTGAGGCTTGGGCGAGATTTTGCTCTCTTATTAGAGCTCAGCCTGACCATGATTTGGAAAAGCATGATTTACTTGATATATTTTATAGTGGACTAACCATTGAGTCTAGGGCATACCTGGATAGTTGTGCTGGTTGTGTTTTCAGGAAAAGAACTCCAGATGACGCTGAAGAATTATTGGCTAAAATAGGCCGGAATCATGATGAATGGTCTACACCTGAACCAACCCCGACACCGATATTGAAGAAGAGGGGTATGATTAAATTAAATGATGAAGATATGAGGGAAGCCAAGAAGTCTCTTAAAGAGAAGGGTATTAAACCTGAAGATGTGAAGAATTTACCTCCTATAGAAGATTTATGTGAGATAACTCCCCCTTCATCCATGATTGAGGTACACTCTCTTCAACGCTTTACTAGGGAAGATATTCCGTATTCAAAACCTCCTGCTCAATGCTTAGATGAGTTTGATAATTATATTGTTAAGCAAGAAAACTTTAATATGAGAGTAGAGAATCATTTAATGGAAAATTCTCGAGCTATTAGTGAATTGCATGGTATTGTGGAGAGAACCTCCAATGATGTTAAGATACTTGTTAAACATTTTCAAATGGTTCAAACTCAAATTGATCAACTTACTAAAGTGCAAAATGACTTGTTGGGAAATAATTCTAAAGAAAAACATGCTTATGAAGTAACAACTAGAGGTGGTGTTTCTACCCAGGATCCTCTATATCCTGAAGGGCATCCCAAAAGAGTTGAACAAGATTCTCAACTAATTAAAACTAGTGCTCCATCTAAGAAAAGGAAAAAGAAACATAAGAATGTTGTAGAATCCTCTGAACCTGTTAATGATCCTAATAGTATTTCTATTTCTGATGCTGAAACTGAAAGTGGTAATGAACATGAGGAAGATAATGATAAGAATGATACTCCTGATAAAGAAGAAATTGAAAAAGAACCTGAAAAGCCTGCTAAAAATAAAAAGTACACTAAAGAAGATTTTATTACTGAGAAACATGGTAATGAAAGAGAACCTTGGGTTCAAAAGCAAATGCCTTTTCCTGCTAAGAAACTAAAATCAAAGGAGGAGGAACATTATAATAAATTTTGTGATTGGATGAAACCTTTATTTTTGCAAATCCCTTTGACTGATGCTATTAAATTGCCTCCTTATTCAAAGTATATGAAAGATATTGTTACTAACAAAAGGAAAATCCCCAATGAGGAAATTTCCACTATGCTCGCTAATTACTCCTTCAATGGTAAGATTCCAAAGAAGCTTGGAGACCCAGGTATACCGACTATTCCTTGTTCCATCAAGAATAATTATGTTAGAACTGCTCTATGTGATTTGGGAGCAGGTGTGAGTGTGATGCCTTTTTCTCTTTATAAGAGACTTGATTTAGATAAGTTGATACCAACTGATATATCTTTGCAAATGGCTGATAAATCTACTGCTATTCCTGTTGGTTTATGTGAAAATGTTCCTGTTCAAGTTACTCAGCATTGCTTGATATTAACTGATTTTGTTGTGTTGGAAATGCCTGAAGATGATAATATGTCCATTATTCTTGGAAGACCCTTTCTTAATACTGCAGGGCTGTTATTGATTGCAATAAAGGCATGGTTACTTTCAATGTTGATGATAAGGAACATCTTGTCTATTTTCCCAAGAGGATTGATAAAGTATGTGGAGTCAATACAATTTTTAATGTGAAAACTATCAAAGTGGGATCCATTGATTGTCCTATATATGAGCCTAAAGAAGAATATCAAACTCTTGTGATTGGATCCATATCAATTCAATATAAGGTAACATGATTGATTTGAGGTTTATTTCTTCTTATGTCATATAAAATTTATTTGGTAGCAAGACTTGATCAACCTTGTTAACAAGTATATTTTAATGCATAAGAGAGCTAAACAACATTTCTTTCTTTCCTTCTCCCTCCACTTATTTTACTTGCTGTAGCACCTTTTGTTTTGCAATATGCTTTAGTTGTTTAAGATTTTGGAAATCATTTTCCTGCGCAGTAATAATTAATTTAACACCCAGAAATGTGCATTTTTTGAAGTTCTCTAAAAATTACAAAAATTACACCGTTGGTCCTATTTTTCGACGAGGCACCTGGGAGTACCAGAGGATGACCTGTGGGGCACCAGAGGGTGCCACACCACAGGCCAGCGCGGCCAAGGAGGTGGGCGCGCCACCCTGTGGTGTGGGCCCCTCCTTGCCCCACTACTTCATCTCTTCCTCCCAGCATCTTCTCTCTCCCGAAAAAACTCGCACCAAGTTCCTCTCACTCGTGTTTCTGCTCAAGAACTCGCGATTTCTCGATCTCCTTGCTCAGTCCAGATTTCTGTCTGAAATTTGGCACATTTACTCCTTGGTATGTGACTCCTTTGATTGTCCAATTAGAATTTTGTTTGGTTGAGTATATCTTGAATATTTTGCTGCTGTAGATAACATGTTTAGTGAGCTTGCATGCTTGTTCTAAGTGGAAGAAACTATTTTTGATGCATGTTTAGTACTCTAGCAAGTTCCTATAGTAGTTCCCTTCAATTATATACCTTGAAATCAAATTTTATAATGGTTGTTGAAAATTTCAGAAAATGGAGGGGAGTATGCACCAACTTAACCAACAAGAGTTGGAGGTGCAGCAAGTCATGAGAGTTCATCGTGAAGAGGGAGTATACCCCTCTTATTACCCATGCACGGATTTTATGCGGAATGCAGGAATCCTGCAAGATGTTCAAACACTGATTTCCAATGCAGGGTTGGAAGGTTTTACTGTTGGTGAACCTCACCAATATGCTAAACTAACGGTGTCGGTTGTGCAGGATTTCGAATTTCATCGGTCTCAAACTAACCCCATGGTCCGGTACAAGATTTATAACAAAACTATCAACTTGCCTTTCAGTGATTTTTGTACAGCAATTAGAGTGCCGCGGTGGGGATCCTGCGAGAAGATCAGGGGAACGCCGCGGGAGCTCTCAAATCTTTATACAATGATTTGTAATGGGAGGAGCTTCTCCAATGATGGTGGTAAGATTAGTAGCATTCAACAGCCAGCTATCCGCTACTTTGCTTATTTCGTTACAAAGTGCGTTCTTGCTAGAAAGAATGGAGGTAAATTATCTGTCCAAGATTTGGCTTTCTTAGCTGCCGCTTTGCAACAGGATAGGACTTATAATTTGGGTGCTTTAATAGCTTGTAGACTTGCTACTAACCGTGAGAAAGGAGGAATTTGTGGAGGTCTTATCGCCTCTCGCTTATTAGCTATGCATGGTGTGGGACCTCACCATTTAGATATTCCGCTTTCTATAGAGAAGCTTGATGTTGTTTCCATGATTAAACATGAGTTTATTTCAGATGCATCTAATTTGAACAACCTGCATTATAGGATAACTTTGTATAAGAAAAATTGGAGCATAACTAAGAAAATTGAAAAACTAGTACGATTGCCTACCTGCTCTGTTTAACCTTGATGCCAGGAAAGGGTGGTCGATCACAGAAAATGAGCTAAACGCATACATAGAAAGGGAAAGCCGTCGTGAAAGGGATGGTGTGGAGGAGGCCGAGGAGCACCCCGACTCTTCATCCGATGCAGCGAGCTCCTCATATCAACATCATGGTCATGTGGAACCTCCACGATATTCTTCTGCGCAGGGGCCTTATTATCACTCCATGTATGACCCACCGGCGTGGAACTCCGACCCTCGTTGGGAATGAACTCCACCTAGGCCAAAAGCCTAAGCTTGGGGGGAGGTATACCGGCATAACTCATTCTTTGCATATTATGATTGCTGCATACTTGTACATACTTGTTTAGTCTCTTAGAGTGGTTTTCTAATGAGAGGGAGATGATATTTGGGGAAGTGCTGTCCAAAAACAGATTCTGGGCTGTTACCAAAAAAATTCGTACGCACAGCCAGAACGTTATTTTGAGTTGCCAATTTTTGAGCATGTGCCCCAGGTTGTTATCTAACTTTCATTAGTTGAACACTTTTTGGTCTGAGCAATGGAAGATTTTTGTTAATTTCGATTTCTGTACTGCTGTCAGGATTTGGCAGATTTCTGTCATCCTGCTTTTCTGTGTTTCTGTTAGTTTGCATTCTTTTGTTTTCGCTTTGTTTCTTTCCTAAAACACAAAAAGACCAAAAATATTTCTGTTGTTTCTCTTCACCATTTGTTTATTTGGTTCTTTGCTCTTAGTTTACTTTATTTGCTATCGTTGGTTTGTTATGAGAAAACCCAAAAAGATTTTGCTTTGTTTGCTTGTTTTCTTTTGTTCTTGTTTCTAATTCGAAAACACCAAAAATATTTGCTGTTCTTCTTTGGTTTGTAAAGTTCATCATGAGTTCAATGGTCTTCGGCGGCTGGAGCGTGGTTTTCATTTCATATTATCCAAGCTACACAAGTGAAAGGCAATAATGACGATCTACGACAATCTGATTGTGGTGAGAGGCTGGTATGAACTCTATTTGTTTTCATTTTTGTACATATACTCATCCATGTGAGCATGCTTAGTTGGTTCATGTGAGGTATATGTTATTTGAAAAGTCTAGTAGTTCATGATCTCTCATGTTTAGCTCCAATTTATTAATATGAGTAGCATGTCATGGATGTTCGCTTGCATTGTTTTATTCATAAGTAAGTATGGCATTGTGGTATCCTCCTCTGAATAATTCATTTATATCGACTTGGCACATGCTCACGCATGCATATGACTGAACAAAAAGTCAATTAAGCCTCGATGATTTATATTGCTTCAGAGTTCTTGCATCACTTTTATGCCTCCGTTAACTTATTTTGCCGCAAGCATGATTATGACAGTTATTGCTCTCTTGATTTGTCGCTCCCTAGTCTTTTGCTAGCCTTCACTTGTACTGAGCGGGAACGCCGCTCGTGCTTCCAAACACCTGAAAACCAAGTTGTTCCAAAAGTGTCCACCATAAATACCTATGCATGGCATTTCAAACCATTCCAAGTAAATTCTCATGCGCTACCTTTAAAACCTTCAAAATGCTTCTCAATTTGTGTTAATGTTTCATAGCTCATGAGGAAGTATGTGGTGTTTAGCTTTCAACCTTGTCATTTACTTTTGACGGACTCTCATATGGACTAGTGGCACATCCGCTTATCCAATAATTTTGCAAAAAGAGCTGGCAATGGGATTCCCAGTCCCAAATTAATTAACTTAAATAGACACTCCTCCATGGTTTGTGATTGTTGGACGGCACCCGAAGGATTCGGTTAGCCATGGCTTGTGTAAGCAAAGGTTGGGGGGGTGTCATCATCATAATAAAACTTAAATAAAAAGGCACTCCTTCATGGTATGTGATTGTTGGCAGGCACCCGAGGATTCGGTTAGCCATGGTTTGTGTAAGAAAGGTTGGAAGGAGTGCCACCCAAAAATAAATAAAATGGGAGCCGCTCTTGGGAGTCCGGTTGATGAGGTAGTTAGTGTACCCATTACCATTCGTTGACAACAACAAACACTTCTCAAAATAATTTTACTCCTGTCTTAAAAATAAAAAGCTCTAGCGCATGTTAATCCCTGCTTCCCTCTGCGAAGGGTCAATCTTTTACTTTTATGTTGTGTCTCCATTGTTTCTTTGAGCACTATCTTGAGAGCACAACTGTCATTCTTAGTATAATATGCTTGTCTCAAAATAAAATTGATTGTGGTATAACTTTGATGCTTTTATCTTTGACAATCACTACTTCTAGTCTTTCTATGAACTCCAGAGGTGCCTGGGCATTTATGTTTTGCCGATCAAATACGCGAGATACCACTTTATCATATTCTCTTATGAACATTGCAATCCTGCTTATATACATGATTCATGATGCTTATTATTAATTGTTGGTACCTCTTCATGATTGACATAGCTGTTGGATGATCTTATTTGCATGTATCTTATTATGAACTGCTTAAGTATTAGCCATAGCATGAGAATATATACATCATATGAGCAAATGTGTTCGTGAAAGTTCTTTTATCGCTCAGTTGTTAACTGAATTGCTTGAGGACAAGCAATAAGCTAAGCTTGGGGGGAGTTGATACGTCCAAAACGTATCTACTTTCCCGAACACTTTTGCTATTGTTTTGCCTCTAATTTGTGTATTTTGGATACAACTAACACGGACTAACGCTGTTTTCAGCAGAATTGCTCTGGTGTCTCGTTTTTGTGCAGAAATCCAACTTTCGGGAAAATCCTCGGAATTTATGCAGAAGGCCCTATTTTCCTAGAATACTGACGGAGCCAGAAGGACAAGTGAGGTGGAGGACCGAGGGCCCCACACCATAAGGCGGCGCGGCCTAGGGGGGGCCCGCGCGGCCCTATGGTGTGGCCCCCTCGGTCGGCCTCCGCGTCCCCCGGACTACTTATCGGCCTCGACCTAAAAACGCACGGGGAGAAGTCGAAGTCGCCAGAAACCCTCCAGAGAGCCGCCACATCGCGAAACTCCGTCGCGGGAGCCAGAAGTCTCCGTTCTGGCACTCCGCCGGGACGGGGAATTGGAGGAGATCATCGCCATCACCGCCAACGCCTCTCCATCGACCAGCCATGTTTCCCCCATCCATGTGTGAGTAATTCCCCCGCTGTAGGCTGAAGGGGATGGTAGGGATTGTGAGATTGGTCATGTAATAGTCATAAGATTGTTAGGGCATAGTGCCTAGTATCCGTAGATGTCACTTTTATGATATTGTTGCAACTTGTTATGCTTAATGCTTGTCACTAGTGTCGGGGGGAAGACCCCGGGTAGGGCAATGGACGCGGAGCGGCCGGCTTGAGGACGGCCGGCTCGCGGCAAAGGCCGGCTGAGGAGCAGCCGGCTGGAGCCGTGGCCGGCTGCCTCGGAAGCCGGCTGGCTCTAAGTCCTAGTAGGCCTGGCTGCGGCCTTCAACGCTGTAGCTGGGCCGGCTTCTACAAGCCATATCCGGTGGGGTTTGTACCTCGGACCGACTCGAGGCTGGCGAGTCTTGCACCGGAAGGAGGGTAGGTGATCCGGGTTCAAAGGTCTACGCTGACCTCATCTCCCGTAAAGTACGGGGCACTGTAGAGCAGCAGTGCCACGCGCCGGACAGGCCATCATGGCGTACGTCGGACCGTACGCGCTATAGAGCATGATGGCGACAACGACACCACCTCGCCATGCCGCTGACCTGAGCAGGCGGATGGGACGGGCCACTACGCTCAACGGCTCCCGATGTCAGCGCCTCGGGAAGGAGCGGGAGCGGGAGCCGGCCGAGCTGGCCACTAGACTATAGGGACTTATATGTAAAGTACCGGTGCCTATATAAGCCGGGCTACCCCCTCGTGCGGGGGACGATCGATCACTTCTCATTCACTAGTCTTAGCGCTGCCCTGTGAGAGAGACCTTCGTCTACCTTAGCCTCTCAGGAGCAGCCGGATATACAGCTCAAGGAGCACCATTGTACTGTGTCACTATCATATACACTCATAGCAGGAGTAGAGGTGTTACCTCCATCGGAGGGCCTCGAACCTGGGTACGTCGCCGTGTCGCTCGTGCCCAAACCCGCATCCGGATACCGCCGTGAGACCACAAGGAACCACTTCGATTAGCCACCCTATGGCATATGTCATGACGATACCACGACACTAGGGCCCGAGTGCCATGATCTCAGATCTGAACATGTTATTGATTCATGAAGATATTCGTTGTTTATGATCTTACACAAGTTGTATACACATGTCGCTGTCCGGAACCAATGGCCCCGAAGTGACAGAAATCGGGACAACCGGAGGGATGGTAGTGATGTGAGGATCACATGTGTTCACGGAGTGTTAATGCTTTGCTCCGGTACTCTATTAAAAGGAGTACATTAATATCCAGTAGTTTCCCTAGAGGCCCGGCTGCCACCGGCTGGTAGGACAATAGATGTTGTGCAAGTTTCTCATTGCGAGCACGTACGACTAAATATGGAACACATGCCTATTGATTGATTAGTACTTGGATACCATTTTATTATTATCTGCAAATCCCCTGCTTTGATTGTTACATGAGTTTCTCTCATCCATGCAACGCCCGTTAATCCGTCCATGTGCCTACAGTATTTTAATCCTGCTGTTTACTATAATCACTACTGCTGTCTTTATTTCACCGCTTCTGTTATTTCACTATTCCTACTGCCATAAAACTGTTACTACTGATAAACTCTTGCGAGCAAGTCTGTTTCCAGGTGCAGCTGAATTGACAACTCCGTTGTTAAGGCTTACAAGTATTCTTTGTCTCCCCTTGTGTCGAATCAATAAATTGGGTAATACTTCCCTCGAAGACTGTTGCGATCCCCTATACTTGTGGGTCATCAGACACTCTCAACTTTGATCACATAACAGAATAGATAAATGCATACTCTACACTCTCTTGTTGGATGATGAACACATTGCGTAGGATTACACGAACCCTCAATGCCGGAGTTAACAAGCTCCACAATTAAATGTTCATATTTAAATAACCTTAGAGTGCATGAAAGATCGACACGACTAAACCAAGTACTAGCATAGCATGCACACTGTCACCTTCACACCATGTAGGAGGAATAGATCACATCAATACCGTCATAGCAATAGTTAACTTCATAATCTACAAGAGATCATAATCATAGCCTACGCCAAGTACTAACACGGATGCACACACTGTCACCATTACACCGTGCAGGAGGAATAAAACTACTTTAATAACATCACTAGAGTAGCACATAGATAAATTGTGATACAAAACACATTGCAATCATAAAGAGATATGAATAAGCACTTCACTACGCCATTCATAACAGTGAATAAGTATTCTGTGAAATATAGCCTAAGAGACCCACACGGTGCACACACTGTCACCTTTACACACGTGGGACAAGGAGTCTCCGGAGATCACATAAGTAAAACTCACTTGACTAGCATAATGACATCTAGATTACAAGCATCATCATATGAATCTCAATCATGTAAGGCAGCTCATGAGATTATTGTATTGAAGTACATAGGAGAGAGATGAACCACATAGCTACCGGTACAGCCCGAGCCTCGATGGAGAACTACTCCCTCCTCATGGGAGCAGCAGCGTTGATGAAGATGGCGGTGGAGATGGCAGCGGTGTCGATGGAGAAGCCTTCCGGGGGCACTTCCCCGTCTCGGCGGCGTGCGGGAACAGAGACTCCTGTCCCCCAGATCTTGGCTTCGCGATGGCGGCGGCTCTGGAAGGTTTCGCGTACCGTGGCTTATTCGTATCGAGGTTTTAGGTCAGGGACCTTTAAAGAGGCGGAGTCGGAGGGCTGATGGGCGCGACACACAACGCGGGCCCAGCCCTGGCCGCGCCACCACCATGTGTGGGCCCCCTGTGGCCCCTCTCTGGCGGCTCTCGGGTGTTGGA
Source organism: Lolium multiflorum (assembly GCA_030979885.1). Taxonomy (NCBI): domain Eukaryota; kingdom Viridiplantae; phylum Streptophyta; class Magnoliopsida; order Poales; family Poaceae; genus Lolium; species Lolium multiflorum. The sequence goes on from CM061750.1 coordinate 170,134,128, forward strand.
TGCTTCCGGGCAAAATAGGAACCTGGCGTTGATTTCGTCCAATTCCGAGAATATTTCGTTACTAGGATTTCTGAAACCAAAAACAGAAAACAGGAACCGGCACTTCGGCATCTTGTTAATAGGTTAGTTCCAGAAAATGCATAATAATGACATATAATGTGTATAAAACATGTAGGTATCATCAATAAAGTAGCATGGAACATAAGAAATTATAGATACGTTTGAGACGTATCAGCCCCGTGCGCCGGCGGTAGTTCAGTTACTGCCGGCGTGCCTGGCTTGCTTCGCCGGCAATTGGTGTGTACCATCATCGCACGATGCGCCGACAGTAGAGCTTCCAGCAGTGGCGAACGTCCAGTGCATCGGCAGTAGGGCATGGAGGTGCGTCGGTGGTACCATTCGAAAATACAGTTTTTACAGCGTTTTCCAGCGTATTACAATGCACATTTATACATCAGTATATATTTACAAAGCAGTTCATATTTATACAGCAGTACATGCAATATAAGAAGCACATAGAGAGCCAAGTCTCATTTCGGTATCAATACACAAATACGCAAGTCTCGTTTCGATGTTGATTCATACAACACATGCATATGCAACACCGAACGACGAAGTTTCACAAAGTTAGAAGTCTCGGTACATAGTCGTCACAAGTGTTGTCATACACCTCACAATGTAGCTAGTAACCTCAACTACAATCACATAGAACATGACCATGGTCACAATGAGCATCATCACGATAGCCATGGTCTTCATCTGATTCTTCCTCATGTCCCTCATCTCTCCCGCTAGATAACGCACGTATCTTCCTTCCGCCTCCACCCTAGTGGGGTATCCCTTGTAGCTGTTGCCGCTGAAGCGGTGCACCTGTCTCCGACAGTCCTCCCAGTCGTCGTAGACTCCAGGAACCCTCCCCTTGTACACGACATATGTCGTCGACATCTCCATGCACAAGACAAACAAATGTCAGTACCAATACAATTAACAAGTGCCAACTCAAATAAGAGACAAGTTGTGTGAATTAAGTAGCGTGCAATTAAGAAGTATCAACTCAAATAAAAGACAAGTAGTACGAAGTAAATAGCATGTGCCTCATACTTTGTTGGTCGAAACAAATATTAACATCCAGGGATGGAGTCAGTGAGGCTAGGTAGGATGCACAATAGATTGATAGTTGTGGCCATCACACCAAGGCTCACTGGCTCCACCCCCGAGTGTACGAGTGACCGAACATTCTAATCATCAGCGAACTCCAAATTTGAGCCAAGTAAGGGTCGAGTAAATGCAAATGATTAAGGTAAACACGCCATAATCTAAAAATATATAGCAAAGTAAATAAAACTATAGACGCAAGTTCACATGCAGATCCATACAACTAAATAAAAGCGACAAGTCGATCGGGCCGGAATATATAGCAATTATTACAGTACGGAAGTTCATGGACATATCGTTCAAGCTTAAGCAAAAGAGTTTCCGTCGTAGGATCAGGTTGTAGGCTTCGGGGGGAATGGACGGCAGCCGTTCAGCGTGTTGAATGGCATGTCATCAAGCGACATCTCCAAGCGGAGTTCTATCTCGTCATTAGGTGGTAGACCGTAGCCGTAGAAGAACTCGCCATACCTATTGTTGACATCCAGCAGGATTGTCGTGCAAATCAACTGCTGGATGCGACCCCAGTTTTTTCTCAGCTCTCTATCAGGGACATCCGCCATGTTTGCAAACCTGTTTCTGAGAGTCTCTGGCAGCAACATGTCATCTGCATACTTTATGTACTCCTGCATCTGAAGGATGGCGTACCACGCATCCATCCCATTGTCTTCCTTCGACTGCCTGAGGCAGGCGAAGTTGGTTGTGTGGGTTAACCTGTCCTTCGAAGTCTTCCTCGTTGGCGACTCCATCCATTCCGACGATGGTCCTCTTGCCTCTCCTCACGATAACACGGCTAGGCCTGGATGGGTCGGTTATGAAGAAGCATTGGTGCACGTGTTCTGCCAGTACCCATGGCTCATTCTGCGCGGTGGCATTCGTGGACTTTGATTTGTTGGCTTCGGGTAGAAACATGGTGGTGAAATACCGGTCTTCTTTTGTGACGCTCTTAGCCCATCTGATACGAAACATCAGCACTTTCTCCCCAGCGTAGCTAAGCTCCCAGATTTCCTCGATCCTTCCGTAGTATCTAGTCTTTACGTCACCCGTATATGAATCCATCGTTACCCATGAGTTCTGGTAAACGCTGTTCTTGTCGTTCTCTTCCGTGTAGAATGTGTACCCGTTGATATCGTACGCTTGGTAAGTCATGATGTTGGGAGTGGGGCCATGTGACAAGGCCAATACTAGTTTATCCTCGTCACAATCCATTGGTGGGGGATTAGCATCAATGTGGTCTTTGAACCAGCACGCGAAAGAGGAGTTGTGCTCTCTGAATATTGCTGCTTCCGTCATCGGCTTGCCACTATTCGCTATCATGGTTTTGTGCTCTTTCAACCAAGGATCGATCAAGTCAATGTGTTCCAGCGCTACTAAGTTGGCCCTGTCAAAGTCAGAAGTCCGACTAGACATGTGCACATGCAGTTCCTTCCTTCCATTTTTGTGGCCTACTCCCTCGAACCTGCGGAGGTGCTTGTTTTGAGGCAAACCAACAGGGTCCTCGATGTCTAGATAATTCGTGCAGAAAGAGATGCACTCTTCGGTGAGCCAGCCCTGGACGATGCTTCCATCCGGATGTGACCTGTTATGAACGTATCCTTTAATGATCCCATTCATTCTTTTAAATGGCATCATGTTGTGTAGGAATGCCGGCCCTAAATTGGTGATATCATCCATGATATGGACCAACAGATGGACCATCACGTCAAAGAATGCAGGCGAGAAGTACATCTCAAGCTCACATAGGATCACCACGATCTGTTCCTGGAGCCTTGCGAGTTTCTTCACGCTTATCGACTTCCGAGTTATGACGACGAAGAAGTTACGAGCCCAGTCAGCGTTGCACGGACATGGTCATCTATTATACCTCGGATTGCAACCGGAAGAATCTGCGTCATCATCACGTGACAGTCATGAGACTTCATGCCGCTGAAGTTTCGTTTCTTGGGGTCCATGTATCTGCTTATTAGCCCGGAGTAACCGAAGGGCACTCTGACTCCTAGAAGGCAATTGAAAAATTGATCGACCTCAGCCGGACTAAAAGTGAAGCAGGAGGGGGCAGTAATAGTCTGGCTGCTTAATCCTTTTCTGACCGCCGTCCGTCTCCTCCTCCGACTGTCCCTCTTGGGTCGCCGGGATCTGAAGCTCTTCCCTGATGCCCAAAACTTTCAGGTCGTGTCTTGCTTTCGGCCCATCTTTGGTCCGGTCCGGCATGTTGAGAAGAGTGCCAAGCAAGCTCTCGCACACGTTCTTTGTGATATGCATGACATCAAGGCAGTGAGGTGTATCGAGAATTTTCCAGTACGGCAAGTCCCAAAACATGGACCTCCTTTTCCATACGCCAATGAGCGGCGTCGTTTCCTTTTTCTTCTTCTCTCCAGGCTTTTGACGAATCTTTCCCGGCGCAGGGCACTCCTTCCAACCTTTCAGTAATGTATCGATCTCTTCGCCGCTCTTCTTACGTGGAGGTCCTCGGGGTTCATTTGTACCATCGAACAGATCTCCACGCTTTCTCCACGGGTCAGTCTTGTGTAGCCACCTTTGATGCCCCATGTAAACGGTTTTCGAAGAGCCGCGATCCTTACCAAGCTGCAAAAACACCGTCTCTTCCATGCACCTAACACATGCCTTGTGTCCATGGCACACCTGGCACGAAATATAACCGTATCCGAGGTAGTCCTGCACCGTCGTGATCAACGCGGCTCTCAAAGGGAAATATTCTTCCTCGACGGCGTCCCATGTATCTACCCCTTCCTCCGTGATACGTATCCAACGTATCTATAATTTCTTATGTTCCATGCTAGTTTTATAACAATACCTACATGTTTTATTCACACTTTATAATGTTTTTATGCATTTTCTGGGACTAACCTATTAACAAGATGCCACAGTGCCAGTTCCTGTTTTCTACTGTTTTTGATTTCAGAAAAGTTAGTTTACAAATATTCTCGGAATTGGACGAAACAAAAGCCCACGGCCCTATTTTCCACGGAGTGTTCCAGAACACCGAAGGGGAGACGAAGAGGGGCACGAGGTGGCCACCCCACCTGGCGGCGCGGCCCCACCTCCTGTCGCGCCGGCCTATGGGGTGGGCCCCTCGGGCGCCCACCGACCTCGCCCTTTCGCCTATATAATCCTCCAGATGCGAAAACCCTAAATAGATCAGTCATATTCCACCAAGGGCAGCGCTGCCGCCATCGACGACAAGTTTCGGGGGACAGAATCTCTGTTCCGGCACGCCGTCGGGACGGGGAATTGCCCCCGGAGTCTCTCCATCAACACGCCATCTTCATCGCCATTGCTGACTCCCATGATGAGGAGGGAGTAGTTCTCCCCGAGGTTGAGGGCTCTACGGTAGCTATGTGGTTCATCTCTCTCTCCATGGTGTGATCTTTATGTGATCATGAGCTTTGTAATCTAGTTGAATATGTAGATGTTACTCTTGTCTATTATGCACTCTAGAGGTTACTTTAATATGAACTCCGAATCACTCTCCACGGTGTGATGGTGACAGTGTGTGCATCGTGTGTGATTCCTTTATGACGTTGTGGAGCTTGTTTACTCCGGCTTGAGGTGTGCTTTTGCAGCCCTACACAATGAATGGTGTTTGTTATCCAACAAGAGAGTGTTTGAGAGTAGCATTTATTTATTCAATTATGTGATCATTGTTGAGAGTGTCCACTAGTGAAAGTATGATCCCTAGGCCTTGTTTCTAAGCATTGAAACACCGTTTTCAACAAGTTCTGCTACATGTTCGCTTGCTGCCATTTTTATTTAAGATTGCAATTACTACTTATAATCATCCATATTACTTGTATTTCACTATCTCTTCACCGAACTAGTGCACCTATACATCTGAGAAGTGTATTAGGTGTGTTGGAGACATAAGAGACTTCTTGTATCTTAATTGCAGGGTTGCTTGAGAGGGATATCTTTGACCTCTACCTCCTGAGTTCGATAAACCTTGGGTGATTCACTTAAGGGAAACTTGCTCTGTTCTACAAACCTCTGCTCTTGGAGGCCCAACACTGCTACAGGAATAGAAGCGTGCGTAGACATCAAGCTATTTGCGCCGTTGCCGGGAGGTAAGGTAAAAGGTACTCACATCCTCTGCCTACTAAGCTATTTTCTAGCACTGTTGCTGGTGTGTGAGTGCTCGAAGGTATCTCCTTTAGATTCTGCAAATTTATCTTTTTGTCTCTTGTTTTTATTTTCACTAGTTAGGCTTAATGGAAAACAACAAAAAAATTAGAGATCTTTATGAACTTTATATTGAATTAGGACATGATGTGTTTGAAGATAAATTAAAAAACCCATGGAACTTTGTTTGCAAAATAGTTGTAGCAATGTTTTTAGCATGAATTTTTTGAACACTATTATTTTTAATGCTATGGAAAAGTCTAAGCTTGGGGAAGCTGGTTGTGATATTTTTAGTCCCCCAAGTTTTGAGGAGAAAATTTTCTTTGATGATACTTTGCCTCCCATTTATGATGATTATAATGATAGTGGTATTTTGGTGCCACCTACTATGGAGGATAAAGTTTATTATGATTATACCATGCCTGCAATTTATGATGATTACAATGATGGTTGTGATAGTTTTACTCCCACTATTACTAATAAAATTGATTATGCTTATGTGGAGAGTAATGATACTTTTATGCATGTGGATCATGATAAGAATTCTTTATGTGATAGCTATATTGTTGAGTTTATTCATGATACCACTGAAAACTATTTTGAGAGAGGAAAGTATGGGTATAGAAATCTTCATGTTACTAAATTTTTTCTCTTTATGATGAATGTTTTGAGCTTTCTCTTGATTTGCTTTTATTTGCTGGGTACTTTAAGACCTACTGGTCCTTATGAGAGAGGGAGACACGATTTCATATATCACAATAATATTAAGTCTCCTCTCCTTGTGTTGAAATTTTTGAAGTTACACTTGTTTTATCTTCCTATGTTACTCACTTTGTTCTTCATTGACTTGTTTTCTTACAAGGATCCTATGCATAGGAAGAGTGTTAGATTTAAACATGTTTTATATATGCTTCTTGATGCTCTCTTTTCAACTCTCATCTTTATGTGAGCATCATAAAAATCACTATGCCTAGCTAAAAGGCGTTAAAGAAAAGCGCTTATGGGAGACAACCCATCGTTTTTATTTTCTGTTATTTTTGCTTTTCTTTTTGTTTTGAGTCAAGGTGCTTGTTACTTCTGTAGCAATACCTTTGTATCTTTATTTTCTTGCATTGTTGTGCCAAGTAAAGTCTCTAATAGAAAGTTGATACTAGATTTGAATTTCTGCGCAGAAACAGATTGTTAGCTGTCACGGTTTTGAGCTTTTCTCTCTGCAGAAAATGGAAACAATCTGAAAAAATTCATGCGTTATCCACAGATATGTACGCAACTTTCATTAGTTTTGAGTTTTCTGATTTGAGCAACGGAAGTACCTCGAAAAAATTCATGTTTACTGGCTGTTCTGTTTTGACAGATTCTGTCTCTGTTTTTTGCATTGTCTCTTGTGGACTTTAAGTAAGGCTTTCTAGACGTGGAGAGCTGTAGCTAATGTTTTATTGAGTTCTTGCAATGTGTCACTACAGAACTAAAGTGGATTAAAAAAAATTGAGTACTAACCCCTCTAATGAAGTTTATGAGAAGTTTGGTGTGGCAGAAGTTTTCAAGGGTCAAGAGAGAAGGATGATATAATGTGATCAAGAAGAGTGAAGAGCCTAAGCTTGGGGATGCCCCGTGGGTCACCCAAGCATATTTCAAGAAGACTCAAGCATCTAAGCTTGGGGATGCCCAAGGCATCCCCTTCTTCATCAACAACTTATCAGATCATCTCTAGTGAAACTATATTTTAATTCTTCCACATCATATATGCTTTACTTGGAGCCTCTGTGTGCTTTTATTTTCATTTTGTTATTTTCATTCTCTGAATAAATAGGATCCTAGCATGCTTGTGTGGGAGAGAGACACGCTCCGCTTTTTCATTTGAACACTAGTGTTCTTCGTTTTACTTTCATGTTCATAGCGAATGCTAAAAGCCGCAGCACTTATTGTTATTTGGTTGGAAACAGAAAATGCTTCATGTGGTAATTGGTATATTGTCTTGAATAATTTGATACTTGGCAATTGTTTTGAGCTCTCAAGTAGATCATGTTTAAGCTCTTGCATCATGTAGTTTAAACCTATTAGTGGAGAACTACCGTAGAGCTTGTTGAAATTTGGATTGCATGATTGGTCTCTCTAAGGTCTAGATATTTTCTGGTAAAAGTGTTTGAGCAACAAGGAAGACAGTGTAGAGTCTTATAATGCTTGCAATATGTTCTTCTGTAAGTTTTTCTGTACCGGTTTATACTTGTGTTTACTTCAAACAACCTTGCTAGCCAAAGCCTTGTATTGAGAGGGAATGCTTCTCGTGCATCCAAATCCTTGAGCCAAAACCTATGCCATTTGTGTCCACCATAACTACCTACTATGTGGTATTTTTTCTCGCCACTCCAAAGTAAATTGCTTGCGTGCTACCTAAACCTTTCAAATATTCATTCCTTGTTTTGCAATACATAGCTCATGGGAAAGTAGCCTAAAAAAACTATTGTGGTAAGGAATATGTCGCTTGTGTATCTTAGTTCTTATAAGTTGCTTGTTGAGCGGTAACCATGTTATCTGGGGACGCCATCAACCTGTCACACCTTTGTTAAATATCTTGTGAGTTGCTATGCCTGTTCGTCTTGTCTGAAGTAAGGGATATTTTCCATGAGTTGAAATGGTTTGAGTATGCGTATTGTTAGAGAAGAACATTGGGCCGCCAACCAAATCCATGTATCATGGTGGAAGTTTCAGCTTGGACATTAATCCTCGAATCTCTTATGAGAATATTATCTGTTGTTGAATGCTTAAAGCATAAAAGAGGAGTCCATTATATGTTTTCTATGTTGTCCCGGTATGGATGTCCTCAAGTTGAGATCTATCAAAATCTAGAAATCAAATGCAATTTATCTCCTTGGATCTTTGTACAGGTGGCATAGAGGTACCCCTTTGTGACACTTGGTTGAAACATATGTAATGCGATGATAATCCATGGAAATCCGAGCTAATTAGGACAAGGTGCGGACACTATTAGTATTCGATGCATGAGGCTTGCAACTTATAGGAAGTTTTATACATAACCCATATGAATTATTACTACCGTTGACACAATTGTTTCCATGCTTTCAAAATAAAAATCTCTAGCACATGAGTAATCTGCTTCCCTTGAAGGGCCTTTCTTTTACTTTATGTTGAGTCAGTTTACCTACTTCTTTCTATCTTAGAAGCAAACACTTGTGTCAATGTGTGCATTGATTCTTACTTATTGCACTTAATATATTACTTTGTGTTGACAATTATCCATGAGATTTACATGTTAAAAGTTGAAAGCAATTGCTGAAACTTAAATCTTCCTTTGTGTTGCTTCAAAACCTTTTATTAAGAATCTATTGCTTTATGAGTTAACTATTATGCAAGACTTTTTGATGCTTGTCTTGAAAGTACTATTCACGAAAAGTTTTTGCTATATGATTCAGTTGTTTAGTCATTATCTTTTTGTTAGCAAACTATAGACCATTGCTTTGGGTCACTTCATTCATCTCATATGCTTTACAATAGTGTTGATCAAGATTATGTTGGTAGCATGTCACTTCAGAAATTATTCTTTTTATCGTTTACCTATCGAGGAGTAGGAACTAAGCTTGGGGATGCTTGATACGTCTCCAACGTATCTATAATTTCTTATGTTCCATGCTAGTTTTATGACAATACCTACATGTTTTATTCACACTTTATAATGTTTTTATGCATTTTTCTGGGACAGTGCCAGTTCCTGTTTTCTGCTGTTTTTGATTTTAGAAAAGTCAGTTTACAAATATTCTCGGAATTGGACGAAACAAAAGCCCACGGCCCTATTTTCCACGGAGTGTTCCAGAACACCGAAGGAGAGACGAAGAGGGGCCATGAGGTGGCCACCCCACCTAGCGGCGCGGACCCACCTCCTGCCGCGTCGGCCTATGGGGTGGGCCCTCGGGCGCCCACCGACGTCGCCCTTTCGCCTATATAATCCTCCAGATGCGAAAACCCTAAAGAGATCAGTCATATTCCACCAAGGGTTCCGCAGCACCGCCGCCATCGACGACAAGTTTCGGGGGACAGAATCTCTGTTCCGGCACGCCACCGGGACGGGGAATTGCCCCCGGAGTCATCTCCATCGACACCACCGCCATCTTCATCGCCGCTGCTGACTCCCATGATGAGGAGGGAGTAGTTCTCCCCGAGGTTGAGGGCTCTACCGGTAGCTATGTGGTTCATCTCTCTCTCCCATGGTGTGATCTTTATGTGATCATGAGCTTTGTAATCTAGTTGAATATGTAGATGTTACTCTTGTTTATTATGCACTCTAGAGGTTACTTTAATATGAACTCCGGAGTCACTCTCCACGGTGTGATGGTGACAGTGTGCGCATCGTGTGTGATTCCTTTATGACGTTGTGGAGCTTGTTTACTCCGGCTTAAGGTGTGCTTTTGTAGCCCTACACAATGAATGGTGTTTGTTATCCAACAAGAGAGTGTTTGAGAGTAGCATTTATTTATTCAATTATGTGATCATTGTTGAGAGTGTCCACTAGTGAAAGTATGATCCCTAGGCCTTGTTTCTAAGCATTGAAACACCGTTTTCAACAAGTTCTGCTACATGTTCGCTTGCTGCCATTTTTATTTCAGATTGCAATTACTACTTATAATCATCCATATTACTTGTATTTCACTATCTCTTCGCCGAACTAGTGCACCTATACATCGACAAGTGTATTAGGTGTGTTGGGGACACAAGAGACTTCTTGTATCTTAATTGCGAGGTTGCTTGAGAGGGATATCTTTGACCTCTACCTCCCTGAGTTCGATAAACCTTGGGTGATTCACTTAAGGGAAACTTTCTGCTGTTCTACGAACCTCTGCTCTTGGAGGCCCAACACTGTCTATAGGAATAGAAGCGTGCGTAGACATCACTCCGCCCACAACGTTTCAAGCTCCTCCTTTAATAGTTCGAGATACATGTTGATATCGTTTCCTGGCTGTGTCGGCCCTTGAATTAGCATACTCATCTGTATGTACTTCCTCTTCATGCACAGCCAGGGCGGGAGGTTGTAGATCCATACAAACACGGGCCATGTGCTATGTGTGCTGCTCTGGTTTCCGAACGGATTTAATCCGTCCGTGCTCGCACCCAACCTGATGTTTCTGGCATCTGCCCCGAAACTTCCGAATTCATTGTCTAATGCTTTCCACTGGCTTGCATCCGAAGGGTGTGTCAGCACTGGTGTTCAATCCGCTTTACATCATTCAGCACTGCCTCCTTTCTTTCAGCGTGCCAGCGCATAGCTTTGCTTCCTTGCGGTCTGCGTAGAACCGTTGCAGCCGGGGGGCGAGCGGGAAGTACCACACAACTTTCCGAGGAGCTTTCTTCTTCCCTTTCTTGTACCGTTCAGCGTCACACACAGGACATTTGGTCTTGTCCACCTGCTCCTTGCGATACATGATACAATCATTGATGCAGGCGTGATACTTTTCGTGGGTTAAGTCGAGAGGGCACGTGATTCTCTTGGCCTCGGCTAGACTACCATGACACGTGTTCCCGGCAGGAAGGAGATCTTTCAAGTATTCTAGAATGTCATCGACGCTTGTGTCCGTCCATCCGTGTTTCGCCTTCATCTGCAGCACATCGAGCGCTACTCTCAAGCGGGACTCCTCCAACCCGCGACCTGAGTCATACAACGGAGTATTCGAGTCTGTCTCCAGTTGCTCAAGCTTTGATTTCCGCTTGGCGCCTTTCGTCTTTTCAAGAAGCAGATCTTAAAGATGAGGGTCCCGCACGACTAAAGCTAGCGGCACCTCTTCGTCGTCGTCAAGGTTATTGTCCGCATCTTCAACATTTTGTTCATCATGATACTGATCTGCATCATCCTGTGCGACAAACTCTTCATCGTCATCAATATCATGATGCCCTCCTTCTTGCCGGCCATTACCACCTGCAGCCGTCGCCCCATTGACCTCCGCGCCATCATCACTCATCCATTGAGTGTGTCCATGCATGAAACCATTAGTGATCAGGTGCCCCTGCAATTTGCTTGAATAGGGGTCAAACCATTTCCCTAGTATGCATCTTCGACACAGACACAATACCTCCATGAGGTTCTTTTCATACATGTCGATGATCAAGATATCTCATCACGACGCTTTCACTCATCTTGATAACCATTATCGCCTGCACGGCAAGATTATATAATTGATTAGAACCATGCATTCGTCGGTAGTTTTCACGGAAAATTTCGGCATGACCTTCCTACACGGTAGGACATAGGAGCGCCAGAAATGTGCCGAAACGGAAACTTAACGAATCAACATTTCGGCGCAATGTTGGCAACTCATTTTCAACGCCAACACACAAGCACAAACACAACATATATACCACACACGAGCTTTGCTTCAAATGTCCAATATACTTTAATTTCATTCCTCAATTTGTTCATTAATCACCTATTTGTTTGATATATTTGTCGACAAGATCGAGACGTCGCGCCGCGACCATGGCATATGGAAGCCGACTTTCATCTAGATCTAGATCTGGATTGAGCGGTCAATGCGCGATAGATAGATCTAGATCTACATAGGGATGTGGGAGATGCATGTAGGAAGGGAAGATTTGCTCAAAAAATATTATTTGTTTGGTCAAATTGGCTAAATTTAGGGTAGAAATGGGAAAAAATAGTTGGGTTGGGAGAAGGGTCGGGTTGTGTGGAGGAGTGGAGTGTAGTGTGGGTGTGTGAGTGCTGTTTGGTGGCCGAAGTAAGTGCCAGGTTACTGCCGGTGCACCAGGACCTGGGTGCGCCGACAGTATATAGCCCATCCGGCTATATCTGCTCCGGGCCAGGCCCAAGAATCACTACCAGCGCACCAGCCCAGGAGCGCGCCAGCAATAGTAAATTACCGCCGGCGCTCTCCTAGGCTGGTGCGCCGGCAGTGATTCTTGGGCCTGGCCCGAATCGGGCGAGCCCATGCCAGGAAATATCGCTGGCGCGTCTTTTCCGCTGGAGCGCCGACAGTGGACTTGCATCGCCGGCGCGGCTGAAAGGTGGTGCGCCGCCAACACATGCCACCGGCGCATGCAGAATATGGTGCACCGGCAACATCTCTTCCACCTATAGGCTTTTCCCTAGTAGTGAATGGTGAAGATCATGTCAGCAAGAACTTGTGCCCTGAAAAACTCGAAACCCCCCATCAATTAGAAATCGGGAACATTGTATACCCCGAGACGACAAAACAAGAGCGCTCATCTGGTCTAACAAACTCTTAGCAAACACCTTATGCACACGCTACAGAAGCCGTCACCACCGTCAAACTACTGAGCATCTTCAGAGCTGAGATCCGCAAAGCCCTTCATACGTCTCAAACGTATCTATAATTTTTCATGCTCCATGCTTGTTTTACAGCAATTCATATATGTTTTGCTTACACTTCGATGCACTTTTATTTAATTTGCTGCACTAACCTATTAATAAGATGCCACAGTGTCAGTTCCCTCTTTTCTGCTGTTTTTGTATTTTAGAAAAGTTGTACAAGAAATATTCTCAGAATTGGACAAAACAAAAGCCGAAGTCAATATTTTACCGTAACGAAGACAGAGTCCAGAGGGGAGTCGGAGAGGGCAGCAGGGCAGCCACACCTACCCTAGGCAAGGCCTGGCCCTGGCCCGCGCCTAGGGGTGGTGTGGGCCCCCTGGCCTCCATCGACATCGCCCCTCCGCCTATTTATTCACGATCTCGGGAAACCCATACCCGAGCCTCCATCCATGAAAAGTTCCGTCGCGCCATTTGAAGAACCTCTCGGGGTCTGAAGCTCTTCCGGCACCCTGCCGAAGGGGGAAATCATCGCCGGAGGCATCTACATCGCCATGCCCGCCTCCGAAGTGATGCGTGAGTAGTTCATCCCCGAACTATGGGTCCATAGCAGTAGCTAGATGGTTGTCTTCTCCAATTTGTGCCTCATGTTTAGATCTTGTGAGCTGCCCTACATGATCAAGATCATCCTTATGTAATCCTACATGTTGTGTTTGCTGGGATCCGATGAATATTGTATACTATGTTGAGGTCGATTATATATTCATGTCATATGTTATTTGTGATCTTGCATGCTCTCCGTTTCTAGTTGATACTCTGGCCAAGTAGATGCTTGTGACTCCAAGAGGGGGTATTTATGCTCGATAGTAGGTTCATGCCTCTAGTTTTCTGGAAGAATGACAATAACTTCTAAGATTATAGATGTGTTGTTGATACTAGGGAGAAAATAAAATTATTTTATCCGAGGGTAATTCTGTTGATACTAGTCAGCTAGCAACACCTTCAGAAGTCACGTCTTTCTCCTACTGGTCGATTAAAAGTTGGTTTCGTACTGAGGGAAAACTTGTTGTTGTGCTCATCACACCTTCCTCTTGGGGTTTTCCAACCGCTTCCACAACAACCGCCACCAAGATTGTCTGGCACCATTACCGGAGCACCATCAGCGCTCCGGCGCCAAAGAGCGCCCCCGCCTTGGGCGTGTCCACCATCACACATCTGACGCCAAGACCTGCTGCGGCATGTCGCCAAAACTTTTTTATCGTTGATGTGACATGAGCAACATCACTCCACCTCCAAACCACTCATGTCAGATAGTGCTCCAAACACGATACCAAGCACGGAAAATGACACCAAAGTCCGATCCTGCTCCCCCCAACCCCCAGCACACGAGCACAAAAATGAGGGATGAAAAAACGATGCCTTCAAGAAGGAATACAGTCATCGTCAATCTCGGCTTTTACCGACAGTCACAGAAATTTGTACCTGACTGATCGGAACTTCATGCAGCCATAAACCACTGCCACTGAAGCGACTAGCGATCCCGCAGCCCGCGCCATCCACCTCCTTGCCGCAGACAACACAAATGTTCTTCTATACGCCTTTACTTTTAGTACAATTCCTTAACCCAAGAACTGGTATATGTCTAGTTGTAGTAGCGTGTCAGCCGTCTACATATTGTCTCACTATGTTTGATGGACTTATCAAGTTACTACCATGGCCCTCGAAACTCCACTATCCGTGTAAGACATGTAAGTTGGTCCATCTAAAGGTATAATAGATGCCCCTCATGGGGGCTTCACGGCGATTCCAGATTCTGAACCGTCGGATGGTTCCTCGAAGCGATCCTGGCCCTCCATTTCTTCCACCGTGCGGTACAAAAGGAGCAACGCACGCAGTGAAAACCCTAGCCGCCAGCCCCCAATCCCGTCGCCCGCTTCCTCCCCAATCCCGTCGCTCCCTCTCCCCTCCCAATCCCCTTCATCTGGGCGACCCCCTGTACCTAGAAGGAGGAGGAAAAGCAGCAGCCCACACCACCTTCATGGCCTTGCTACGCCCCCGTTCTGGACCTCCCGTTCTGGAGGTGGAGCAGCTGGGTGCTCTAGGGGCGGTGCTGGGACAGAGGTGGAGGAGCAGTGAGGGGCAGCTCTGGGCCGGAGGTGGAGCAGCAAATGGCGACTATGGGCACGGCGCTAGGTGGAGAGGGGCTTGGGCTAAGAATGAGTCCACCTACAGGTCCGTCCCTCCCTCATCTCTCTCTAATCCCCACATCTTATCATCTTTGTTTTGCATGCTTTTCTCTTTCCGATCTCCCACATATCCTCATCTTTGTTTGTGCAGATTTTAGTTTATCTGTGCCTACAAGGTGTTTGACAAAAATCATGTAAGGGAGAAATTAATCAAATCTTATATTGCTCTGTTGTTTACTCAAGAATTTCATTTTTCCTGAAATTTAGCCCTAAACGAGAGTAACTCGAGTTGTCGGTCTAGCATAGAACAAGGCTATATTTCTCTGATATTTTTGTAAGTGAAACTAATTTTGGATTTTGTTCTTGAGAAATTTTTGTAGGGGTTTTAGTTATTTAGAGGTAGAGAACGAGTGGACACAAAATAAACTTTATTCGTGCATGACAATAAGAACCTACACTTCCCATTAAAATTGATTTCAGCTTAGGCTTGTGCAGCTACAGTAATCTGTACGGGTTGTCTGAACAAAGTGACATGTTATTAAGGTTTTTGTCTCCTGATTAGTTAGGATGGACGCCTATAAGGCGGCTGGTTCGGGGCCGCTTCCTCCAGCCCTATCATTCTTCGTCGTGCACGGCGACAAGAGGAGTGAAGCGACAGCGGCAGACCGAGCTACTTCTTTGCGGCACTGGGTAGGAGAAGCACAGACCGTGCTGCGCCACGCCGTCGAGCTCGTTGCTGCGACATGTTGTGGCCGGGCTGAACAGTTGGCCGATAGTGGGAGCAGCATCGCCAGTGGCTCGAACTGCCGTCGCGCGCCGTCTCGTCGCCGGGAGGAGCGTGACAGTACTCAACAGGAGGTAAACATATGATGTTTGTGTAGCTGAAGCGCTTCATCTCTCAGTTTTTCTCTTCATTGTCTCAGTCTTTCTATCTTCTCAGGACGAAGAAGGAGAAGGAGGAGCGTGGATTGGACATGCAGCTGCAGCGTTGGTGCCCTCTGATCTGTCCCTGCCCGAAGACGCTGCCACACTGCCACTACTTCTGAACTGCCAGCTTATGTAATTTCCCTCTTATTTTGTACATCGCTCTCTCTTTAATATATTAGTAGTAGATAAATCACCTATTGTTTTCCTGAAGGAAACAACCAACGGGTGCCAACTGGACTTTATTTTCAAAGCCAACACCAAATATCAACTCAGCGAAATCTGCAGCGAGTTTTAGTTATTTGGAGGTAGAGGACGAGTGGATACAAAATAAACTTTATTCGCGCCTGACAATAAGAACCTACACTTCCCATAATAAAATTGGTTTCAGTTCAAGCTTGTGCAGCTATAGTAATCTGTATGTGTTGTCTGAACAAAGTGACATGTTATTAAGGTTTTTGTCTCTTGATTAGTTAGGATAGAAGCCTATAAGTTCAGTTCTTAATCTTACGAATGTTCATACTATTAAGATTGCAGATGTAGTCTATTAAGCTTGGAAAAACCTTTTCAAGTTGTACTCATGGATGTTTTGATCAAGAAACAGCAGAGCTCACGAGAATGAGGTTCCTTTGGTGTTACAGCTTTTCAATTAAGTGTACTGCTCCTCCCACCCTTTGTGTTGAATCTTTGTTTCTATCTGTTCTTTGGACTTCAGGTATGCATATCCCTGGTAGAAAGAAAAGGAAATACACCCTGACCTATCGGTTTGTTATTTCTCTCTTTAATTTTGGCTCAAGTGTATTCTAGAAGAAGATCAAGTTCTGCCGAGTATAACAGGCCCTAATCTTAATGTTTTACATGGAATTCTTAAAACTTTTTCAGGTCTGGACTGCAGTGCAAGTCAGGATTTTTCTTTCTTCAAAGAAAAATACTCTTGCAGTCCTCCCGTGTTCCTTGGGTTTCTTCAACTTATTATTCTTGGGCATTGTGTGCAAAACCTAATCGAGAGTTTCCGTGGTACCTTCATGGTGTGGAGTCCCTGATCAAGGCCAGGGCGTTGAGGAGCTCTGTGCTAGGACCAACAGGGCCACAGACTTGCAGTCCTGCAGCTTGCTACCACATCCCCCATCAGTACATAGGTACACCTTTCTTTGCACACGCTAATTCCTTGGCGAGGTTGTCGGTTGGGTTTTTTTTTAGTTCACGTGGTTGTGTTATACGGCTGGAAGTGGCGTATTGTATGGTATCTTGTGTAACGAGAAAGGCTTGCTATATTGTACCTGCTCCTTTCTTGCTTATAATTATTTATATTACATTTATTTCTGGGAACTTGTGTAACGAGAAAGGCGTGCTTTTTGAAGTAGTCTCTAAATGTAAGTTGTAGAATATGTCCCAGACTTTTCATCGAGCATCTAATTGTGAAATTTAGTTGGATGGTTGGTCGCTTCTGTCAATTCATTGTACAGTCCAGAACTGAATTTTTGTTGCACACACTGATCTTATGTATAATTTTTGTCGTCCAGAACTTGGCATTTTATTCTATATACCTCTACCAAAATAACTCAATTCAGTGTGGTCTGCATTGTAGGTGAGTCTAAAATTGTTCTTTGCCATTCACTTCATATGAGTATCTCTGTAAGCGAAATTTATTTCCTGTGGAGGGAAGGACCTGAGCGGCATCTCAGCTCAGTTGTGGTACGTCAATGAGCATATACCAGATATCAATCTTCTAGAATTAAATTTGTCCGCAGAAGTTCTTAGATTGTCCTGTTTTTTCTGGTGTACCTGTAGCGTGATAATTTCAGTAGTTCACTCTTGCCAATTATTTATTTTACAACTTGATTCTTTTCTAAAGTTGTTTGTGTATCCCCCAAGTGTCGTATAATTATATGCAACGTGTCCAAAGCAGTAAACTGGATTATTGCTATGATTCGTGTGATTCAAACTTCCTCGACCTTGAATGGTTTGGGAGTTTTCTTTGTTCCAGGTTTGACATCTAAATTTATCACTCTGTTAATTGTTTCTCGCGAGTTTTCTTCTCTCCACTAATTACTTGAAGAACCAATTTGTACATTCTTTTGTGGCTGCAGCTAAAACATTGGTTCTAAGTGAAATTTGTTGTTGTGGCAAGAGCTTGGTTTCTTCTTCTGGGTTGGAAGCCAAGACCACACACTGGAGGACTCATCACCGAGCTTAGTCACTGCAACTTGAACAACGTTGGTGAGCATATGGTTCCATTTACTTGAGTGATTAAGTTATAGTAATTTCTATGTATGGTCACATCACATGATTGGTTTTAATGTGTTTGCAGATGACTCAAACAATAAGGAGGTAGAGTATCAGAGAAGAAGCAACTGCCATGTCATAGTAGTTGATCTGAAGGTATATCCTAGACATGAAGTATTTATTTATTTTCTATTTCCCTTTGGTGATTTCTTCTTGGCACTTCAAAGCTGGTACCACAATTATGACGATTCATCACAAAGCAAGTTTACAAAGTTTGTGGCCATCTAGCTCAATCATTTTGTATGGTAGCAGATACATCCTACAGGCCCTCATGATTTCAGCTTTCAGTTATTGCTGCATCTTGTGATTGTCACTCTGTCAGATGATGCGTGTGTCTAGATTCTAAAATACACACGTTGAAATTATATGTTATGTCCCGTGAGGCTTGAATACTTAGTTGTCGTGTCCAAGCACTTAATTGTTGTTTCTGAGCATCTTACCAAGATCAACGCTAGAATTTTGGATTCTGCTTTGTTCATGGGATACTAGCATATTAGCCCCCCCCCCCCCCCCCCGCCCAAAAGAATGTCGCAAATTTTTCTAAATTATCATGTGTCTGTATTGGTTAGGAAGGAGGGGGTACATTCTATTTATTCTATTTATCTATTTTTTGCCGCGTCCATCAGACTCGTACCTGAACTTTTTGATTGCATTTTTTATACAAGGAGCACTCTTGTAAGGTCGGCTTCGTGGTGGCATGGTTAGGACGATGGCGCCACAAATTCTCTCCTGGAGCTACCTACTCTGCTCTTCTCCCATGTCCTTGGGTGAGTACAGTCCATAATCACTGCACACCTCTACTTGCTCTCTTGTTTGATTATTTCAGCTTGTGATGAATATGCATGCATCTTGTTCTATCATGTATTTAATTTGTCGTTTATCTCAACTAGGCCACTGTCCAGTTAATTTAATTTAGTACTTCATTAATCATCTTACATTGAACTCCAGTTATGCGTGTGTTTCCTTCTCTCTTTCTTGTTTTTCCATGCAATTAGGTCAGCTTCAATTATTTTTCTCTCATGTGTGCAATTGACCTCTTCTGTTCACTGTTCGATCTATCTTTGCACCTCGGTTAATATAAAAGATTTTCGTCGTTTGACATGGTTCTTACTTGAATAAGGTTTACTTAATTTCTTCCTCCTTACTGAAAATGCACCATTAGTTAGCATTAGCCATGATAAGCTTCAATCCTTTTCCACTTTTCTTTAGCCATGCATGGTAAGCTTCTCAATTTCTCCATCATTGTACAGTGCGTAGGCGGAGAGAATATTCGTGTTTAGTATACCCAGTACAGTCACGGTCTCTTACCAGAACCATACAACGGTTGCATGATGCAATGTGAAGTAGGTAATGCTTACGCAGAAGAACTCACAATTTGCTAGGCTTTATCAACGCTGAACATTATGTACCAATATGTGCAACAAAATAACCATTTGAAGCAATATGAGCTCACAAACAACACTACGCAGAATGCGGAGAGTCATCCTATCAACAAAATGTAAAGCCATCATTTTTCCCCATGATGGCACCCATAACAGAGAAAAATGGATCAAACAAGTGCATCACTAATACATATAGTAATCAATGCATGTTGGATGGTCATATGATTTTGAAGCGGTAAAACGGTTAGCTCTTTTATTTGGGAAATTGATCGATGACATCTCAGTTAGCTAATTTCAGAAGCTAACACAAACTTTTAATCAAAGGGGCTTATTGCTTCAGTATTTATTTCCGAGAGATTGTTCATGTTACCTAATTTTTTGTGTGTGTGTTGTGATCAGCAGATACATCATAGGTCCTATTACAACTTACAAGAACTTTATCCGCTTTTAAGCATGAAATCACATGTCATTTTCCACTTTTGACTATGTGACATGATATCTTATTTCTTATTTTTGTATGCAGCAGAGTATTTATTTAAGCTATAGCTTCTAATGGCGAGAAACTTGGTCCACGTTGAGGTAAGAAATTTGTCTCATGTCTCCTCCTATACGCATCAAGCAAATTTCTTGAGTATTTGCGGCTGCATATATCTCAAACTTTTCCTTTCTGATAGTGTAGATTTTGCCTGCAAAACTTGCAGTTCGCATTGCTCATCAATTCGTATTGGCTTAAGCTGGACATTCATTTCAGTCAAGTACATTTCAGGTGAGACAGTGAGGGCATGCGGTGATATTTTTTGGCATGCAAACCGTCATAGTATTTCAGCTTATATGCATGTGTAATGCTTACATTATGATCGCTGGTTTGTCGGTTAATTCGCGCACATCTGATTCTATGCCTCTTAGTATTAGTGTAATCTTCCCATCCATCTTTCCTGCTTGTATCCACTACGATGTACAGTTCAGTTTAGTACATCTATTGTGTTCACAATGCTTTGCTATTTAATGTTCAGTGCTATAAAATTTGTTATAACACTACAATTATCTATGAAAAAGTTACTATAATGTTCCAGGTTTCTATCTTCAAATAATTGACATGAGTTTGAGAGATTCATTATAGTTGGATTAAGCTATGTTTAGTTCTTTAACATCTGATTGAAGAACACACAGAATTAGCGAAGTATTGATGTGATTGTGTTTGAGTTGTTGTGCACTACTTCCTGAGAATTAGTTATGGTATATTCTTTGTTCGTTATTAAGCTTGCACAGAGTTAACACAAAAATATAAATTATGAGGTATAAGCAATCTAACCACTGGCTTATAATTAAAAGTATGAGTGTTGTAGACGATCTCCATAGACAAACACTTCTATTTATCTAGTAAATTGAACCAGATAATTATGCATGCTCCACACTTGGGTTGCTGCTTTGGACAAACACTATTTTTCATAAAAATATATTTTTGTAACATTATAGTGGCTTATTGGTGGTTGATAGTGATGTGCATTTTCATGCTCACAGATAATTATCATTTTTATGTCTGCTTTTGGAGAACGTATACAAGGGAGGCTTTGTGTATTATATTTTCCTAATTTTTTTACATTCGCTTGTTTGTTCATTACTTACCATTGATTTGTATAAAATTTTAACATAGTGTTTCACAAAATGTTTGAGTGCGAAGGGGAGAACACCTTAATTGTTCTCTAAGCTTCCATGCTTTTTATATAGATTGAGAATTCATGTGATTTGATATAGATGTGGTTTTTTCCATAGGATGCCAAAAAAAGTTAGGGATCCATCCATGCACAGAACGCTATTCCAGGACTGGCTTGATGTGAACCTGAATGGGACCTCTTTATGTATTTAGCCATTGTTATGTCGGAACCATCTATAAGTACATCTTTCAATATATTTTCTTATTTTCGCTCCATGTATGTATCTGCTGTGTATGTTCATGATATCAAATTTGTTACTGAAGTATTTGCTACCGAATTTGTCCCTATAATTAAAATATCAGGCCTACTAAATTTTGGCGGTGTGTATTTGCTTACAAATGTGTTGTCACTCTCGCTGTCTAATATGTTGTCGGTCTAGCATATGATGACCCACAAGTATAGGGGGTGTATCGTAGTATCTTCGATAAGTAAGAATGTTGATCCCAACGAGGAGCAGAAGGTGTTGGCAGCAGTTTCGATGAAGGATTCACTGTAAATGCTCACAAACAAGTATTCAAGGGGTTTTGATGTAACAGATGAATAAAGTACGAGTAAGTAAAATGCGAGAGAAATAATTGCAGCGAGTGGCCCAATCCTTTTTAGCACAAAGGACAAGCCGGTTTGTTTACTTATAATGACCAAACGTTCTTGAGGACACACGGGGATTTTAGTCTAGTACTTTCGCTTCATGTGGCTTAATAATCTTCATTGTTTTGATAAGTGTTGTGTGGGTGAACCTATGCTAATGCACCGCCCTTCCTAGGACTAATACATACTTGTGATTATACCCCTTGCAAGCATCCGCAACTACAAGAAAGTAATTAAGATAAATCTAACCACAGCCTTAAACTCTGAGATCCTGCGATCCCTCTTGCATCGATATACTAACGGGGGCTTAGGTTTCTGTCAGGCAACCCCGCAATTAGCAACCGAATACAAGATGCACTCCCTAGGCCCATAAATGGTGAAGTGTCGTGTAGTCGACGTTCACACGACACCACTAGAAGAATGACACCACAACTTAAATATCATAACATTGAATATTACTCAACCATAATTCACTACTAGCATTTAGACTTCACCCATGTCCTCAAGAACTAAACGAACTACTCACGAGACATCATATGGAATACAATCAGAGGTGATATGATGATGAATAATAATCTGAACATAAACCTTGGTTCAATGGTTTCACTCAATAGCATCTATAACAAGTAGAGAATAATGCCGGGAGAGTTTCCCCTATCATACAATCAAGATTTAACCCAAATTGTTACAGCGGTGACGATGTGCAGCGGTGGTGATGGCGGTGTAGATGATGGAGATGATGATGATGATGATGGAGATGATGTCCCGCTCGATGACGATGGCGTCGATTTCCCCCTCCGGGAGGGAATTTCCCCGGCGGATTCCTGCCCGCCGGAGAGCTCTTTTCTCTCTGGTGTTCTCCGCCCCACGAGGCGGCTGTAACTCTTCGTGAGGTCCTCCCTCGGCTTAGGTTTTCGGGACGAAGGAGTACGCGAAGAAAAGGAGGCGAAAGGGGCGTGGGGCCCCACACCACGGGGTGGCGCGGCCGCCATGGGCCGCGCCGGCCTGTAGTGTGGGCCCTCCTTGGCTCCTCTCTTCTTCCCCTTCTGGCTCCCTCCGTCATCTGGAAAAATAGGAATTTTCGTGAAATTTCCTTCCACAGTTGATCTTCCGAAATATTGCGTTCTGACGGTGCTTTTTCCAGCAGAATCCTGGCTCCGGTGCTTGATCCTCCAATAATGATGAAACATGCAAAATAGATGGAATAACATAAGTATTGTGTCCCAATATGAAATATATCAATGAATAACAGCAAATTATGATACAAAATAGTGATGCAAATTGGACGTATCAACTCCCCCAAGCTTAGACCTCGCTTGTCCCCAAGCGAAACTGAGCTCGATAAACAAGACCACATGTTTATGGAGTGAAGAGTCGATAAATAAAATATGGACAAGAAGCATCATATTCATTCACACAAGACATTCTAGTAAACAACTTCCTCATATAACTCATCTCGAAATAAGTAAAGAGAAATCACAAGTAAAGGTGCATAAGAAATCATAATTGGTGATGGCAAACTTTGTTCTTGGTTAGAGAACTACTAACGGATTGTACTTCTAAGCAAAGCTCTCATATTAGATTTTATAACTGAGCCTTCATATTCAAGCATAACAATCTCTTCATAATCATTGATAACTTCAAAGTCATATTCATTCAGATAAAATTGGTACTAAACAAGAAAGTATAAAAGACATGATCAACTGAATCATAGCATAAATGATTGGTTCACAACATCTCAATTGCTTGCTTGAGATAGAGGGAAATAGGTTCACTGAATCAACATAAAAGTAAAAGACAGGCCCTTCGCAGAGGGAAGCAGGGATTAAATCATGTGCTAGAGCTTTTCAAGTTTTGAAATCATATAAAGAGCATAAAAGTAAGGTTTTGAGCGGTGTCTGTTGTTGTCAACGAATGGTAGTGGGCACTCTAACCCCTTGCCAAACGACAAAGAGCGGCTCCCATGAGGGACGGCATCTCTACCAGCAAGGTAGATCATCCCCCTTCTCTTTTGTTTACACATGTATTTTAGTTTTATTAAGGATGACACTCCCCCAACCTTGGCTTTCTCAATCCATGGCTAACCGAATCCTCGGGTGCCTTCCAACATTCACATACCATGGAGGAGTGTCTATTGCAAAATTAAGTTGCTTACTGATAAATCAGAGCAAAACATGTGGAGATAATTATTAATGAAAGTTATTAATTGGGGCTGGGAACCCCGTTGCCAGCTCTTATTGCAAAATTATTGGATAAGCGGATGTGCCGCTAGTCCATTGGTGAAAGTCCGCCCAACAAGATTGAAAGATAAAACACCACATACTTCCTCATGAGCTATAGAACATTGACACAAATAAGGAGTAGTAGTTTGAATAATTTAAAGGTAGCACATGAAGTATTTATTTGGAATGGCAGAAAATACCATGTAGTAGGTAGGTATGGTGGACACAAATGGCATAGGTTTGGTCTAAGGTTATGGATGTATGAGAAGCATTCCCTCTCGATACAGGTCTTTGGCTAGCAAGGTTTGATAGCAAGCATAAAGGTTGAGGGAAACAAACAAATATACATATGATAGAACAATCATGCATCTTTCTCATAAGCACAAGCAATTTTAACTTCAGAATACTAAACTCATTAGCATAGAGATAATAGAGTAGTATATCTAAGTGTATTTCTCTCTTTTATTTAAACATCGGGGTGTTGTTGCTATTGACCAATGCTAAGTTTGCCAAAACCAAATAGATTTACTTGATGCTCCCAAAGTGATATCAATACTTATGTCAAGAGTAATCATATAATGGAGATTGCAAACTAAAATAAGGTGTGCAAAAGTAAATGATAAGACTTCTCATTAATATTCCATAACGATAACTCACACCAACGGATACATAGATAACCAACTAAGAGAGATACTTCCAACTTGCATACTATTCCATAAGATAACTTCCCTACTCATGATATGACACTACTTGATAGTAAAAGATAAAGGTAGTGATGATGTGATACCGCGGCACTCCCCAAGCTTGGAACAAACCAAGGGATGCCAATACCGATGATGAATTACTCCTTCGGTGATGATGGTGAATCTTTGTCGTCATCAGACTTCCATGGAAGAGGCCCTCTATCAACAAAAGACATCTTGGTCTCCGGAAACCTGAAACTAGCAGCATGACTTATGCGCTTAAACCTGTTTTCATACTCACGGTTTTGATTATGAACATCATAGAGTTGAGCTTGGAGTTTGTTGGTGGTGTCATGAAGTGAGAAGATATCGTCCCACAACTTTGCAGTCTCCTTCTTGTGTCCATCAATGAGCTCAGACACAATCTTGTGAAAGATATCCACTTCACGCTCAGCCATCTTCTTGTAGTTGAAAACCTCTTGTTCCAGTTTCTCCATCCTGTCTTCCAAACTCCCTTCTCCCTTAGGTCCCTGGACATCTTTGATCTGCAACTCTCCATCCACGAGCAGCAACTCTTTGGGGTGCATCTTAAGCTCGTTCATGTACGGGTTGACGACGTCCTCAAAGAAGCTGTCCTTCTGAGTTCCCGACGAGGACATGGTGGATCTAGATCCGAAGCAGATCCTGGCAGAAAACAGCTCGAAACAAAACACGACGAGAAAACGATATACGGACCTCCGGGGATCCGGGGGATTATATAGCAAATATTTTTACGACAAAAGGAAGGTTCCGGGCCGAAAAACGGGACGCCGAGGGGCTGTCACCATAGGTCGGCGCGGCCAGGGTGGGGCCGTGCCGGCCTGTGGTGACGGGCCCTCACGCGTCTTTTCCACTCCGTTTCGATTCCGTAATTTTTCATATTTTCTAAAAACAGCAGAAATAATGTTCGGAAAGGTAAACGCGGACTTTCTATTACCTGTACTGTTACCTATTCAAAGTCGAGTTCTGGCGGACTGTCAATTTGTCCTTTGATGAAAGCCTCCGGTGTTTCCACTTGAATAATATCAACATCAACATTATAAGAATCACCCGAGATATAATGCTTGAGTCTTTGTCCATTCAGCACTTGTGTAGCATTGCCTTGGAGAGAGCTAATTTTAATTGCTCCTGAACGATACACCTCCTCAACGACATATGGTCCTTCCCACTTCGAGAGTAATTTCCCTGCAAAGAATCTGAGACGAGACCGATACAATAGGACTTTATCCCCAATATTAAACTCTCTTTTGATGATCCTTCTATCATGCCACTTCTTAACTTTTTCTTTAAAGAGTTCAGCATTTTCATAAGCTTCACTTCTCCATTCATCTAGAGAACTTAATTGCAGCAACCTCTTATTACCGGCTAATTTAGGATCTTTATTTAGTTCTCTAACAGCCCAATAAGCTTTGTGCTCTAGTTCTAAAGGTAAATGACAAGCTTTTCCATAAACCATTTTATAAGGTGACATTCCCATAGGATTTTTATAAGCAGTTCTATAAGCCCATAGTGCTTCTTTCAATTTGCTAGCCCAATTCTTTCTAGATTTATTAACGGTCTTTCCCAAGATAGCTTTAATCTCTCTATTTGATAATTCTACTTGACCACTAGTTTGAGGGTGATAAGCGGAAGCAATTCTATAATTAATACCATACTTAGCAAGAGTTTTTCTAAAACCTCCATGAATAAAATGAGAACCTCCATCAGTCATAATATATCTAGGTATTCCAAATCTAGGAAATATAACATCTACAAGCATTTTTATAGAGGTCTCACCATCAGCACTTTTTGTAGGTATAGCTTCTACCCATTTAGTGACATAATCAACAGCGACAAGTATATGAGTGTTACCTTCTGAAGAAGGGAAAGGACCCATGAAGTCGAATCCCCAACAATCGAATGGTTCAATAACAAGAGTATAATTCATGGGCATTTCATTGCGTCTAGAGATATTACCAACTCTTTGACATTCATCACAAGATAAAATAAACTTCCTTGCATCTTTGAAGAGTGTTGGCCAATAAAAACCTGATTGTAGAACCTTTTGCGCGGTTCTATCTCCGCGTGATGTCCTCCATAAACACTACCATGACATTTACTCTTCTGTTGTTCATATTCAGGAACACATCTTCGCATAATACCATCTACTCCTTCTTTATATAAGTGTGGGTCATCCCAAAAATAATGCCTCAAGTCATAAAAGAATTTCCTCCTTTGCTGAGCTGAAAAGGTTGGAGGCAAATACTTGAAACAATAAAGTTAGCATAATCATACCAAGGGCTCTCTCGCGAGCTCACCTTTATTACAGCCAATTGTTCATTTGGAAAACTATCATTAACAGGAACAGGATCATAAGCAATATTTTCCAATCTAGACAAATTATCAGCAACAGGATTATCAGCACCTTTCCTATCTATAATATGTAAATCAAATTCTTGCAAAAAGTACCCATCTAATAAGCCTTGGCTTAGCATCTTTCTTTGATGATCGGTATGAATTGTAACTTTGAATCAACAATATAGGGTCTAAACTTGTCACAAGCAAAGACTACAGCTAACAATTCCTTTTCAGTTGTAGCATAATTTCTTTGAGCAGCATCAAGAGTCTTACTAGCATAATGAATAACATTTAATTTTTTATCTACTCGCTGTCCAAGAACAGCGCCTACAGCAAAATCACTAGCATCACACATAATTTCAAAAGGCAAATTCCAATCGGGAGGTTCGACTACAGGAGCAGTTGTCAAGGCTTTCTTTAGAGTTTCAAAAGCTTCCTTACAATCATCATCAAAAACAAAAGGTACATCTTTTTGAAGAAGATTAGTAAGAGGTTTTGAAATTTTAGAAAATCTTTAATAAATCTCCTATAAAACCCAGCATGACCAAGAACACTACGAATACCTTTAACATCCCTCGGATAGGGCATCTTCTCAATTGCTTCAACTTTAGCTCTATCAACTTCAATACCTCTCTCGGAAATTTTATGTCCCAATACAATTCCTTCATTAACCATAAAGTGGCATTTCTCCCAATTAAGAACAAGGTTAGTTTCTTCACATCTCTGCAAAACTTTATCGAGGTTTCGCAGGCAATTATCAAAAGAATTCCCATAGACAGAAAAATCATCCATGAACACCTCTACAATACTTTCGCAAAAACCATGAAAAATAGCAGACATGCATCTTTGAAAAGTAGCGGGAGCATTACATAAACCAAAAGGCATACGCCTATAAGCATAAGTTCCATAAGGACAAGTAAACGTGGTTTTCTCTTGATCTTTAGCTTTAACAACAATTTGTGAAAACCCAGAATAACCATCAAGAAAGCAAAAATGAGTATTTTTAGATAACCTTTCTAGCATTTGATCAATAAAGGGTAAAGGGTAATGATCTTTCTTAGTAACTTTATTAACATTTCAAAAATCAATGCACATTCTATACCCTACAACTATTCTTTGAGGAATAAGCTCATCATTATCATTAGGCACAACAGTCATTCCTCCTTTCTTAGGAACACAATGCACAGGACTAACCCATCTACTATCAGCAATAGGATATATAATACCAGCTTCAAGAAGTTTTAATACCTCGTTCCTTACCACCTCTTTCATCTTCGGAATTAGACGACGTTGATGTTCAACAACAGGCTTTGCATCATCTTCCATATTAATAGCATGTTGGCAAATAGAAGGAGAAATCCCTTTCAAATCATCAAGAGTATAGCCAATAGCTCCTCGGTGTTTCTTCAATATTTCCAATAACCTTTCTTCCTCAATCTCTGAAAGCTTAGAACTAATAATAACAGGGATATATTTTCTTATCATCAATATGAGAATATTTAAAATTATCAAGTAAAGGCTTTAAATCAAAAACAGGATCTTCCTTTGGTGGCGGTGTTGTACCCAAATCTTCCACCGGTAAATCATGCTTGAGAATAGGTTGGCGAAGAAAAATTTCCTCAAGCTCATCTCTTTCTTTCCTAAAAGCTTCACTTTCACTATTCTCCAAATGTTGCTGCAAAGGATTATTAGGAACAAGAACAATAGATGCACACTGCTCCATTTTAAAATCACTACTAGGCAAGTCAGCTTTATAAGGAGTTTTGGTAAATTTAGAAAAGTTAAATTCATAAGGTTCACCAGCAAATCTAGTCAAAATTTTCTCTTTCTTACAATCTATAATAGCTCCACAAGTATTTAGAAAAGGTCTACCAAAAATGATAGGACAATGATCACTAGCAGCAGAACCAAGTACCAAAAAGTCACAGGATATTTAATCTTACACATAGAACTTCCACATCTCGAACAATACCAATTGGAGAAATAGTTTCTCTATTAGCGAGATGAATAACCACATCAATATCTTCAAGTTCACAAGAACCAATTTCGTGCATAATCTCCGTGTAAAGCTCATAAGGAATAGCACTAACACTTGCACCAATATCACATAAACCATAATAGCAATGATCACCAATTCTAACAGATAGCATAGGAACACTAACTTGTTTGGGTTTATTAGGATGTGAAACAATATTAGAAGCATCTTCACAGAAAATAATATGACCATCCTCCACATTTTCAGTCACAAGATCTTTAACTATTGCAACAACAAGTTCAATTTTAATTTGTTCTTCAGGTTCTTTAAGTTTCTTTTCACTTTTATTAACCGCACTAGATATGACAGTACTCCTTCATTTTAGCGGGGAAAGGAGTTTTTTCAATATAAGCTTCAGGAATAACATTATCAATTTCAATCACTACACATTTGTTTACAGATGAATCAACTTTATCTTTATACGGTTCATGATACTTATCAAAATTCTTAGGCAATTCATAATGAGAGGCAAAAGCTTTATAAAGATTTGCAACAACTTGGGAATCAAGGCCATATGTAGCACTCATACTAAATTTATCAGTATCCATAAAAGCTTCAATGCATTTATAATCATAAATTATACCTGATTCTCTATCTTTGTCGTTCTCCCATCCTTCAGTATTTTCTTGGATCCGATCAAGAAGGTCCCTTTTAAACTCTTCTTTGTTGCGTGTAAATGATCCAGAACAAGAAGTATCCAGCAAGGTCTTGTCTTGAAAAGAAAGTCTTGCATAGAAATTATCAATAATAACATTACCGGGAAGCTCATGAATGGGGCATTTGAGCATTAAAGACTTCAATCTCCCCCAAGCTTGGGAAATACTCTCTCCATCATGAGGCCAGAAATTATATATGCGGTTCCGATCTTTGTGAATTTCACTTGGAGGATAAAATTTGGAACAAAATAAAGGCACAATGTCCTCCCAATCAATAGAATCACCATTCTTCAGCAATTTATACCAGTGCGCCGCTTTACCAGACAGCGATATAGTGAATAGTTTCTTCCTAACTTCATTCATAGAAATACCTGCACATTTGAATAACCCGCATAATTCATGCAAAAACAATAAATGATCACCAGGATGGACAGTTCCATCCCCTTTATAGCGGTTATCCATAACACGTTCAATAATTTTCATAGGTATTTTATATGGTACTACTTCCTCACTGGCGCTTCATCCACTACCGTTGCAGTAGTAGTAGATTTCCCAAATAGAAATTGAAGAGAAGATCTCTCCATAATGATTTATAGCAGCAGGAGAAATAAAATCAGTAAAAGTTTTTCCTTACCAATTCCACTTACCAATAGCGCTTCACTCCCCGGCAACGGAAAATAGTATTGATGACCCACAAGTATAGGGTGTATCGTAGTATCTTCGATAAGTAAGAATGTCGATCCCAACGAGGAGCAGAAGGTGTTGGCAGTTTCGATGAAGGATTCAGTAAATGCTCACAAACAAGTATTCAAGGGGTTTTGATGTAACAGATGAATAAGGTACGAGTAAGTAAAATGCGAGAGAAATAATTGCAGCGAGTGGCCCAATCCTTTTTAGCACAAAGGACAAGCCGGTTTGTTTACTTATAATGACCAAACGTTCTTGAGGACACACGGGGATTTTAGTCTAGTACTTTCGCTTCATGTGGCTTAATAATCTTCATTGTTTTGATAAGTGTTGTGTGGGTGAACCTATGCTAATGCACCGCCCTTCCTAGGACTAATACATACTTGTGATTATACCCCTTGCAAGCATCCGCAACTACAAGAAAGTAATTAAGATAAATCTAACCACGGCCTTAAACTCTGAGATCCTGCGATCCCTCTTGCATCGATATACTAACGGGGCTTAGGTTTATCACTCCGGCAACCCGCAATTAACAACCGAATACAAGATGCACTCCCCTAGGCCCATAAATGGTGAAGTGTCGTGTAGTCGACGTTCACACGACACCACTAGAAGAATGACACCACAACTTAAATATCATAACATTGAATATTACTCAACCATAATTCACTACTAGCATTCTTCAATGTCCTCAAGAACGAACTACTCACGAGACATCATATGGAATACAATCAGAGGTGATATGATGATGAATAACAATCTGAACATAAACCTTGGTTCAATGGTTTCACTCAATAGCATCTATAACAAGTAGAGAATAATGCAGAGTTTCCCCTATCATACAATCAAGATTTAACCCAAATTGTTACAGCGGTGACGTGCAGCGGTGGTGATGGCGGTGTAGATGATGGAGATGATGATGATGATGATGGAGATGATGTCCCGCTCGATGACGATGGCGATGGCGTGATTTCCCCTCCGGGAGGAATTTCCCCGGCGGATTCCTGGAGAGCTCTTTCTCTCTGGTGTTCTCCGCCCCGCGGGCGTAACTTCGTGAGGTCCTCCTCGCTTAGGTTTTCGGACGAAGGACGCGAGAAAAAGGAGGCGAAAGGGCTGTGGGGCCCCACACCACGGGTGGCGCGGCCAGGCCATGGGCCGCGCCGGCAGTGTGGGCCCACCTTGGCTCCTCTCTTCTTCCCCTCCCTCCGTCATCTGGAAAAATAGGAATTTTTGTGAAATTTCCTTCCACAGTTGATCTTCCGAAATATTGCGTTCGACGGTGCTTTTTCAGCAGAATCCTGGCTCAGTTGCTTGATCCTCCAATAATGATGAAACATGCAAAATAGATGGAATAACATAAGTATTGTGTCCCAATATGAAATATATCAATGAATAACAGCAAATTATGATACAAAATAGTGATGCAAATTGGACGTATCAGCATAGAACAAGGCTATATTTGTCTGATATTTTTGTAAGTGAAACTAATTTTGGATTTGTATCTTATTGAGTAATGACTAGAAAGTCATTTCTTTGATTACATTGTTATTTTGCAGGGCATAACCAAATCATCAGTTCTGGCTTCTTCCTAATGCTACCTGAACAACTTGGATTCCGTCAATGTCTTAGCCTGAGGTTTAAGGGTTAGATTTTAACTTTTTGTCCGAAGTTACGTCAGACCAACATCATTCACAGCTATCTAAGGTTCATAGTTGATAACAATGTCCTACAGAATCTGGATAAAGAATAGCTGGAAGTAATACACGTGTAATTAAATATAAGCACCTATATTGTATGGGGGTGAAGAATCTGTATAAAGAATAACTACATTGCTGCTCTTTAGTTTTTAGTTTCCCATCTGCAAGTAAATGATACTAATTAGTGTTTACAAAGTTTCTTAATTCTTGCTATAAGATTACCAGATGAGGTGATAGATTTGGACAACGATAATTGTTGCTATTTCTTGCCTAATCTTAGATAGCATTTTACGTAAGGTTGCTCTTATTTCAGCTCATGAATACGTGTTATCATGGATTTATAATATATCACAGTATCATCAAGAGAAAAAGACTTGATGGTATGTATATGCACTTCTTATGGTCACATTCAGTTCATAGCCATCGTTTTCTTCATTATCTTTCCCATGTATTCATTTTCCAGCATTTTTTTGGGATTTGAGAGCAAGTTTACCATCTGAAACTAACTTCAAGCTATAGGTTTTCTTATTATATTTCCTATTTATTCTAGATGCATAGGGAGTTGATATCTTAAATTGAATTTCCATCATGGGAATCAGAAAATAGCTTTTAGACTTCACATAAGGAGACTAACTATTGCTATATACGTTGGTTCTTTTTTCTATTATAGTACATAAATATAATAATATCAACTACAGAAGTTACTCCATTACCCATGCAGATTTCATAGCTGCACCTAAACTATGCTTGTGAAAACCATAACTAATTCATATATAATCAGAAAAATGCAAAGAAGATAACAGAATGTTCAGAAAAAGAAACTCTATCTGTTTATATAAAAATCATACATGTTTGAATATTTGTATAACTGTTTTAGACAAGATATGTTTGGATTAGAAAAGCCCGTGCTCGGTTATTTCGAGCACATGCTTCTTCGGTAAAGAGGAATCAGGCGATTCGAATGAAGTTTTTTGTAATGTATCAATAAGATAAAGTCCTGCAATGAGGACAGTTCAAACACTTTCAGCTTTGGTGTTTTCTATTTTCTACTCTGCTTTTCATCAACATGGTTTTATATTGTTCTTGTTCTGATTACTCTATGTGCATCATTCATTGGTTTCATCTTTGTATCTCCACTGATTACTCTATTTTCAAGTGTAAATTCAAGCACATTAACTTCAGAAATTATGTGCATCATTCATTGGTTCAGGTACAATGTGGAGATCACATCTTTTGCCTTCTTCTAGCTCATGCTAATTGACCTTATTCAGGTTCTATTATCTTCCACACTATGTATACTTCCGAAATCGTCGCCTGTACTATGTTGGTGCTCGAATTGAACTTGCTATTCTGTGTAACACTAAGATTTTTCGAGTACTACTGGAAAAACAAATATTTCTTTCGTCCTAAGATAATACTAAAATAATATCAGGGTGGCCATAATTTTTCTGTGTAAAGGTATGTTTGTTAGTGCATAGGTAGATCTTGGTGTGCAGTACACTGTTGTTAGGAAAAGTGACTTATGCAACTTCTTGATACAAACACTCTTTTATTGGCAAGTGTGATGTGTTGCTTATTCTGAAAAGGCAATGAATTTTAGCTAATGTTTGTGCGTGAGTGTTCTGTTGTCACAATAGCTCGGGGTCTTGGTTAAGTTGTAATGCTTTGCTTTGCATAATTATTATTTGTTCTTCATAGGGTGTTAATTATTCTGAAAACACGGTGAAATCTTAGTTAATGTTTCTACATACGAATGAGTTATATAGTCTCAATAGGTAGATGCATTAGTTAACTTGTAATTGTTACCTTAGATGAGTAAGTATTTGTTGTTCCTTGGGTACTGTACCTGTACGTCTGATCCATTTTCTTTATCTAAAAGTTAGTAAAATGTTCACTGTACTTTTCTTTGGTTGTCGCTACTTGCTGATGCATACTGGTATCCGTTATAATTTCTGGCTGATTGTTCTTTTGAACTGATTTTGCAGTATCCATGGTTAATTCATCTCTGACTGTTTGTTCTTTTTAATTAATTGTTGCAGTATCTATGGCCATTTATATTAATTCTTATTTGTATTTGATGATTTTAGTGATGCCAACACTTTGTTGAAGCCTGTGACTCTCAAACCCAACAGTAAGTGTTGTACTATTTTTCCTATCATTCCACTACCACACATGCTCCTCTTATTTGAAACAGGTGAATGACTGGATTGCTGATTGTTTTTTATACGATGTTTGCAGGCACGAGGATGTGCTTGCTATCGGAACAGCGCAGCCACTACCTGATGACGATGACACTCTCATCAAGTAGAGAGAGGATCATGAGTTGATTGTGCTTTGTATAAGAGTTTGCTACTTTTAGGTGAAAGACTTGATATTCAGGCCGGAATGTTTTCCTTGGATCAAGAACTATCGTGTGACATTGATCTACATCTTTGCCATGGATTTCTTGGCCACATTGATACATTACTTACTGGTTCATTAGTATTATTATGCATCCCAGCTTACTATGGATCATATATAAATATCTTCACATGGTTGTCTTGTGATCATGAGATGTTAGTGTAATTTTAGTGCTCTGGGCTGTCATAGAATTTCGACTATCAGATTTGGTCCGCTAAGGTACCGAGCCAATAACATATTATCATTTTCTCACCTGTTTTTCATCGTTGTTGTACAAACTGTGAATTGAAGTGAACTTCACGGGATCGTGCGCCAATGCGCACATCTAAATCTAGTTCGTGTTATTCAGACAATCGGGACAGAGTGAGTAGATAAAATGAGCAGGAAGTGAGAAACGGAGAAATCTATGCATCCAATGTCTTTTGTCTTTAGATGATAAACAGAGGGGCGTGATCCAACTTAAAGATGGGCTGCTCGTGCATTTGCAAACAAAACCACAAATTAAATATATGCTTTTTATTCTTAGTCAAAACATAAAAGGGGCGCAAATTTGAAATGTACCCCCGATTTTGGATCCATTTCGACCATTGTCTTCGCTTTTACAATGTCAAGACCAATCTTGAATATGTTTTCCAAATTTTGAATTTTTTTCATTTTGAAACTTGAGTGGAATATTCATGAAACTTGTACCTATGGATGTCACTTAGGTTTCAACTTCAGTTTCAGATCACGGCCGTTTCCTATGGATTTCAATGAGGTTTTTGTAGATGTTAGAAACCTCTATTAAATCTTTGCAAGATCTTAGTTCAACTTTGGCAATTCAACCGCGACGAAGAAGAGCTGCAAAATAAATATTTGAAACCCAATTTAAACCTCGGTTAAATATTTTTGAAGCCAAACCGAAATTAAGATATGGTAGGAGTACATTGACTCACAAGTCACAACAAAACAAAGAAACCGCAGTGGAAGAACACAACCAAAACCGAACTTATGTTCAATTCCTGATTTTTTTTTCTATCCAAGGGTCCAAAAATCATGGGATCCGTTCTGCAGAATAGGTTCTCCTGGTTCACAATAAGGGCATGTACAATGGTGATGACTCAGCTGTCTGTAAAAGGTAGTTACAGTTGATTTTGGTGATGTGGAGGAGAGATAATGAGAAGAGAGAAGGAGGCTGTCTGTAAAGTTACAGACAGTCTGTAGGCTTCTTACAGACAGCTTACAGACACCAGTTTTGCTGTTGTATGAAGGGTGTCTTTAACTTATACTCACATATAGCTATGACTAAAAATAGATAACTTACAGACAGACTATTGTATACACTGTCTATATCATTGTCTATAGATGACATGTAATAGTACTACAGACAGCATCCGTCTAAACCAATGTACATGCCCTAACCCCAACACCGCATTCCTTGGACACGTGACGCGTCGCCGGCGGCGGCCAAGGGGACACTAGTGCCCACTGCCCACAACCAGGTCGGCACCGCCGTGGCGCCATCTCAGGTGATCTCCTCTTCTGCTCTCAAGAAAAAGCGGCAGGAGCTTCTGCCAAACTGCCTTATAACCGCCCTTACGTCCGTTTAACTGCTTGTTGTGTGTGCCGCGGCACCAGCAGATGCCCAGCACCTGTTCGACGTAACTCAGCACTAGCCAAGGTGAGGAATAATCCATGGCAAGGGGCGCCGACTGGATCAGTGCTCTCCCGGAGGAGACCCTCCTGCACGTGCTCACCTTCTTGCTATTATTCTCATGAAAAAGTATGCCCGTGTTTACTGCTGTGCTATTTTGTACATAAATTGCTATTATTCTCTTGTAGTATATACAATATGTATAGATACATTTAAGTAGCTTCTTACTCTGTATGCCTTTGCCTTATGGTCATTAGCTTTTTGGAATCATCATTGTTTCAACGAGAACACCCCTAATAGTATGTATGTGATGATTTCACTAAACTTTTCTTTGAGATTCAGTCTATATTTCAGACTTCTGGAACAATTATTCTTATGCAATACAGTTTGTACGCGCATCTTTGTGGCAAAAGTTTAATCTGAAAATCAAATCTAGTGATAGCATTTGGACCATGTAATCAATTTTCTCTTTCAACATGATAAACTTCTCTACACATTTAATTCACAGCTTTCCTGGTCTATTTTAAATTCTATTGTGCATGCAGAGCTCCAACTTAATTGATAGTCAGACATCACAAAAATCAGTTGTTTGAATCTTTTTACAGTTTGCACCTTTTCGGTGTACGTTCATAAGGGATTTTAGATCGTGCCCTACATTTAGCAACTTGAAGAAACTATTACTCAATGAGTGGTTCTTGGTTGCTAATGTTAATATGTTAATTTGCTTTCTCAAGAACTCACCTATTCTAGAGAAGCTCACGCTTCAACTTCGTAAGGTTTGTATCTCCTAAGCATGCTGATTACCACTTCTTCCAAATGTTGTTTTCTACAGAAACAGAAATTAGACCCCAGAGTTATATTATAATGTACCCCTTTGGTTTGTACATAGATGGCATTTTGGACGTGAAACGTTCTCCTATGCACATTTGACAGTTTTTTTTTCCAGATGAATATGCTAATAAATCTTGTGATATTCTGATATACTTTTGTTACGCATTTGCTAGTTTCACATGAGAAACTAAATAAGTACACATGTAATAAGTGAAAGTTAGGGAAGTTTGACTTCCCAAATTCTAGGAAGTCATCTATTTACTAAAAGAGGTGCTCCCTCCGTTCCATAATCCTTGTCGTGGTTTTAGTTCAAATTTGAACTAAAATCCCGATAAGAATTATGGAAGGGAGGAAGTAGTATTTAAGAGTCAGTAAAATTATAAAATTTCGCAACAAAATAATCTGTATCTAAAGAATTATAAATGATATTCCTCATCAAAGTTAAACTAGATAAGCTCATGCTTCGACTTTGTAGATATATATTTGCTAAGTATGCTGAACGTTACTTCTAAAACATCATTTCTCCAGCAACATAATTTTGACACCATAAGTTGGCAATATCTTCTGTACCGCACTTACTTTTGAATTTTGACCAAAGTGAGTAGTTTATATCTTAGTGAAGTTTGCAAATCTGATTGACTGGTGCTGTAAAGTATGCTCGTCTGCACTCTGCAGAACGCCAAACATATAATGAAAGCAGATGGAGAAGGACGCTCCTCACCCTCCATACCGAGGGAATATTGCTCTGCATCTAAGCACCTTAAGATTGTTGAAATCAAATGTAATGAGGTAGATGAGATGGTCCATGAAGTTGTAAAGGTCTTAAATTCCTGTGGTGTACGTCTCGACCAAATTAATGTCAAACAATGGAAATCTCCGTCTAGCTGTAAGTTAACTACTTTCACTACTGATTGTCCCTTTATGCTTTTGTGATTTTGTCTTTGTCTGAGAAGACCTTGCCAGATGGGGCAAAAACTTGCTACGTTCACCAATCCCTTGCATAGAGAGAATAAAAGTTGCAACCTTCCTCTTGCTTTTGTTTCTAAGCTCGGTACTTTCTATTAGTGATATCAACATTTGTTTAAAAGAAGTAGAATATTGTATTGTCTTGTTGCTGATTATCGAATCGACAATGTCAATGCTCATGATAAATAGTTACCACCTCCCACAACTAATTATCGCATAAGTAAGCTTTTATAAATAATAAATGCAAATTTTGAATTAATTTGTTCTCTGTCTTGGAATCTTTATCTTATCGTGCCATTTCATTCTCTAACAGGTTTCAGTTTTGAGCAGAAGGAATAGTTGGGTAATCAACAGTTAATGGATCTACTATATTATGCTCTTCATTATTCAGAAATGCCTCGCTTGAAGTTTG
This sequence comes from Lolium multiflorum, assembly GCA_030979885.1. NCBI lineage: Eukaryota > Viridiplantae > Streptophyta > Magnoliopsida > Poales > Poaceae > Lolium > Lolium multiflorum. Next base: position 170,172,387 of record CM061750.1, read on the forward strand.
CAGCTGCCAGGTCACCATATTTTGTCTACCAAGATTATGCCTCACTTCACCCTAGATTTGATTATGTTAGTTGCTGGATGCAGTGAGACAGATTTAAGTGTTGCTCGCAGGCTTCATTTGTGAGTTCTCGAGTGGATTCCACCCCAGTATCTTAGACTACTTTAAGTGTTCAGGAATCTATGTGCAACATATATGTGACCCATCCCTTTATCATTATTGTGCTTTCATCATATTATAAGTTATGAAAAATAAGGCTGTGTTGCATGCCTAGTTTCTGCATGTCATCTGATCACGGATCTTACACCGTTCTGGTGTGGGAAGGTATTGAAGAAGGTGAGTGACCAGGAAGAGAAAATGTCACGTCTTTGTTTGTTCAGATTTTGTCTAAACTTTTGTAGAATCGGCAGCATGGTTAATTAGTCTGGATGTAATTGGCCCTTAGTTATATAAAAGTCATTTTTGTACTCCTACAGCTGTACATTTTGATTCGCAGACAACTATGTACTCATGGACCATCTCATCTATCTCATTCAGCTAGTTGTAAAGGTCTTAAGTTACAGCTAGGTACTCATGGAAATCTCCGTCTTGTTGTAAAGGTCTTAAGTTCCTGTGGAGTATGGCTGAATAGATAGTATAGCTGTATTACGGCAAAAAGAAAATAGTACGGAGTATTGCGCACCGGCCCAGTCGGCCGCCGTGTGCACTGAAGGTAATTAGTCTGGATCTTGGAAATGCGACTTGAGTGCAATAATCACAGCAGTGAAAAGTATATTATGGAAAGGATATTAGAGGAGATTTATCCGTAGCAAAACCATCACGTGCCTACCAAGGAAGCAACGGTTACGGAACTGACGGAAGTAGAGCCTTAGAGCATCTCCTAGGGAGGCACTATATTGCCGCGCGCTAAAATGATTTTGCAGCGCGTCAAATCTATTTTTACGCACGGCGACTGCTTATCCTCCACCGGAGGCGCTAAAACACAGCGTGCATTAATGAGTACAAAACGCTCGCCTACCGAAGACGCTAAAATGCAACGCGCAGCCCCGGCGCAAACATTTTTCATCAAAAAACAACAATGATCAAAAGGCCAAACAAGTCAAAATAAATGGACCAATAAATGGCTTTAAAATCTTTAAATCTCAATTTAGATAGCATAGTTCAAATTCATGACATAGTTCAAATGCAAAAGGATAATTCCACACAACCAAGTTTCAACACAGATTTGACTCAAACACACATAAACACATCATTTGTTTTTGGACGGTGGTGTTGGCATGAACAATGAATCTCCATAGGCATCAACATTGGTATAAGGTGGTGGATCCACCAAGGAGGCCATGAATCCCCCGGTGGTGCTCCCATGCCACCCATGCCTCCAACTTGACCCAGCGTGCACCCATACATACAAGTCCCGTGCCTCCCATGTCACCATTGCCTCCATGCGGCGCTCCCATGCCTCCATTACCTCTATAGCCTCCGTGTGGTGCTCCCATGCCTCCAAATGCAACCGGTGGTGCTCCCATGCCACTGTAGCCTCCATAGCCACCTATGCCTCCATAGCCTATCACACAATGCCTATCCACTTCACCCGTGCCACTTGGATTGAGTGGATCAAAAGTCGCCAAAGCACTAGCTCATTTTTGACAATCAGTGGTGATGATCCTCCACCAGGACCGAAGTGAACAATCGATGCGCTCATTGCCACTTGTGTTGTGTGCATCAAAGTACTTCTTCATTCTCATCCAATAAGTATCTCTTGATTGGTACGTGCCAACCACCGGATCCATGCCAATTTGCAACCATGTTTGGCAAAGCAACCTATCCTCCTCCATGGTGTAGTTGGTCGTCCTACCTCCTCTTGGCGGTTCAATCATACCCTCACCATTCTCATCCACCATATACTCCTCTTATTCTTCCCCAATTTCTTCATCGAAATGGGAGTGTGAGAAAGAAGAGCCAACATTCATGTGTGCCATGAATGTCTCATCGTCAAAAACTACATTGCAATTGAATTAACACATCATTCGCTACATTCATCTATCATTGTCTACATTCATCTATCTTAAAACAACAAGAAAAAAGAGGGACTTTTTTACCTTGTTATCACTTGGTCAAGCAGGTTGTGTGCGCTGAAAGCCGCTTCGGTCAGTGGCACCTGCGCTGGCTGCTGTGGAGCGCTCCATGCAGGAGGTCGAGTGGGGCGATGAGCTGCCAGTTTCTTGGCCGCCTTCTTGACCGACATTTGGCGCCCGCGGCAGCCATGCGCTTGGAAGCTCCGACCTTCCCTTTCGATGCGAGCGGCGGCGCCGGGCTGTGAGTTTGGCCACGGCGGCACGAATAGGACGCACGCGGAGGCGGCAGCAACAATGTTAGGTTTGCCGTGGGCGGTGGCGGAAGCGTTGCGCCGGTGTCGGCTATGGCTTGGACCGAGTAGGGAGGGGTCGGCGGAGTGCCTGAGGACCCATCCATCGCCCTAATGTCATCGGCGACCGCACGGAGGGGAAGGGGAATCGAGGGCGCGGGAAAGTTTTCGGGCGACGGTTGGGTGTTCGCGCACGAGCCATAGAGATAGCGCTCTCGTCTAGAAACGTCAATTTTGGGGCGTCGGAGGGCGCAAAATGGCGCGCACGGAAAATGACTTACATCACTCACAATTTTTAGCGCTTCTACTGGAGGGTGCAATTCAACCATGTGCGCTGCATATCAACGGTTATTTTAGTGCGGGCACGCTATAGCGCCTTGACTGTTTGTTCGACAATCAACCAACAACACTGGAAAACAAGCAGTCAGCGGACAAATGAAAACTCCAACAGTTTTTTGTTTCTCAATTCGTGAGTTGGATTTGAAGTTAAATTGTTAGGTGATGATAGATGGAGTATCACATGATCCCAGGCTATACATGATACCATGATACAACTCCTCATAATTCCAACTTATAAGTTTCTAAAATTTTCGAAAAGATATTGTTAGTGTTCACAAGACAGTGTGTTTACAATCTCTTCAATTTTCAGAACCAAATTCGAAATACACATATAGCAACGAAAAAGACAAACCTGACATGAATAGTGTCCCAACAACATAAAATCACAAAATTACATATCAATTTGTCCTTTTTGTTTGTTTCTCCATGTGTATTTCAAATTTGGTTCTGAGACTTTTATAGATTGTAAGCACACATCTTGTGAACGCTCATAAAAAAATTTAAAATTTTTGGACCTTGTAGATTTAAATTTTGAGAAGCGATATCACGGTATCATGGATAGCTTGGGATCATGTGACATTTCCCGGTGATAGATGTATAACTCTAAATTGCTAAATTTACTTGTAAGTGAAATTTGAGTTTCAAGCAGGAGGGTTTTATGTGGGATCTCACTTTAAATTTGTGCAACGTTGAACGCATCTCATTGTTTTCGCGAATTTGTGTGCTTTTGTTTCGTCTAGAATATTAAAAAGAAAAACGAGTTCAGCTAAGGAGGAACCCAACTGAATTTCTATTAAGAACGAAGGTGAGCACTAGGTATTCAACCTCGTTGAGATTCAAACCCTGGTTTGTTTGGGTGCCACTGCGTGCCCTACCACTGAGCTACTGCTTGTTCTCGTCTACCACTGCGTGCCTCACCACTAAGCTATTGCTCCGTTCTCGTCTAGAAATATATAAGCCATGATATCTGTATGCTATATTCTTGAGCAGTTTGGTTTGTGTAATACGAACGTTTCAGTTTACGTGCCCCACCACTGAGCTATTGCCCTGTTCTGGTAAGATTGGGCGATTAAAATTGATGAGTTTTAATTTGAATTTGGAAAATCCACGACAGTAGTTATGGAAAGGATGGAGTAAAAATAAGTCAAATGGGTAACTACTTGGTCAAATTTTGCCTAAGGGCATCTCCAGCGGCGCGATGCAAACGGACGCTAAGCGACCGTTTTCGTCTGCCGTGACCGGAAATGCGTCTGGCACCACCTCCAGCGGGCGACGCAAAGTGACCGGGTCGTCCATGGAGACGCAAACCTGGCCAAATATGCGCCTCGGATGCGTCTATGCGGACCTCGCGGACGCGGAAAGTGTTCGCTCGCGTCTAGCGGACGTTTTGTCTGGCCCGCTGGCAGTGACCCAGCGTCGATGCGTCTTCTCCGTCAGACGGCGCCGAGGCGCGTCGGCAGTCTGCGGCCGCGTAAATGGCGATGCCTCACGTGGCGCGCGGCCGTCGCCTACCTCTGCGCACGTAGTAATGGCGATGCCACGCGTGGCGCGGCCGTCGCCCTGCCTCCGACCTATATAAACAAGGCGCGAGCATCTCCTCCCCACTAAACCCTAGCCGCCGCTGCCGTAGCGCCGCTTCCGCTCAGCCTCCACCAGATCCACCATGAGCAGCGCCGGACGCGGCCAGGCTGCCGCGCCTCCACCTTCACCTCCCACTCCACCTTCCCCGGCCTCGAGCTCCGAGAAGTTCGACGACAACGACAACACCAACGACCTCCTCGACCCGGTCAGGGACGTCGTTGCCCTGGTTCTCGCGGAGGAGGAAGCAGAGGAGGAGCGGGCGGCCCATGCGACGGTCGACGCCGAGCTGGAACAGCGCAGGCTGGCGGCCGCCGCAGCCACAGAGGACTCCGACTCCGAGATATCTTGGTCTTCCGATGACTCTGATGCGCCTACGCCGGAGGAGGGCGGCGGAGCAGAGGGCTATCGTCGAGTCTTCGAGACGCTCAAGGACGACGCCGCGAACGCGAGGCTGGAGCAGTGCTTGCAAGAGGACGCGGCGGCGCACCGAGCCATAGCAGCCGCACGGGAGGCGGCGGAGAAGCAGGCGATGGAGCGACGCAACAACGGTGTCGTTGCCTAATCGACGGTACCTCGGAGGAGGGATCCTCACGAGGGGGAGAAGAAGTAGGGGCCATAGGGCGGAGTGCACACGGGACGGTGGTACGCGAGTTACCCACCGGAACACCTTTCGATGCGGGCCCTACTTGTTGGATTATCCGGGCTTTCGCGTTGTTACAATGAGTTGTGGTTGTGCCTCTAGGGCTCCGGGATCCGGCTTATAAAGGCGCACGGATCTAGGGTTTACATGGAGAGTCCTAGCTTACAGATAGCCTAACTACGGTTCATCTTGTCGTGCACGTCACGGATCCGCCTTCCGTACATGTCGTCGGATCCGGATTCCTCATGGGCCTCCATGGATCCGGGTTACTCCTAAGGTCGGTGGATCCGGCTGCGATCCTGGGCTGGACTTCTTCCTTCATGATCAACAGCAACTGGGCCGCCCGATGGGCCACATGCCTCATCACCATCTGGGCCACCCGGGCGCCGGATCTAGGCACCTCGATGGTACACCCATGAAGTATACCCACAACGGTAGCCCCCAGAGTTCTCAGTTTCGCCTGCAGTTTCCGCCATGCTTCTACCGTAAATTTCCGGCATCGTTGGTAACGCGAGAAACTTGAAGAGCTCCAACTTTGTATTTTCTTCTTTTCTCAACTTTCAGTCGGAAAATGCTCCCATCCTGCGGGACTTCATCCATCGACATTCCGAAGAACATTTCCGGGTTACTCCCTGCTCGCGAATGGAAGCCAACTTACTTTCACGCGATTACCCGGAATCTTAAAGGACTCAAACGGTTCCGCCAAATCAGCGCCATTTTCGCGCGATTTCCGCGGTAACTTATCTTTAGCCATTTTTACCGTTAGGGTTCAAGACACGTGTCACGCATCCAACGGTGCGACGCTTGCGTTCCGACCACGGGATGCGGAACACGAATCTTATCCCTTCAGCCTATAAATATCGGCCGTCAACCCCTTTACCCCTCATTCACCCCCTTCTCACATCTCGCGAGCGCCGCCCGAGCTCCTCCTCCGCCGTGCCGGAATCCCGGAACGTCACCGGAGCATCACCGGAGAGAACCCGCCACCGTGGTGTTCTTCGTGTTCATAACTCCGGCGAGCCACCGCAACTCCGACCACCGCACGCCATTACGGTAACCTTCGAGCTCCACTTTTGCGCCGTAGTTTGTAGGGATGAACTTGGAGAGGACGATGTGGGATCCGACTAAAGTTTCCGCCAAACATTTTTGCTTCAGATGTCGTCAGCAACTCCGCCTCCGACCTCGGAACCCATTATGGCGACCCCACTCTCCTCCGCCCCTCCTCCCTTCATTCCAATCAACCTGGATCCTTCAAAGGATTCCGGCAAGGAGGTGGCGGGGACCTCTGCTCACCCGGAGAAAACCTCCGGGGCGGGTCGACGGAGCACCAAGCGGACGAGGCCACAAAGAAAAGCTCGGAAGCGAGACTCCGAAGCCAAAGGAAAATGGTGGCCATGCACCACTACCGAGATGGAGTTAAAGAACCTCGAATCGGAAGGCTTTCTGCAGCCCGGAAGCTGGGAGGTCAGTTCCGGATGAACCTGCTCCGGCTCCGAGGGACGATGAGATGGTGCTGACAAAAGCACTGGTGGAGCGCGGATTTTCGTTTCCGCCTTCAGAATTTTTCTTGGAGATTCGAAGACGTATGGGCTCCAACCTCACAATATATCTCCAAACTCCGTGCTCGCCATTAGCAACCACGTCCCTCTCTGAAAGGCCATCTCCGGTAACCCCGAGATTTCTCTGTTCCAACATTTTTTCTCTGTCAAGAAGATCCGGCAGGCTAGCGAACTCGCCACATGCGGATCCATCACTTTTATGCTCCGCCCGGGCCGCGTCTACCCTCCAACCGACCGTCACGAATCCGCGAGGTACGGTCCGCGGGCTTCTTCTATCTGAAGGACGTCTCCGACCGCGAGCGAAAGAAACTTCCCGCCTTTAAGAACTGCCCCGCCGTCGAGCTTCCGTCATGGACGCTTGCTGCCACTTCTCCGACTCGCCTCGCCACCAGCTGTGGGCGGATCGCAAGCTCACGGAGGAGGGGCTAACGGGGAAGGACTTAACCCTTTCCTGGTTCACCAAGCGGATCCACCGCTGCAACACAGGGACCGCCTGATGTTTGAGTACACAGGGCGCGACGATCCAATGCGCGCCACCAAAGACAACCTTTCGGCCGACGCCCTCGACAAAAGGATCCGGGTCCTCATCAAGATCTCACGTGAACTCCATGTTCACGTGTGTAACAAAGACATCCATACAAATGGATCCGGAACTGCGGTACGTCGCTTTGACTTTGGTCTACTGTTTTTCTCACTTTCTTCATCTAAGTGTTTAACTTTGTACTAGCTCGAGGCGCTTGAGGAAAATGAACTCGGAACTCTCCTCCGAGTCCCATCCAGCAGCAACATGGACCCGGAAGCCGCATCGGAGGCGGAAGCTCCCGAGGCTTCCCGCCCCGCTAAGAGGAAGAAGCCGGCACCTTCCAGCCCTCGTGCAAAGCGTGCCCGCGAAGTGCCCAGCACTGCGGCCACCCGGAAGTTGGAGGCGGAAAAGAAACGCCTCTCGCTAATTAACACCAGCAACAGAGGACAATCTGCTTCCCAGCACTTCTTCAAACCCTCCGGGTAATCGTTCACTTCCGAGACCCAAGTTTTGATTCAACGCTCGCTCTTATACTTGTATGTTTCTTACTGAAGCTCCGAAAGCCAGCCTCCCAAGGCCCCGAAGACCCTTAGGAAAACCAAACCATCTCCGGCTCCCGTTCCTATTACTCCTGATGCTGGAGTTCCGCCTAAAGCTTCATCCACCTCTAAGCCGGATCCGAAGGACATCATAAACGTTGATGATCTTCCTGAAGACCCCGCTCATCATGGCGACTCCGCCAAGGGGACCTCCTCACCGATTCCTCCGCCAGATCAACCAAGCTCCGCGTTCGCGGAGCCCACTGAAGAGCAGGAGCAAAAGGTTAAGCTCCTCCAAGTGACCAACGCGACCCGAGTTCACCTCCAACCAACTCCGTCCTTCCAGAAGCTCACCCTTTCACAACGTCACGCGGAAGTTTCCGCCATGTTGAATAAAGTGTGGGGTAAACCGGACGAGGAGGTGCGTGAACTCGCCGACCTGGAGGTCAGCCTGAAGGATTTTTTCGCCAAGCACAGGGAAGTGCGGCAGGTAATACTACTAGCCCCCAAGCATTGGGTGATATATTTCCGTGTAACATGTATTAGCCGATGCTTTCCGAAAAATGTACCTGAGGCGGAAATTTTAAAATTTTTGTACCAAGACTTTGAATTCCTCGCTAGCCCCCAAGATTTTAAATATCCGACTAACTCCTCTACACAGACCACGCGGAAACTGCACGAGGACCTGCGCGTACATGTGCTGGAGCAGATCACGGAGATCGAAGGGCTGCGCCAGAACGCGGAAAATGGCCAGAAGGCTATCCAGCTGCTTGAGACCCGCCTTCAAGGTACTAGATCCGAGTTTTACTGTTGGTTTTGATATAGCTTTTCCGGATGCATAATATGTGCCATTCTGTCTTCGTACAGAAGAAACTGCCAAGCACTCCAAACGGGACGAACTGTCCGCTAGGGTCCAGGTGCTGGAGGCGGAAAATGAATCCCTCAAAGACTTTGTGAAGACCTCCGCCTCTCAGGAACATCAAGCGAGGAAGGAGCTGCGCGAAAAACATGCCCGCGACTTGGCGGAGCTGAATGACAAACTGGAGAAAAGCCAGGGCCGCGTGATTTCCGTGATATCCAAGAACAAAGCTCTGGAAGCGGAGGCGGAGGCCATTGACAAACTTATCTTCCGTAAGCGTTTTCCGTGTTTCTGCTCCGGCCATCTCGCAAACTTTATCTCTAACGGAACTGCTTCTTCTTCCACAGCGAGCCTTGGCTTCGAATGGACAAAAGAGTCAAACCTTACGAGGACGGAGGCATACGATGAAGCGCGTATATCAATTGACAAGTTATTTGAAGCCTGTCGCGGAATCGCTCTGTCTCTGAAGAAGGCCAAAACCACAGTCATCGATACCAAACTTATGGGACTGGTACCGGAGTTCATCAAGGACTGGCAGTTCTTCAGCACGCGGAGTCGCCTCCCTAGTCTTAGCCACGTGCAAGGCTCACTTCCCCTCGCTCAACCTGGCAACTGTTGCGCGCGGAGCCCCCAAGGGTTCCGACATGAGTGCCTTCCTCGCGGAAACCGAAGGCTATGAACATTGTTCGTCAGGCGAGTGGATCACTCGTTCTGGTATAACAAGCACGATCTGCCCGAAGGATTTTCCGATCTTGAGGAAGAAGCAGGTGAGCCGGAGTATTACGGGGGAAGGATCCGGGTCAAGCGGCGAGCATTCCGGAGAGGGCTCGTGACGGCTCAGGCTGGATCGGTGACAGTGATGATGGCTCCAACTACCAGAGGAGGAGGACTCCGAGTAGATCTCCTGTTTTAAACAATGAAACAAGTTGCATCATTTTGGCCCCAGAGTGGGTTTGTAATAAGACTTAAATTTTTAAGTAGCTAGGGACGAAACAACTATGCATGGGCGGAAACAACTTATCCTGCTATCCGTTAATATTATTTCTGCATGTTTCGTTTTATGTCGGAAAGCAAGTGCTGATATCGTTGTTTTCCGGCTTGCTCGCTTGACCTTCCGCGCCGGAAGACCGTAGCCGAAACGCCGGCGGCGAAACCCAATGGTAATCCGTCAATAACCGCGGAAACAAGCCCCAAGCATAGGTGCCGGAAATCGCTACTAGGAATCCACGAGTTCGCAACAGATAACAATTTAATCAGAAAACTTAAACTTACGTCCTGATGGACGATTTTCAAAATCACAACTTTCATACACGCCTAGGCGGAAATATCCAGCTCTGCGGTTTTAGTCGGAAAATATACATGATCAAAAAATGAACAAGTAAGGGAGGTAAATGACTCAAAGAGTGAACCATAAGCTTTATTTCATTGATCATATATAACTATTACAGAGTTTGCAACTCAGGAGAAATATGCTAAGTGTGGAAAGGACGTTGTGCAATGTTCCGGGACGATCTCGTCGTAGATGTCGTCCGGATCCTCACGCTTGCGTTTCCGGCGCCAATTGGCAGGTCTGTCTCTTAGCTCGCGGAAATCAACAAGGTAGTATGACCCGTTGTGAAGCACTTTGCTAACGACGAAGGGTCCTTCCCATGGAGATTGCAGCTTATGGTCTTTCACTGTCGAAGGCGGAGGACCAGGTCTCCTGCCATGAAGGAGCGATTCCGTACTCGACGACGTGATAACGTCGGAGTTTCGTAGATGGCGGAACGCTGGTCGCTAAGTTCGAGCTTCTTCGATCAGGTCCACAGATAGCTGTCGAGCCTCGTCATGTTTCTTCATTGTAGGCGGAAACTCGCGGTGAATCGTGGATGATGTCGGAGGGAATCACGGCTTCGGATCCATATACCAGGAAAAATGGTGTAAACCTGTTGACTGTTAGGGGTGGTTCGCAAACTCCACAAGACAGCGTCCGTTTCCCAAGCTCCGGCTGCTCGTCGCACGGTTCTTCAAGGCGTGGCTTGATTCCCGATAATATTAGACCGTTAGCCCTTTCAACTTGACCATTGGATTGTGGGTGAGCCACGGATGCAAGGTCCAATCGAATCCCCATGGTCTCACAATAATCCTTTAATTCTCCCTGAGCGAAGTTTGTGCCATTCCTTATGATGCTGTGTGGGATGCCGAATCTCATTACGAGGCTGCAGACAAATTTTAGCGCCGTAGCACCGTCGGCTTTTCTCACGGCTTTGCCTCTATCCACTTGCTGAATTTGTCAACAGCGACCAAGAGGTATTCGCAAACCAGGAGATGATCTTTTTAACTTACCAACCATATCAAGCCCCAGACCGCAAATGGCCAGGTGATAGGTATGGTCCTCAGCTCTTGAGCTGGAGCGTTTGGTTGAGTAGCGTAATGCGGCAACCTCGGCAGGTTCGACTATTTTGTCGCGTCTTCTTTAGCGTGAGCCAAAAACCTAACCGAAAAGCTTTTGCAACGAGTGACCTGGGGCGGCATGATGCCCGCAACCCGCGTGGATCTCTCCGAGGATTTCAATGCCATCTTGATTAGAGACGCATTTGAGAAATACCCGTCGCGCTTCGTTTGTAGAGCTGTCCATCAACTATTGTGTAGGATCTTGCTCGTCGATGATCTGTCGTGCGAGGACCTTGTCCTCCGGCAACTTCTGATCGATGAGGTAGTCCAGGAAAGGTGTGTCCAAGCCGGAATGATAGCCATCACCTCTTTGGCCGGAGATACCGCCACCTCGGGTTTTCCGGGTTAGCGCCCTTCACCGAGGGTATCCCGAGATGCTCCAGGAAAATTCCAGCGGAATTGGCTTCCTCCCGGATCCGAGCTTGGACAGCATGTCTGCCGCTGTGTTGTCGTCTCTCCGGACATACTTGACTTCGTATCCTAGAAAGCACTTGGCGATCTCGTCAACTTCGTCTCTGTAAGCCGCCATGACGGAATTTCTCGGCGTTCCAGGTTCCGGCTACTTGTGTGCCACCAGTCGGAATCTCCGCAACAGATGATATGCTTGATCCCTATTTCCTTAGCGATGCGCAGTCCGTGTAGTAGAGCCTCGTACTCGCCATGTTGTTTGTAGCTTCGAAGTGAATGCAGAACATACTGCAGCTTCTTCTCCGTAGGGGACTTCGGGGTGACTCCGGCTCCAGCCTTGATGCTGCTTGGATCCGTCGAAGTGCATAACCCATGTCTCGGTTCCGGCTCCACTCGCATCCGGGCCTCTGTCCAATCTGCGAAAATCTGCCAAAACCTGGGATTTTACCGCGGTCCTGGCTTTATAGGTGATGTCGAAGGCGGATAATTCAATGCCCCATTTTGCTGTGCGTCCTGTTGCGTCAGCATTGTTGAGAATTGTTGACAGCGGAGCTTTGCTCACGACTGTTTGGATGTTCTTGGAAGTAGTGTCTCAGCTTCCTGCTGCCCAGGAATACTCCGTAGGCTAACTTCTGAAAGTGGGGGTAGCGCTGTTTGGATTCCGTGAGGACTTCACTAATATAGTAAACTGGCCTTTGGACTCCATATTCGTGACCTTCTTCCTGTCTTTCCACCACGATAACGAGGCTGATGACCCTGTTGGTGGCTGCCAGGTAAAGGAGCATAGGCTCCGATTCTCCTGGAGCTGCTAGGATAGGTGGGGAGGTAAGTATCTCCTTCAACCCTTGTAGTGTGCATCTGTGCCTCGTCCCAGACAAACTTGTCTGTTTTCTTCAACAGCTTGGGGAAGTGCCTTCTCGCCAAGACGGCTAACGAACCTGCTGATTGCTGCGACGCAACCGTTGCACATCTTTGAGACAAGTTGGCCTCTTTATGCACAAAATTGCCTTGATTTTCTCCGGGTTCACTTCAATGCCCCGTTAGAGACAATGAAGCCAAGGAGTTTTCCGGCTGGCACGCCAAAGACGCACTTCAGCGGATTCAACATCATCTTGTACCGACGGAGGTTCTCAAAGGTTTCTGAGGTCGCTAATCAAGTCGGATCCTTTCCGAGTCATGACTGATGTCGTCGACGTAAGCGTGTACGTTCGGCCGATCTGGTCCTTCAAGCACCGCTGCATCGTACGTTGGTAGGTGGCACCTGCGTTTTTCAAGCCAAAGGGCATAGTAACATAGCAGTAAGTGCCAAACGGGGTGATGAACGAGGTCGCCTTTTGGTCGGACTCCTTCATCCGGATGGTGATAACCGGAATACGCATCAAGAAAACACAGAGTTCCGCCCCTGCCGTCGAATCAATGACTTGGTCAATGCGCGGCGGGGAAACGGATCTTTCGGCAATGTTTGTTCAAGCCAGAGTAATCGATGCACATTCTTAGTATTACGGTGTTCTTTTTGGGTACAAGGACGGGATTTGCGACCCAATCGGTGTGGATAACTTCTACTACAAAACCTGCCTCTAGTAACTTAGCTAATTCCATTCCTATGGCGCGGCGCTTCTTATCTCCAAAGCGTCGCATAGCTTGCTTCACCGGTTTAGCCCCGGATTTATATTGAGGTAGTGCTCGGCGAGTTCCCTAGGTACTCCGGACATGTCGGAAGGTTGCCATGCGAAGATATCCATGTTAGCGCGGAGGAACTCGACGAGCGCTTTCCTATTTGGGGTCCATATTGGCTCCGATTGAGACTTGCTTGCTATCGTCGCCTTCCTTGAAGCTGACTTTTTGGTCTCTATCGCGGCCTTGAAGGACGCCTTGTCTTCGAGATTTGCTTCTTGGTGGTCTGCATCTCACGGATCCACCGCGGCTCGTAGCCTTCGGCTCCTCTCCAGATATCACAGACTCAGCGAAGGCGGCTTCGCCCAACTCGCACTCATGAGCCTTTTTGTAGTCTCCGGATATGGTAATCATACCTTTAGGACCCGGAATCTTGAGTTTGTTGTAGATGTAGCACGCCCTTGCGTGAAACTTGTGGTAGGTGGGCCTGCCGAAGATTACGTGATAGGAGCTCTTGAAGGGCACAACTTCAAATGTGATCCTTTCTTCGCGGAAATTGTGAACATCGCCAAAGGCCACGGGAAGTGTGATGCTGCCGAGGAATTTGCCTTCTTACCGGAACCACGCCATGAAACTCGGTCGTCTGTGTTTGAGCTGTTCCTTGGTGAGGTTCATCCGCTCCGGAGTCTCCAGGTACATGATGTTCAAGCTGGCTCCACCATCCATGAGGCACTTGGAGAAATCATACCCGTCTATGCGGGGACTTACAACCAAGGCGTAGCACTCCTTTGGCACAATGACGGGGTGATCCTCTCTGTCAAATGTGCACGGATTTCCGACACTGACGCTGCACGGCCGAACTATGGCGTTCAGATCCGAGCAGCAGACTTGGTGGCACGACGTTGGGGTTCCGAGGAAAGTGTGGTAAGCCCCCACGCTCTTTTTGTCAAATGGGTTGGATTTACCTCGGTCCCTGACTTGGGGTCCGGCGAGTTATCATCCTCTTCCATTGCCTCGAACTATCCTCATCCTTGTCCTTGTTCTTGCCCTTGCCTCCTTTGCGGTGCAGCGGGCTCGCTTGTATCCCGCTCCGGTCGTTCTTTAGATCGTTGACCCACTTGCGCTTGCGATTGGTGTGTGTGGACTTCCCAACCGGATCCAAGGGGCCAGCAGGCATGTCCCTATACTCTTCGTAGGTTTGCGGGGCGCGGGATCCGCCACTGTTCAGCGCGCTGCTGACCCCTGCCGGCTCCGCCACCACGGCCGCGTCCTCTTCCGCCTCCTGAACCTCCGCGTTGAAACGCCACGGCGACCAAGTCGGATCCGCCGCTCTTCTGGTCATCAGGATTTTTGCGTTTGTGGCCGCTGTTATTGCCGTTATCACGATTCTTCTTTTGTTGGTGTAAGGGGATTGCTTGTGGCCGCGATATCACCGCCTGCGTCGTCATCGGCGGCAGTGTGGTCGCTGGCAATGGAGATCATCTCATCCAAAGTTAACTTATTTGCATTAGCTAAACAAGTGAGCTTGTGCCGCAGCAGTCCTCCTCTTTGCAGTCCGCCGATGAAGGCGTACATGGCAGTGGTGTGATCGACGTTTTCGCACTCGTTCCTGCACGCCAACCACCGTGTAAGGAAGTTTCTTGAGGATTCTCCCTTCTTCTGGATACAGCTTGCAAGTCGCTTGCCGTGGCAGGTCTTTTGTAGGTGCCCCTAAAATGTTTCTCGAAAGCTGTTTTCAGGTCAAACCAACAAAAGATGGTGTTCTTCTCGAGGTCGCCGAGCCAGATCCGGGCTGGCCCTACAAGATACAACTGGAGCATGCGGCAGCGATATTAGGGGTTCCTCCGGCAAAGGTCACTGCATTGTAGTAGTCCTCAATCCAGGTGGCCTTTCGGTGCCATCATAATGCTTCAAGTTTCCGGGTAGCTTGAGGGAGCTCCTTGGCTTTGGTTCCTCTCGAATCATCCCGCCAAAGCACTTTGGTCCGATGTAGTCGGTTCGTATTCGTTGAGGCGTTCCCGTGCGTCGCGCGAGCCGTGTCGGGGGGATTTTGAGAGAGCGAGATCTCCGGCCGCCACCTCCGCCTCCACCTCCGTCGCCACCGCTAGGTGGTGGTGAGGATCTGCGAGGGGCCCGATCCGACCTCCTGCTTGCCTCTCGGCCCTCCCGGTGCTGCTCGGCTCCGTGGGCCGCGCGTGGCGCTGGCTGCCCTGGTCGTTCTGCTCCGGCGAGGTTCCGGTCGCGCTCATTCCGGCTCCTCCGGGCTCCGGGTCGCGTCCTTGGCTTGCGAGGCTCGTGGTCGCGTTCTTGACTCCGACGAGGCTCCGCTCGCGGTTTTGGTTCCGCCTCCGAGTTGCTCCAGCGTACGCTCCCTGTTCCTGTCTCTAGGAGCCGGCATCGCGTCGCGAATGCTGATTCCGCCTGGCCCATGGGGCCTGGGAATTCCGGCAGGATGCGGCGTCGAGGGGGTAGCGGAGGACGCGAAGCTCGGGGTGGTGGTGATGGAACACGGTATTTGTCTCTACCGGTGTACATTGGGCCCTTACCTCTTGCTGGGTCTCTCGGAGTTGAATCCGAAGGAACCGGGATCGGGTTTGGGTGCTCTCTTGCTTCTCTCCGGCGTTCCGTGGAACCGGTGCGCGATTCATCATCACGGTGTTGATTTCCTGGGGCATCCTTCTGCGCGGTGGATACGCAAATATCCGGGTTGGATGCCAACCTGCGCGAAGTATCTGCCTTGCTTTGTTGCTGCACTGCTGAAGCAACGAGCTTTCGGACGAAGTCGATGTCAATCTCCTCATCCTTCTTTTTCAGGAGTTCCGCGGCTTTCGTCATGTTGTCCTTCGGGGTGGCAAGCGGTTGCTGCCCCGTTGGAGTTGCGAAGGTGATCCTGCGGGGAGTTATCATGTCACGCCGGAGCTTTTCGACCTCATGATGAGCTTCAACGATCTTGTCCTCCCAATGCTTTCGGAGTTCCTTGACCTTTACCAATCCTTCGTCCACTTCCTTCTCACGCTGGATGTAACCCGACACAAAAATTTCTGCGTCTTTCCGTTCCTCCAGTATGGCGGCTGCAGTGTTCTTGATCTTTTTGGCTGTGGCCAGTAGCTCCAGTCTTTTAGCTTCTAAAGCTTCAACGTCGTCGGGAGTGATGGGTGTGTTAAGAACATCCAAGGGATAAGCCGCATCCATGGCTGCTTGTGCGATCATGTCTTCAGTTGACAGGTGGTCCTCCGGGGTAGGGTCCTGCGAGGTCGCTCCCGCGACATCGGGGATCCCCTACGAGATGGCAGGGTCGAGATTGGGTGTCTGCTTCGATCCGTGTTCTCCCGGCGCCGCAATGGTCGCCAGGACTGCTTTGGTGGGCGGAATCGACTTCAGGCTGGGCACCGTATCCATATTCCTTCACCTTACGATCGAACTCTTCAGTGTCCATGGATTGAGTATCTCCGGAAATTGGGCTTAAGTTTCCCAGAATCGACTCTTCTACCGGAGATCCGCTTTCTCCGACAGCCTCTTGCGATCCGGAGCAGCGTTTTCCGGCGCCTCAACCACGGGACCAGCTCCGTCCTCTTGAGGGGCGGCTCTGCGGTATGGGCTATGAAGTGTACGAAGTGACACCTTTGCTTCTCTAACACCTGGGAGACCCAGGCGGATCGCATTGGTCTTCCACCGTTATTTCTGCTCGGGGCGGATTGGGTGGGTTTAAAATTTTCGATCTAAGGCGGAATCTTCCTTAGGAGGCTCTGCGTCTCGAGATCGGAACTTCGCGGCTACGTCCCTCCGGCGCGTCGTCCTACCACGTGGGTTTCCGTCGGAATCGACGGTTTCCCGATGAAGATGTGGATGCCGCCGATTGGGACGATGGAGAGCTTGACGGGGTTTGACCTAGCCGAATCCAAAATTCGTCCGGGGGGACGATCGGAAAATTCCCGCCCCACAGCGATCGAGTCGTCGTAGCTTCCCATGGCGGAGCCCTCCCGGTCCGGCCTCCACGCCTCGGGCCCCACGGTGGGCGCCAGCGTCGTTGCCTCGACGGTACCTCGGAGGAGGGATCCTCACGAGGGGAGAAGAAGTAGGGGCCATAGGGCGGAGTGCACACGGGACGGTGGTACGCGAGTTACCCAGCTTTGCTCGATGACAGGGCCTACTGCTTGTCGGAATTATCGGGCGCTTTCGCGTTGTTACAATGAGTTGTGGTTGTGCCTCTAGGGCTCCGGGATCCGGCTTATAAAGGCGCACGGATCTAGGGTTTACATGGAGAGTCCTAAGATAGCCTAACTACGGTTCATCTTGTCGTGCACGTCACGGATCCGCCTTGTCGTATCGGATCCGGATTCCTCATGGGCCTCCATGGATCCGGGTTACTCTAAGGTCGGTGGGATCCGGCCTGCTGATCTGGGCTGACTTCTTCCTTCATGATCAACAGCTGGGCCGCCCGATGGGCCACATGCCTCATCACCATCTGTGGGCCACCCGGGCTTGCCGGATCTAGGCACTGTCGATGGTACACCCATGAAGTATACCCACAACAAACGGGGCCAGCCCGTCCGGAAGCAAGTAGTCTAGGCTTCTAGATCTACATTGTATAGTTTTTATGCATTTAAATGTACTACTTTTTATATTTTTAAATACATTGCAAATAAAAAATGGGTCGTCCCAGTGGGAGCACATCCAGACGCAAACGGATACACGAACAAAATATGTCCACGAGGCGATACAAATGTACGTCGCGACCACTTTTGAGCGTCCGAAATACATCGCCCCGTTGGAGATGGCCTAACTCGTGAAGGCAAAAACGGAGTACATTTCATAGGAGTTCCTTCCCTACCGAGTTACCGATGCTGTTTGTTGAGACCAAATTACCCCTTCAGTCATTTTTTTTTGGAAAACGCTGGCTTTCCCCCGGAGGAACAGCGTTCCGATCCTCCGGGTCGCGCGCCGTTAGATTAGATGGATCGCGCGCTGATAGCTCCGTGGCCGTGGCTTGCTACCACGTGCATCTGCGGGTCCCACACGCTACCGACAGCGCTCGTCCACTCGTTTTTCTCCCCGACCCCTACGCATCCTTATCCTTCCACTGGTTCTTCCCCAACCGCATAGCACAGAGCTTAGACCAGCTCCAGCTCGCGCCGCCGCGGCCGCTGCAGCTCGCGCGCCACCGCGCACTTGGCGTCCGGCAACGCCGCGGCCTTGGAGTCCGGCAGCCGCGCGCCCCTGGAGTCCGGCAGCCGCCTCCTCGAGCTCGCGCCACCGCGCTGTATTCACGCCGCCGCGCGCCCCTGGAGTCCGGCCGGCCGCCTCCTCCAGCTCGCGCCGCTGCGGCTGCTGCAGCTCGCGCGCCACCGCGCGCCCCTGGAGTCCGGCCGCCGTGCGCCCCTCGAGTCCGGCCGCAGCTGCTACAATTGGCCAGACTCCTCGCGCCGCACCCGTCCACGGCTGGAGGCGGAGGCGGCCGCGGCGGCGCCTCGCATCGACGACGACATGCTCCTGGAGGTCTTCAAGCGGCTGCCGCCGCCGCTGGCGGCGTGTCGCCTCACGCGCGGGCGCCGACACTCCGGTGCTGCGAACCAGCATGCCATGGCGGCGTCGATGCCTGCTACATGTGGCGTCGGCGTGTGCTACAACTCGCAGCGGCTGCTGCTATAAAGGGCGGCGGCTGTCTGCTACGGCGGGTGCTGCCAATGCATCGGGCGGCGCTCCAAGCGGTGAGCGACGTTGCTACAAGCCGCCGGCATCCCTGCTACAAGCGGCCACCGGCGCTGCTACAACCGCCAGGCGGCGTTGCTACAAGCTGCAGCCCACGTACGCTGCTATTGTCGTCGGCCGCAGCTGCTACAACCATCCGGCGGCGCTGCTACAATTGCCCGCCGGCGTTGCTACAATCGTCTGGCGCCGGTGCTACAATCGTCCGGCGGCGGTGCTACAATTGTCTGGCGCCGTTGCTACAATCGTCTGGCGCCGGTGCTGCAATCGTCCGGCGGCGGCCGGGCTTGCTACACACAGCGGCGGCGCTGCTACAATCCCCCGGCGGCGCTGCTACAATCCCCGGCGGCGCTGCTACAATCCCTCGTAGGCGCTGCTACAATTCTTCGGCGGCGCTGCTACAATCCTTCGAAGCTCCGACGAAGTCTTCTCCGGCGACCGGCGGCGCTCATGGAGGAGCGTGGTGCTGGACTGCTATACAAGGGCGACGATGCGATGCGGGATGGCCTGCCTTTTTTCCAGGAGCGTGGAGAATTTGTTTGTCTATGCATGCGCGTGTGGTGGTCCAGGTGGACACGTGTCAAGCAGAGGACCCGGGGGATTAGAAATCTAATCCCCCGGGGGACGCCCTTCAGTCTTTAGTTATCAACGGCCCAGTGGACTACTCGCCTCAGCGGAATCTTTTGCCCAGTCTTCACACTAGGAAATCAGGGCACCCACATTTCTTAGGGTTAGGGTTCCAGACCAAGATCGAGCACCAAATCGCAAGAATGGACACGTCTGTGTCCTTATCTCTTCTGCTACAGGAGAGACAGGCGACTGAGAGGCGACCTTCTGCTCCTGGTCTTCGCCGGCGAGTCCGCCGCTCCCCTTCACCTCCGGCTGCCGGTTCGGCACCGTGAGGTGGGGGGGAGCTCTGGTCCTCGTCGTGTATAGATAGGTTGCATCTAGGTGTGCGTGTGTGTGTCCTCCCGACGAGATCGAGACGGTGGCGATGGCGTCGGAGTGGTGGTGTTCGTCCTCCCCCTTTCCCCGTTCCGGCGCTTGCGTCGGAGAGGTTGTGGAGGCTGTGTGGTGCTTGTGCTTGGCCGGCGAGGTGGTGGCGGCGGTCAAGTTGAAGCCTTTTGTCCCGGGTCTCCTTCCCTGCTCCGTTGGCGCGGGCTCCGGCGCCGGCGGTGGAGTCTCCGGGGTCCTGTACAGGAGCTTGCCCGTGTTGAGTCTGCAGCTGTCCCTCTTGGTGTGGTGCTTGATGCAGGTCGAGCTGCTGGTCGTTGCCAGCGAGCTTCCCCTGACCGCCGGTGTGGATCGGGGCGTCGCCCCCGCCGATATGCCTTCAGCCTCCTCTAGAGCCCGGCGTCCGCGTCGGGTGGCTACTGCGGCGATTTCAACGAGGCTTGGTCCTCTACAGGTTCAGTCCGGCGACTTAGCTGCGGCCAGCGTTTGCTTCGTCTCTCGTTCCGGCGAGTTTGAAGCGGCGTCGACGGCGGCGGCCGATCTTGTTCTTTCCAGAGGAGCCCGAGGGCTTGGTTGTAGTTTCTTTGTTTTCCAGGGCTTTTTCTGTATGTTGGGAACAGCTGTCCCAATTCTGGTTCTTTCCTGTAATTTTGGTTTCCTTAACTAATATAAATCAGAGTTTGGGTTCAAAAAAAAAAAAAATCGCAAGAATGGACACCAGATGGCTGGGAAATCAGGGTGCACTGTGCTGATAGGGAGGAGCTCAGGTGGAGGAGCTCTCTGTTCGGAAGATAGGGAGCAAGGGTGGGGTGGTATTCTTCCTTCCACCTCGCCGCTGCCGCCGGCCACCGCCTACGCGTCGCCGAGCTGAGGCAGGGGAGGTGAGCTATTAAAATCTTTAGTTTTATCATTCCATCTAATTCGTCCGTGCTTCCGCCCCTTGAGTTGTTACCCTCGTGCCTCCTCGCAGATTCGCGCGCACGCCACTAGTTCGACGGAATGCCTCACACAAGCAAGGCCAAGAAAGTTTCATACTCTAGCAAGGAGGATCGGATCAGCGCACTGCCGGACGACGTGCTCCACCATGTACTTGGCTTCCTGCAGGCAGCCGAGGCGGTGCACACCAGCGTGCTCGCCCGGCGCTGGCGCTACCTTTGGAAATCCATGCGTTGTCTTCGCATCAACTCCATTGGGAGGTGGGAGGAGGGCAACGACGCTTCCCTTAGCAACTTTATCAACTGCCTGCTGCTCCTCCGTGACCCCGGCTCCACTCTAGATGAGGTCGAGATCGAGTATGATAATTTGGAAGACGAAACTAAATGGATCAGCATTTGGATCTGTCATGCTTTGTCGTGCCAAGCTCAGGTGCTCACTGTCAAGCCCGATTCTCACATGTATATCTGTTTGGATGGGCCTCCTCTGGTCTCCCGGCAATTGAGAAGATTGGAGTTTTCAAATGTGAATCTGAAACACAACTTCCTGGATTTTTCAAGCTGTACAGCGTTGGAGGATCTAAAGATAAAAGGCAGTGCCTTAGAGACTAGTAGGATCTTGTCCCCGTCTTTAAAGCATATGAGCATCAAACAATGTGCTTTCAGGCATGATGGCAGGATCCGTATTTCTGTCCCAAATCTCGTGTCGCTGCAACTCATATCATTTGTAGGTAGAACACCATTGCTTGAAAGCATGCTATCATTAGAAACCGCAGTTGTCAGTCCCCGCAACTACTGCGATGACGTCTGTCATGAAGGTGTTGCTGGGGAGTGTTGTGGTACTTGTGCAGATTGTTGTGGTAATAATGACCACAATGGTGGCTGCGTACTTCTTGGAGGTCTGTCTTGTGCCACAAATTTGGAGTTGATAGCTTATTTGGGAATGGTAAACTTACACATTCTTCCATCTTAACTTCTTAATCCAAAATTGTTCTGATATCTGTAATTGTCTCTATCAGGATCTGTATCCACCTTTGCATATCAGTTAACAAACAAAAAAAAGTGTAGCCAACACATATTTCCATCAGACGAGCTTCTATGTTTCATTATGCACATATTAGAGATTCTTGATAGATATGTTTATGCTACTGCACTTTGAGGTCTGAAACAATTCTAGTTGAGAAATTCATGTGATATTGGGAATAGCCATTAAGAACGCATGACCATGATGTGGATTTCGAAATGAATGATATGTCAACATTTCCTTGTAAATGTGGACGGACTAGCTAAATATGACATATTGACAGTGCTTACATACTTTCTCTACATATGGGTTTTAAATGTTCGTCCAAAGGTCCAATTCACTACAGTACCATTGCATTGTGGACTTCAATACTGGACCGTTAACTGTTACTGCTTTGCACTTTGTTCAGCTTATTTTCAGAAGGGATTTGCGATGGTGCCCTACATTTAGTAAATTGAAGACTTTGTTGCTGAATGAATGGTGTGTTCAAATCAACCTTCATGCGCTAGTTTGTATGCTTGAACATTCGCCGGTTCTTGAGAATCTAATTCTTGAACTGCGCAAGGTATATGCTTTCTAAGTGGACTGTCGCAGAGTTTCTGTAGTGTTAAGTTTCATGCATGATTGGTGTATATTGTTGACATACTTTTGTCTGCTACAGCAAGAAGAAACTGCTCTTGCATTGGAAGTGGAGGGAAATAATAGTTTGATGCACAAACCAGCTGCTATATCAGGATGCCTGAAGATTATTAAAGTCAAATTTGATGAGATTGATGACAGAGTTTGCAAAGTTTTAAAGTTCTTGAGTATACTTGGCACAGAAATTATAATCCAAAGGACTACCGATTGTTGGAGATACTGTAAGTTAACTTGTGAATCTTCCTGGTATTAGTAGGAGTACAAATTAGTTGCATATAAAGCCTTCATATAATGGGGGTAAAGCATGGTCAAATCTCAATCTCATTGCATAGTATTATCCTGTCAGGTGTATCAACTAATTAACCTCCATGCAAGTCAATATATGTGTCTAACCGATTGCTTCTTTGAACCATCAAACTTCGATGGATGAGCAAACATGGCTGCCTTCAGTGCTGCTATCAGCTATGAGACAGTTAATTGTTGTCTTACTAAAGAAGACCAATTGTAAAATAATTGATTAAACTTCATGGAGTAACAAACTTCTAAATGAACTGAGCCTCCCACTCGCTACAGTTTTGTTCGTGCTTCCTTGTCAAGCAATTAAGCAAACATGTTCTTTGTATTCCTACCTGTACAGGATCAAGTTTCAAGAGGCAAAGGGGAACTTTGGGGTGCTGATGGATGTACCATCAGGCGAGCATTGAGTATCAAGAGTTGGCGAGGAACTTGTGCTGTTGATGAATTTACCAACCCGTGACCAACTTCAGGAATGCAAAGCTGAAGCTTGTTGATGTCTCTCTTCTGTGCGAATCTTATAATTTGAAACTCAAACTTATTCAGCTGTCTGGACTGATTACTATGCTTAGTGTAATTTTATTAATCCTAAATTTGAAGAGAAAGAACATCATCTTAGTTTGGGCTGTTGAGGGAGGTACCATCCCGTGACAATTCAGAAATCGAAAGGCTCCAGCTAAGGAGCTTGTTGCTGTCTTTTTTGTGCGTACCTTATAGTTTGCAACTACAAATGTATTCATCTGTTTGGACTGATTACTCTATTTGCTGTTATTTTGAAAATCAAAAAATTGATGATGAAAAAGATAAAATTGTGGTTCCAAAAAGGGAAAAATTGATTTAATCCTCAGATATGTTTTCTTTTGTGTAGATCACATCTGAGCATATATGAATACAAAATTTTCTAAGCACACACTAGAAATGTTTATATACCACCTCCATCAAAGCTTAGGACTTTTTTTTTTGAAAAGGTAAACCAAGTAAAGTTTAATCAAGCTTTTGAAAGAATCAATCAACAAATATGATATTTTGTAGATACCATATAAAATTATATTTCATTATCTATCTAATGATATTGAATTTGTATTTTGCATATTAATGATTTTGGTAAAAATTTACAATTTACATAGTTTGATTTTCTAAAAATAATATAAGCCTTAAACTTCGGGATAGAGGTAGTACTTGTGTATTTTATTATAAGTTTTAAAAGCAAGACTTTCGTTTTTTATAGAAAAAAACCCAGCTCAACTCAGGGAGCTGAAGGGACTCTTCGTCCTCCAGGGTTATAATTCTGAATCTTATGGTCCCACTATCCAGTGCCACCAAAACCCAAAGAAGGCAAAGGATTCAGAGGTGCACGGTGACGAGCAGAGGTAGAAGCTGCGCAGAGGGGAGCCATGTTGAAGTGAGAAGCTCTCCTTTTTCTTCCCGCTCCATTCACCTTGTCTATATCAACTTATTATCGGTCTGCAGCGCCGGCGCCCCTCACCTGTCCGACGGAATGTCTCACCGGGACAAGACCGCGAAAGTGTCGCCGCCGAGCAGGGTTGACCACCTCAGCGCACTCCCGGATTCCGTACTGCAGCACGCGATTGGCTTCCTTGAGATAGGGGAGGCTGTGCGGACATGCGTGCTCGCCCGGCGCTGGTGTCACCTCTGGAAGTCAATCCCTCGCCTGCGCGTCACCGATGTCGGCGTGTTTCGGAGTGTCGAGAAGCTCAATGAGTTTGTGGACCGGCTGCTTCTGCCCCGCGACCAGAGCTCTGTTCTCGACGAGTGCGAGTTCGATCTGCGTGGGTTCTTGCGACTGGATGATGCAAGTGTCGACCTCTGGATCCGGCACGTTTTGATGTGCCATACCCAGGTGCTGCAAGTCCATTTCTATACTAATCTACAAGCTACTCAGGACCAGCCGCTCGTCACACTGGCCAACCAACCGCTCCTATCCCAGCATCTGTGGCGATTAGAGCTCAACGGCGTCTCCTCGGAAGATAGCTTCCTTGATTTTTCGAGCTGCTCGGTGCTGAAACATCTAAAGATCACCAATTGTGTCGTTGATACTGACAAGATCTTGTCCCGGTTCTTGAAACATCTTAGCATCATGGGCTGTGAGCTTTGCTGGCGATTACACCCAACTCTTATATCTGCTCCAAGTCTCATTTCACTGCAACTAGCTGATAATGTTGGTGTGACTCCAGTCCTCGGAAGCATGCCATTACTAGAAACTGCATCTGTCAATCTTGGCCATCAAAATGAGGAATATTGTGATTTCTGTGATAATGGTGGCTCTGAAGACTGTCACTGTGGCATGGTGTATTTGGAGGATGATTTTGCACCTGACGTCTCTGTGCATCTTTTGGGTCTGTCCACTGCTACGTGTTTGGAATTGATAGCTTCCTCAAAAATGGTATGCTTCAAGTTCACTTGATCTTGCATGCTCAAGTTTCATATCCACCACATTACCATTTCATCTTGCACGAAAATTAAATCTTAAGCTGCTCTTACTTCTTTGCACTTTCCACAGGTTACATTCAAAAGGGATCTTCGCTACTGCCCTGAATTTAGTAAGCTAAAATCTTTGTTACTCAGTGAATGGTGTTTGGTTGCTGATTTCCAAACACTACTGTGCCTTCTCCATTACACACCGGTTCTAGAGAAACTCATTCTTCAACTCTGCTAGGTATATATATCTTCTAGTAAGTAATTGTGATATGTATTGCATTTATAGAACTATGTTGCATGATTGATCTTTTAAAGTATTTTATTTGCTACAGAACCCCAAATCTGACATGGAATTGGATGGCAGTGGTTTAATGGAGGAATCACTTACACTGAAGAATCTTAAGATAGTCGAAATTAAATGTCAAATGATTGATGAACGTGTCCATAATATTTTCAGGATATTGAGCGACAGCAGCATATCTCTGGAGAAAATTAATGTCCAAAAGCTTTAGTAAGTAAGGCTGCTCATAGTGGTAAGTAACTTAGACTAGTAACATATGTCATGTTACTAGTCTAAGTTACTACCTCCATAGTGGGTAGTAACTTAGATGTAGTTTCATGCAATGTGTCATTAATTATCTTGTAGACTCATATTACTTTGGAAGGTGTGATGTTATGGTAACATAGCTAGTTACCACCTCACTCTCTTTCTTCATTTATTGCCATGCCATGTCACCAAAATACATTGAGATGTGTGATGTTACCACCTATGTTACCCCCACTATGAGCAGTCTAATGGTGTTACTGTAAATAACTTCACACTCTTCGCTCTGCAAGTTATACAAAACAAGCAATGAAAACTTGTCATAAGTCATAACAACTTGACAAGTATTAGCTACAGACGTCCAGGTTCGTTCTAAGGTAGAATCCCAACACTTGATAGACTTATTTGGATGTTGGAATTGTTTTTAGGCAACACAGATAGATTGGCAAAACAATTTACAGTTACTTGATTTCAATTATGGTGTGCATTTCTTTCCTTGTGGGATGCAACCCACACAATTTGGTTCCATCCTATTTATTGCTGTGTTCAATTCCTAGCATTACTTAGTACCTACTGACAATAGCTACACTGCTAGTACGGCATATTGAGTTGTGCACAACATACTAGAGGATCTCTAGAAGCTCCCTATCGGCAACAAAAGAAATATAAAAACCTCAGCATTAGAGGCAGAAATGCTTTACTAGGGACTATTTATTTCCATAACTAAAGACGAGTTTAATAGATGTCCAATCCCGCAATACAAGATCAAGTTACATGTTTGTTGGTCCGGCTGCAGTACCATTTCATTTGACTTAACAAGCTACATTCGTTTATCCTCTTGCATACCAGCTGAACGAAATTTTATATTTCTCACTATGATATCTCTTCTGAAGACTAAGCTTACAGCATAATACTTGTAATGTTTGGGCAGGTTTCAGTTTTGAGGGATGTGGTAACAAGAACGGTGACTGCTGATAGACTAACTACTGCTTGATCACCCAGTAATCTTTCCCTTAGGCTTAAGTCTGTAGGCATGCTCACCCAGAAATTAGTGCATGTTTTCATAGGAGCCCCTAAGGCTGCGTTTGACTCTTAGTTCATGGGCAGTTTGCTGGAGGACTTCTGTTATGTCAGTGATAACCTTGCTAGTGCATGTTTTCTTGGGCGCATTGTGGTGGATTATCATATACTTGTCATGCCGGATTTTATCTATTTTTGTTTTGCTTGACTTGGTTGTGTCTAGTTTTGTGGCAACACAGTTCAACAGTCTCGAACTGAGCAGAGTAAGACACTCCGTTCTCCTTCAACGATTGAGGGGATATAGGACTCATTTTTTTGATAGAAAGATGAACGTTCTTGTAAGGAACAAAATTTGAAGGGTTAATCTAATAGACGCCGCTACAATTTCCGCGTATTTGAGAAACGTCACTACAACTCTCAACTTTTAAAATATGCCACTACAATTCTCTCTACCTTTGACAGATGCCATTACATTACCTTTGTAGGATATAGTGGCAGGACGGAGTGTCCGGGACCGTGGGACTTTGGGGGACGGGAGAATTCCTTGTCGACGGCCGACACCGACGCGGTGACGCTCGCGGGCGCCACCATTCCTTCTTGAGGGGCGTCGGGGTTTCCCCTTCCCACTTCCCTTCCGCATACCGGGGGAAACCCTAGGCTTGTCCGGGCAGCAGCGTCGTCATCGTCGCATCCCTTCTTGAAGGTGCTGCCTTGGTATGCGGCGCTTCGGAGGGCTAAGCTCGTGGTGGGAATCTTCCGGAGGGCGCAGCGGTTGCGGATCATCAGCGTTTTCGTCGATCCGACTTTGCCATCCTTTCTTTCTTTCTTCTTCTTCTTGTGTTTTCTTTTGGGCTTTGTTGTGCTGTTTGCCCCAGCGGTGGTCTCTATCTTGTATCAGTTCGATGCTATATTAATATAGCGGGGCGAAAGCCTATTTCGAGGAGCAATTTCATCTTTAAATATACACACAATAGATTTAGAGGGGATGCACACTGATCCATTGCCTGTCCGCTCAGCGTACAATTTCGCCCGACATGAGTCGGCTCAGGCGGAGCGCAGCGGCAAAGGTCGAGGCATGTCCTCCGATGATGGCGTCGTGGAGAAAAGCTGGAAGGCGTTGTGGGCGATTAAAGCTCCTGGAAAGATGCACATCACTCTTTGGCGCTTCGCGCACAACTGTCTTCCGAGTGGCCAACAACTTCTAAGGCGTAGGGTGCCCTGTTTGCCATCATGCATCCACTGTTCGGTTGATGAAACTGTCGAGCATGCCTTGCTATTCTGCCCTTTCGCACGAGCAGTTTGGGATGGCGTGAAGGAACGTTTTGGAATTCAGCTTGGACGTAAGTGCTTCTCTACCCCTAAGAAGTGGCTTTTTGATTTCCTAGCAAGGTGTAGTGGCGACGAAGCTACTACGCTTGCTGTTTCGTTCTGGCACTTGTGGGATGCAAGGAATAAGCTGCGGGAGGAAGGCGGCACTATTGATCCGTCAAGTGTTGCGAGGAAGGTGACTGCCTACATCGACATGATTCAAACACATATGATCCAAGCTAACTCAATCCCCAGGCGTGAGACATCTGCAGCAGTGTCTTGGTCTCCGCCGATGGAAGGTAAGCTGATGATTAATGTGGATGCGGCGTTGTTCAAAACCTCTCAGAGTATGGGAATGGGTTTTCTGGTTCGTGGCCATTCTGGTGATTGTATGCTTGCTCGCTGTGACAAGATATCAAATGTTACAAGCCCGGAGATGGCCGAAGCACTGGCAGTCAGAGGTGCTCTATCCTTCGCCAAGGAGGAAGGACTTGACAATTTTATCTGTGCATCTGATTGTCTCTCTGTTGTGCAACGGGTGAGCTCTCCGGCAAAGGATCGCCCGACCTGTGGTGCAGTGATCGAAGATATCAAGAGGCTGCTCTCCTCTTTTCAGTCTTCTTCTATTATTCATGTTTTTCGTTCACAGAATGTTGCGGCACATGTGTTAGCTCACTTTGTTGAATCGTCTAGTAGCTTTGTGTGACGGGGTGTGTCTCCTGATTGTATTAAGGAGGCTATTTGTAAAGACTCTATGGTTAATTGATCAATAAAGCATGAAGTTTCTATCAAAAAAAAAAAAAAGAGAAGGGATGTGACGCTCGGGAGATGCGGAGCGGCCGACTATCTAGCACACATCAAGCTAGCCAGCACACACGCGCACACTAGCTAGCGCACATATACACGCCGCTAGCACGCAGCAGGCGGCTAGGCACACACACGCGCGCGGTGGTGGCCGACAGGGGTTGGCGCGCGAGTTCGGTCGAGTGCATCTTAATCTGCGTGTGAGAAAAAAGATGGAATATGCCATTGATATTTTTTACAATTCAAGGATGCAAGATCTATTTCGCTGCGATATAATCTAAACTTGATGCAGTTAACCGCATATGCGTTTTGCGATTTGGCCGTTGTGCTAGAGATGATCTTACCGTTTTTTTTTCATCTCTTTGCAATCAGCTAAAGGGCGTTGGAAAAATTTCTGAACCAGTATCACTTTTATGGACTTAAACATGGCTTCAACACTATTATTTATGCAATACTGGACACTTATATGGACCTAATATTTCGACATTATGATTCTACTGTATTTTAAGATCATCTCCACCAGCGCGTCTCATAGCATTCCCGATAGCGTTTTGGGGACCGGCGTGGTTTTTGGGTTCGCACCGGTGTTCCCTAAAAGGCGCCGGCTTGTTTTCGAGCCCAATAGAAGCGCCGGCAACCCCGCACCGGCCCCTTCGTAGAGGACACAGATCTGGCGCGCCGGCGCCTTGCGGCACGTCAGAAAACGCGCGTGGGCTCCACCTGGCAGCCAGACGCACCGCTTTTCCTACCTTCTACCCACGTCTGAGCCGACTCCCACCCCTCTAGATACCGCCGCATGTCCATGAACCGTCGTCCATCGACACGCCGCCACCACCTCAACCAGCGGCCGCTAGTTTGCCCGGAACGGAGCTCACGGTCACCGCTGCACAACCGTCCCGCCCGCAAGGTGTTCATCGGATTGTCGCGATGGACAACGATGACGAGATGATGGTGCAGCTGTTCACGGAGGAGCAGAACGCTGAGGCTGTCCGTCGGCTACAGCATTCTGACGAATGGAATACTGAGAATTGAAGCAACATTCAACATTCATACAGTCAGCATAAAACAGGAAGAACAATGAAATACGTATTTCATTGTTCTTCCTGTTTTCATTGTAAGGATGAAAACAAAGTGGAAATCGGACGGAACTGAGTGGCGTCACGTTTATTTTCACTTTTTTGATTTTCATATTCTTTTACCGAAGCAGAAACGAATGCAGAAACCCAGAAACAAAAAAATAGAAGCTTTGAAACATATACTGACCCAATATAGTGAGCGATGAAGATGTTCACCGGAAAACCCTTAAACCATGGGAAAAAAATCTCAAACTTTCAAGGAAAAAAAATGTGTTCCCTAATTCTAGCATAGTGCTCAGTTTACAAGGAAATAAGGGAAATGTCAAACCGTCAAAGCTTAATTGAATGTCGTCGTGCCGCTGGAGCCACCTCCGACGCAAACGGACGCCCAAACGATTTCGACCATTTGGACCGACGCAACGCGTCCGTTTGGACGTCCGAAATGTGTTGCGCCGCTGGAGATGCCCTTACGCCATCTTCAACGGGGCCCAAATTTCGGACGTTTTTCGGTCCACTGTTACAGGTGCGTCGGACTACGGATAGAAAAAAGAACGTTGTCTCGATGCGGGTGGCAGCGGTCCCAACGGTGCCCCCCAAATGTCCGCAGCTGCTAAATGATTTTTTATCAAATTTCATAGTGACCATTACAAGCCATGAAAATTGAGCAAATAATTTGATAAAAAGATAGAAATTAAATTTGCAACATAGCTAGTTTAGGTACAACTTGCCTGCGCACCAGAGTTTCAAAAGCATGAAGCACAAACCACATTTCTCGAGCTAAAATGATCTTCTTAAGCCATGGACGTTGAGTAGAGTTCATGTCGTCGGTCAAGGGGGTCGTCATGATCTTGGCGTTCTCGTTGAGCAGGCGATCTCCAGCTCCTTCCACTTGTTATCCACCTCCTTCGTAGCCGCACGGGCATTATTGATCTCTTCAATTTGTATCTCGGAGTAGTTCTTGACAACCTCTTCCTTTTCCCGCCGCTTCCTCTTCTCCCTCTTGTCGCCCGACACCTCCTTATTGGTAATGAGCATCTTAATCGTCTCCATCATCGCTTGCGATGAAGCCTCTCGCTTGGCCTCTGCCTTAGAGCTCCTCCGCCCCCTCAGCCTCTTCATGGGTGCACTTGGGGCCTCGCCATCAACATCGATGACGTTGGGTTGGCTGGGTGCGTTGACGTTGTAGGATGAATATAAGTCATGCCACTTGGGGCAATCCTTGAGGGCCCTCCAACGGTGGATCAAGTTGTACTTATGTTGCTCGTTGGCAGTCTTGAATTGGCCCAAAGACTAGGTCATTAAGTCGGCGACCCCAAGACCACTCACCTTACGCTTATTCATCTTCTCGTAGGCGTCGTTGAACTTGGTGGTCTGCTCTTGGATCGACTCCCACCTTTTCATTAATGAGGCCTCACTCCGATCGCTCCGAAAAGGTGGATCGCTCAAATGTTTGTGCTCGTGGAAGTAGTTGTAGATCTTCTTCCAAAATGTGATGCCCCTTTGTTGAGCACCACAAATTGGATCTTGTCCAACTTCCATCCATGCCTTGCAAAGACACATGTCCTCAAGCTCGGAGAAGTTGGCGCTCCGACGGGACGCTCTCTTGGTGACTTGAGGTTCCTCGTCCTCGAACAAGGGCGCCTCGTCTATGGAGATATATAGTGGCAGCCTAGGTCTTGGTCTGGGTGCCACCGAAGGTGGCATCATGTTGCCCTTGGGTGGCACCTTCCGTGCGGCCGCCATTGATCATGTCGGCCATGTTCGCATTCATAGTATCGCCCCCATCGAAGTAGGACTGTCACATGCAAAGGGGTCAAATAAACACTGCTAATCGAAACAAAGTGGCAAGCAAAACTACAGTATATAAGGGTCCGATGAGACGCTCGCCGGCATGTTGAGGTCGTTACCAGGCAGTGGCAGAGGGGCGGCCGGGGATGACTCGCCGACCTCGGGAGACTTCTCCCTCAAAATTCGGGACACCGTCGGTCCCTTGGCAGCTGGCAAGCTTGGATGCGGTCGAGCCACAACTGGTGGCCAGCGTGTTGGCCAGCACCTGGCCCCCAACCATTAGCGCCGCTTGCGCCACTAGGGCCTCAGCGTTCGCGTGCACCTACACAGTGGCCACGTACCCAACGCATGGGATCTTTCTTGGCAAGATGGGCAGCGGACAGCTTGGCCTTCATGTTCACCCTTCGCTTGGCCCAGTTTCCCGACTCAATGGCCCGCTCCTCCGGCTTGAGCTCCTTCTTCGGCTTGGCCAGTGCGCTGGGGTCGGTGGGCTTTCTTGGGCGGCCACGCGCGCGGAGGAGCCAATATCTGTGGCCGCGGCGCCCAGCATGACGACATCATAGATTACACCATTGCCAGCGGTAGCTGCGGCCTCCATGGATCGAGCTAGGGTACGGGGGCGACGTCTGGATGAGAGTGGACGAGGGAGCAAAGGTGCTGGCAGGTGGAAACATTTTTCATGTATGTGCGTTGTTCACGCTGCCGCAAACTTGACCCAAATTTTTGTAAGGTTTGCCCCGAAAAGATTGATCCGCCAATCGTGGTCCGTTTAGGGATGATGGTGCTTATCGTAACACCGACTTCACACTGTTGGGAACCCCAAGCTAAAGGTATGATGAGCACAGTAGAAAGTTTTCCCTCAATAAGCAACCAAGGTTTATTCGACTAGTAGGAGAAAGACGTGACTTCTGAAGGTGTTGCTAGCTGACTAGTGGCAGGGCTTGATACGTCTCAAACGTATCTATAATTTCTTATGTTCCATGCTACTTTTATTACAATACTTGAGTGTTTTACACATACTTTACAGCGTTATTTTACATTTTCCGGCACTAACCTATTAACAAGATGCCGAAGTGCCAGTTCTGTTTTTTGCTGTTTTTGGTTTCAGAAATCCTAGTAAGGAAATATTCTCGGAATTGGACGAAATCAACGCCCGGGGGCCTATTTTTGCACGAAGCTTCCGAAGTCCGAAGAGGAGACGTGGGGCCACGAGGTGGCCGGACACGGCGGCGCGGCCCAGGCCCTGGCCGCGCGCCGTGGTGTCCTCGTGACGCCCTTGACCTACCCTTTCGCCTACTTAAAGCCTCCGTTGCGAAACCCCCGTACCGAGAGCCACGATACGGAAAACATTGCGAGAGGCCGCCGCCGCATCCCATCTCGGGGATTCGGAGATCGCCTCCGGCACCGGAGAGGGGAATCATCACCGGAGGGCTCTACATCATCATGCCCGCCTCCGGATTGATGCGTGAGTAGTTCATCCTTGGACTATGGGTCCATAGCAGTAGCTAGATGGTTGTCTTCTCCGCTTGTGCTTTCATTGTTATAGATCTTGTGAGCTTCCTAACATGATCAAGATC
The DNA here is from genome assembly GCA_030979885.1 of Lolium multiflorum. Taxonomy (NCBI): domain Eukaryota; kingdom Viridiplantae; phylum Streptophyta; class Magnoliopsida; order Poales; family Poaceae; genus Lolium; species Lolium multiflorum. The sequence continues at coordinate 170,205,349 of CM061750.1, forward strand.
ATCTATTTGTAATGCTACATGTTGTGTTTGGTGAGATCCGATGAATAGAGAATACTATGTTAAGTTGATTATCAATCTATCATATATGTGTTGTTTATGTTCTTGCATGCTCTCCGTTGCTAGTAGAGGCTCTGGCCAAGTTGATACTTGTAACTCCAAGAGGGAGTAATTATGCTCGATAGTGGGTTCATGCCTCCATTAAATCTGGGACAGTGACAGAAAGTTCTAAGGTTGTGGATGTGCTGTTGCTACTAGGGATAAAACATTGATGCTTTGTCTAAGGATATTTGTGTTGATTACATTACGCACCATACTTAATGCAATTATCTGTTGTTCGCAACTTAATACTAGAAGGGGTTCGGATGATAACCTGAAGGTGGATTATTTAGGCATAGATGCATGCTGGATAGCGGTCTATGTACTTTGTCGTAATGCCCTGATTAAATCACATAGTAATCATCGTTGATATGTATTGAATCTTTATTTGTCAATTGCTACCGTAATTTGTTCACCCAACATGTTAGTTATCTTATTGGAGAGACACCACTAGTGAACCGTGGACCCCGGTCCATTCTTTTACATCTGAATACATTCTACTGTTTTTCTTGTTCTTTGCAAACAAACACCATCTTCCACTCGATACGCTTAATCCTTTGTTTTCAGCAAGCCGGTGAGATTGACAACCTCATTACGTTGGGTCAAAGTACTTTGATTGTGTTGTGCAGGTTCCACGTTGGCGCCGGTTTCAGGTGTTGCGCCGCACTACATTCCTCCACCAACAACCTTCACGTGCTTCTTGGCTCCTACTGGTTCGATAACCTTGGTTTCTTTCTGAGGGAAAACTTGCTATCGTGCGCATCACACCTTCCTCTTGGGGTTCCCAACGGACGTGTACATCTACGCACATCAAGCTATTTTTTCTGGCGCCGTTGCCGGGGAGATCAAGACACGCTGCAAGGGGAGTCTCCACTTCCAATCTCTTTACTTTGTTTTAGTCTTGCTTTATTTTATTTTCTACTTTTGTTTGCTGCACTTAAACAAAACACAAAAAATTAGTTGCTAGCTTTACTTTATTTACTGTCTTGTTCTCTATATCAAAAACACAAAAAAATTAGTTACTTGTCTTTACTTTATTTGCCTAGTTTACTTTATTACTGTTATAATGGGTACTCCTGAAAATACTAAGTTGTGTGACTTCACTAGCACAAATAACAATGATTTTATATGTACTCCTATTGCTCCACCTGCTACTACAGCAGAATTCTATGAAATTAAACCTGCTTTACTGAATCTTGTTATGAGAGAGCAATTTTCTGGTGTTAGTACTGATGATACTGCTGCCCATCTTAATAATTTTGTTGAACTTTGTGAAATGCAAAAGTATAAGGATATACATGGTGATATTATAAAACTGAAATTGTTTCCTTCTCATTAAGAGGAAGAGCTAAAGATTGGTTGCTATCTTTGCCTAAGAATAGTATTGATTCATGGACTAAGTGTAAAGATGCTTTTATTAGTAAATATTATCCTCCTGCTAAGATTATATCTTTGAGAAGTAGCATAATGAATTTTAAACAATTTGATAATGAACATGTTGCTCAAGCATGGGAGAGAATGAAATCTTTGGTAAAGAATTGCCCAACCCATGGACTGACTACTTGGATGATCATTCAAACCTTTTATGCAGGATTGAATTTTTCCTCAAGGAACCTATTGGATTCAGCTGCTGGAGGTACTTTTATGTCCATCACTTTGGGCGCCGCAACTAAATTACTTGATGATATGATGATCAATTACTCTGAATGGCACACTGAAAGAACTCCTCAAGGTAAGAAGGTAAATTCTGTTGAAGAAACCTCTTCTTTGGGTGATAAGATTGATGCTATTATGTCTATGCTTGCAAATGGTAGATCTCATATTGATCCTAATAATGTTCCTTTAGCTTCATTGGTTGCTCAAGAAGAAAATGTTGATGTGAATTTCATTAAAAGTAATAATTTCAACAACAATGCTTATAGGAATAATTATGGTAACAACAACTTTAGGCCATATCCTTCTAATAGTAATGGTTATGGTAATTCTTATGGTAATTCTTACAACAATAATAAGAGTGTACCCTCTGGTCTTGAAGCCATGCTTAAAGAATTTATTAGTACACAAACTGCTTTCAATAAAACTGTTGAAGAAAAGCTTGATAAAATTGATATTCTTGCTTCTAAGGTTGATAGTCTTGCTCTCGATGTTGATCTTTTAAAATTGAAAGTTATGCCTGAGAAAGTTGAAGATGCTAGGTTTGCTAAAACAAATGCCATCCAAGTTAGAATTAATGATAATATTAGATTGTTGGCTGAATTGCATGCTAGGTGGGATAGAGAAGAAAAAGAAAAACTTGCTAAAGAAAATAATGTAGCTAAAGTATGGACTATTACCACCACTAGTAATGTTGATTCTTCACATGTTGCTGCACCTCCTACTATTAATGGTAAAATAATTGGTGTTGGCAATGTTTCTACTCCTAGTGCAAAGCGCACAAAATTGCCTGAAACTGCTGTTTGTGATAAAACTGCTGAAATTTTTCAAAATATTGGTGACAATGATTCCATTGCTGTAGAACATAATGGTTTAGACTTTGATGATTGTCATATTACTGAAGTTATAAAGTTCTTACAAAAACTTGCTAGAAGTCCCAATGCTAGTGCTATAAATTTAGCCTTTACAAAACACATTACAAATGCTCTCATTAAAGCTAGGGAAGAGAAATTAAAACTTGAAGCTTCTATTCCTAGGAAGTTAGAAGATGGTTGGGAGCCCATCATTAAAATGAAATTCAATGATTTTGAGTGTAATGCTTTATGTGATCTTGGTGCAAGTATTTCTGTTATGCCTAAAAAGATTTATGATATGCTTGACTTGCCACCATTGAAGAATTGTTATTTGGATGTTAATCTTGCCGATAATGTTAAAAAGAAACCTTTGGGGAGGATTGATAATGTGCGCATTACGATTAACAATAACCTTGTCCCCGATGATTTTGTTGTCTTGGATATCCAATGCAATGCATCTTGTCCTATTATGTTGGGAAGACCTTTTCTTCGAACCGTTGGTGCTGTTATTGATATGAGGGAAGGTAATATTAAATATCAATTTCCTCTCAAGAAAGGTATGGAACACTTCCTAGAAAGAGAATGAAGTTGCATTTTGATTCTATTATTAGAACAAGCTATGATGTTGATGCTTCGTCTCTTGATGTTACTTGATTTGCACTTTCGCACCTAGCTGAAAGGCGTTAACACTTCTTGGGAGATAACCCATGTGTTTATTTTACTAGAGCAATTTTTGTTTTGTTGAGTCTTGGAAGTTGTTTACTACTGTAGCAACCTCTCCTTATCATGTTTTTGTGCCAAGTAAAGTTTCTATGTTAAAGTTAATGTTATATTTGGGATCGCTGCGCAGAAACAGCATTGCTGTCTGTCACGAATTCTGGCATAAGTCTCTGTAAAAAATTCGAAAAAATCTGCAAATTTACGAGCGTGATCCTCAGATATGTACGCAACTTTCATTAGTTTTGAGTTTTTCCATTTGAGCAAGTTAAGTGCCCAGTCCAGATGCATCTTTACGGACTGTTCTGTTTTTGACAGATTCTGTCTTTTATTTCGCATTGCCGCTTTTGCTATGTTGAATGAGTTTCTTTGTTCCATTAACTTTCAGAAGCTTTGTGCAATGTCGAGAAGTGTTAAGAATGATTGTGTCACCTCTGAATATATGAATTTGTGGTTATGCACTAACCCTCTAATGAGTTTGCTTGAAGTTTGTGTGAAGGAAGTTTTCAAGGGTCAAGAGAAGAGGATGATATACTATGATCAAGAAGAGTGAAAGGTCTAAGCTTGGGGATGCCCCGGTGGTTCATCCCTGCATATTTTAAGAAGACTCAAGCATCTAAGCTTGGGGATGCCCAAGGCATCCCCTTCTTCATCAACAACATTATCAGGTCACTTCTAGTGAAACTATATTTTTATTCCGTCACATTCTTATGTTCTTTACTTGGAGCGTCGGTTTGTTTTTATTTTGGTTTTGTTTTGAATAAAGTTGGATCCCGCCATTCTTATATTGGAGATATTACGCTCCGCTTTTTCATATGGAACACTTGTGTTCTTAATTGTGCTTTAATGTTCATGGCGAAAGCTTATTGCTTCGTTAAATTGTTATTTGGTTGGAATTGGAAAATGCTGCATATGGTTTGGCAATTTGGCAATTGTTTGAGCTCTCATAGATCATGTTTAAGCTCTTGCATCATGTAGTTTAATCTATTAATGAAGAACTATTGTAGAGCTTGTTTAATTTGGTTTGCATGATTGATCTCTCTAAGTCTAGATATTTTCGGGTAAAGTGTTTGAACAACAAGGAAGACAGTGTAGAGCCTTATAATGCTTGCAATATGTTCTTGTGTGAGTTTTGTTGTACCTGTTCATACTTGTGTTTGCTTCAAACAACCTTGCTAGCCCAAACCTTGTACTGAGAGGAAATGCTTCTCGTGCATCCAAACACCTTGAGCCAAAATCCATGCCATTTGTGTCCACCATATCTACCTACTACGTGGTATTCCAAAGTAAATTACTTGAGTGCTACCTTTAAATTTCATTCCTCTACCTTTACAATATATAGCTCATGGGACAAATAGCTTAAAAACTATTGTGGTGATGAATATGTAGTTATGTGTCTTAATTCTTATAAGTTGCTTGTTGAGCGGTAACCATGTTTTCTGGGGACGCCATCAACTTTACCTTTGTTGGATATCATGTGAGATGCTATGCATGTTCGTCTTGTCTGAAGTAGTGGACTTCACGATCAAATGGTTTGAGTATGCATATGTTAGAGAAGAACATTGGGCCGCTAACTAAAGCCATGTATCATGGTGGAAGTTTCAGTTGGACATACAACCTCAATCTCTTATGAGAATATTAACTATTGTTGAATGCTTAAGCATGAAAAAGATGAGTCCATTATCTGTTGTCTATGTTGTCCCGGTATGGATGTCTAAGTTGAGAATAATCAAAAGCGAGAAATCCATGCGTGCTTTCTCCTTAGACACTTGTACAGGCGGCATAGAGGTACCCCTTTGTGACACTTGGTTGAAGCATATGTTATGCGATGAGAATCCGTGTTTCCGAGATAGTAGGACAAGGTGCGAGCACTATTGGTACTCTATGCATGAGACATGCAACTTGTAGGAAGTATTATGCATAGCACATATGAATTATTACTACCGTTGACAAAATTGTTTCTATGTTTTCAAAACAAAAGCTCTAGCACAAAAATAGTAATCAATGCTTCCCTCTGCGAAGGGCCAATCTTTTACTTTATTGTTGAGTCAGTTTACCCATTCCCTTCTATCTTAGAAGCAAACACTTGTGTTAACTGTGTGCATTGATTCTTACATGTTTACTTATTGCACCTGTTATATTACTCTATGTTGACAAATATCCATGAGATATACATGTTACAAGTTGAAAGCAATTGCTGAAACTTAATCATCCTTTGTGTTGCTTCAATGCATTCTACTATGAATTTATTGCTTATGAGTTAGCTCTTATGCAAGTCTTGTTGATACTTGTCTTGAAAGTACTATTCATTAAAAGTTTTGCTATATGATTCATTTGTTTAGTCATTATCTTTTTTAGCAATCTTTTGTTCAGATCACTCCATTCATCTCATATGCTTTACAATAATGTTGATCAAGATTATGTTGGTAGCATGTCACTTCAGAAATTATTTGTGTTATCGTTTACCTACTCGAGGACGTAGGAACTAAGCTTGGATGCTTGATACGTCTCAAACGTATCTATAATTTCTTATGTTCCATGCTACTTTTATTACAATACTTGAGTGTTTTACACATACTTTGTTATTTTACATTTTCCGGCACTAACCTATTAACAAGATGCCGAAGTGCCTTGCTGTTTCTTGTTTTTGGTTTCGAAATCCTAGTAAGGAAATATTCTCGGAATTGGACGAAATCAAATCCCAGGGGCCTATTTTTGCACGAAGCTTCCAGAAGTCCGAAGAGGAGACGAAGTGGGGCCACGAGGTGGCCACACCAGGCGGCGCCCAGGCCTGGCCGCGCGGCCCTGTGGTGTCGGCGCCTCGTGACGCCCTTGACCTACCCTTTCGCCTACTTAAAGCCTCCGTCGAAAACCCTGCCGAGAGCCACGATACGGAAAACCGAGAGGCCGCCGCCAATCCCATCTCGGGGATTCAGGGATCGCCTCCGGCACCCTGCCGGAGGGAATCATCACCGGAGGGGCTCTACATCATCATGCCCGCCTCCGGATTGATGCGTGAGTAGTTCATCCTTGGACTATGGGTCCATAGCAGGCTAGATGGTTGTCTTCTCCGCTTGTGCTTTCATTGTTATAGATCTTGTGAGCTGCCTAACATGATCAAGATCATCTATTTGTAATGCTACATGTTGTGTTTGGTGAGATCCGATGAATAGAGAATACTATGTTAAGTTGATTATCAATCTATCATATATGTGTTGTTTATGTTCTTGCATGCTCTCCGTTGCTAGTAGAGGCTCTGGCCAAGTTGATACTTGTAACTCCAAGAGGGAGTAATTATGCTCGATAGTGGGTTCATGTCTCCATTAAATCTGGGACAGTGACAGAAAGTTCTAAGGTTGTGGATGTCTTTGCTACTAGGGATAAAACATTGATGCTTTGTCTAAGGATATTTGTGTTGATTACATTACGCACCATACTTAATGCAATTATCTGTTGTTCAACTTAATAGGGGGTTCGGATGATAACCGAAGGTGGATTATTTTGGCATAGATGCATGCTGGATAGCGGTCTATGTACTTTGTCGTAATGCCCTGATTAAATCACATAGTAATCATCGTTGATATGTATTGAATCTTTATTTGTCAATTGCTACTTTGTAATTTGTTCACCCAGCATGTTAGTTATCTTATTGGAGAGACACCACTAGTGAACTGTGGACCCCGTCCATTCTTTTACATCTGAATACATTCTCTGCTTTTCTGTTCTTTGCAAACAAACACCATCTTCCACTCGATACGCTTAATCCTTTGTTTTCAGCAAGCGGTGAGATTGACAACCTCACTGTTACGTTGGGGCAAAGTACTTTGATTGTGTTGTGCAGGTTCCACGTTGGCGCCGGTTTCATGGTGTTGCGCCGCACACATTCCTCCACCAACAACCTTCACGTGCTTCTTGGCTCCTACTGGTTCGATAACCTTGGTTTCTTTACGAGGGAAAACTTGCTGCTGTGCGCATCACACCTTCCTCTTGGGGTTCCCAACGAACGTGTACATCTACGCGCATCAGGGCGAACTACCGGCGTCAGCAACAACATGGAACCTGCACACAACACAACCAAAATACTTAGCCCCAACTTACAGTGAGGTTGTCAATCTCACCGGTTTGCTGAACATAAAGGATTAGACATATCGAGTGGAAAGAGATGTTTGCAGAAAGTAAACAGAACAGGATAATCCACCTTCAGGTTATCGTCCGAACCCCTTTCAGTATTAAGCCGCAAGCAACAGAATATCGCATTAAGGAATGTGTGTAATGTAAACAATAGAATTACCCTCGGATAAAATATTATTGTTTTCTCCCTAGTAACAACAACACATCTACAATCTTAGAAGTTATTCTCACTCTCCCAGAAAACTAGAGGCATGAACCTACTATCGAGCATAAATACCCCCTCTGGGAGTCACAAGTGTCCCCTTGGCCAAAGTTTCTACTAGAAGAGCATGCAAGATCACAAATAACATATGATATGAATATATAAGCAATATCAACATAGTATACAATATTCATCGGATCCCAGCAAACACAACATATAGAATTACATAAAGATGATCTTGATCACGTAGGGCAGCTCACAAGATCTATACATGAAGCACAAAGTGGAGAAGACAACCATCTAGCTACTGCTATGGACCCATAGTCCAGGGATGAACAACTCACGCATCACTTCGGAGGCGGGCATGGCGATGTAGATGCCTCCGGCGACGATTTCCCCCTCCGGCAAGGTGCCGGGATGTCAACACCCGGATTTTTAAGTCCGGATGCCTATTATGCCATACATCGCAATCCCAGGAATATTGTTTTTGTGAGACATAATAGATTGATATCACATAACATCATTCATTACAAACCATAATTGTCTTACAACAAAGGATCACATGATCCAGTCTTACAACATAGTTGATCTAATGATCAATTACAACACACACAGCGGAAGAAACGTAGTAGCGGTCCATCTGTTCCACAGGTAACGCTTGACATTAGAAGACGATCCTAGTTATCGTAGACGTCCTGTTGTCCGTCATCCTGATACTGCTGCTCTTCTTCATAGTATGGTTATTTGAATAGCCAGGTACACAGCCATGAGTACTTTAAAGTACTCGCAAACTAATACTAGTGTAAGCACTTTTAATTATAGCAATGGGGTTCTAAGCTCTAGGTTTATTTGCATAAAGCCAATTTTATTTCATAAGCACTTATTAATAAAAGACTCTTCATTTGCCTAACTTAACTCAAGTGGGAACATTAGTGTCATTCTCACAACTTTATTGTGATCAAGTAAAATTCACCGCTCAGTTCACCATCATTATTAGAAAACTTCTGACAACGGAACAGTATGACCATCCAACCGTCCATAACCGCGGACACGGCTATTCGAATAGGTTTACACTCTGCAGAGGTTGTACACTTGTGCCACAACATTTGATTGCATCCGTCAGGGGTAGCCCTGAATAATCATACTCAGTATGCGGATCATCAACCATTGACCTTTCACTTACATACCCTAGTATAGGCACCTCCCCCATGAGTTTGGCCTCCCAGTGTGATAATCTGCTAGCCCAGGAACTGCTTGGTAGGACATTCACCTCATATTCACGTCATTTCACAATTCACGGAGGCAGCCTCGGCATAACTCCTATGACGCTTGTTTAGAGGGAACCCATACTAAAGTGCATAAGTTTCTAGTCAAGCCCTACCCATAATCAGGTATTGTGGGGGTACTCTAAAATTGGAATAGTATCGCATACGAACCCAATCATCAGTTTTTATCAGAATTCACCATGTCATTCAAGTCATATTCACCTTCAAAATCTTTCAATAGAATGACTCATCATTACAAGGTTTTCAAAGTCATTTGATGCACATGTTCCCATCTAGAGTAATCAATTTTAGTTTTAGCACTAGCAACTAGTCATGAGGGGTGCTAGCTAACTTGAGCTCTCTAGGCTAAATTTAATACTCTTGTAGTACTCTATACTTAGACCAAAGTTAACTATAAAAGTAAGCTTTGATAATCAAAGTAAAAGCTTGTAAGGATAAAGACTTGGGATTGGACCATTAAACATAAAGTAGTAGTGCAATGGTGCCTTGCTCTAGTAGTATTCTACCTCTAAACCAATATCAATTATAAGAGAAAGCTTTGGTAAATCAAGTAAAGTTAAAGCAAGATAAAACTTGGGTTTTGATAAATAAGACTTTAAACACCAATACTAGTGCCATAGTCTCTTGCACTAGTAACTTGGCAATAGTAGAACTTGCATTGGTAATAGCTTGCCTTGATTGGTACAGTGGTCAAAGTTTTCTTCTTCTTCGTAGAAGACCTCCTCCTCTTCGAAGCCTTCGGTACTAGCGTCTATAAACGGATACGAGGTATACAATCACCAAACAAATCTTAAGCACTACACTTAACACACAAATGGTTCACAAAAGCTAACTTAGCATCACAATATTATTAACATGGTGGTTTGCTTGGTTTTCTTTTCAAAAAAATAATTTCCTCTCACTGAAAGATTTATTAGGGTTTCTATTTATTTCCTTTGAGAAGTAATTTCCCCTCATTGAAACTTGTTAAGATTTAATCTCCTCAAATAATTAAAGTATGAGTACCTGTTGACCAAGGTCAACACTTCATATTTATCATTTTGGGAAAATGATTTAAATGAGGTATTATACCTCATGCAATTTAAATACTACCTGAAACAATTTAATATCACCAAGTAATTTAATATAAGGTTCTATATACTAAAGTTATTAACTCGCATAGAATTACTTGAGACAATGATTTAAATGAGAGGATACCTCTCATACTATTTAACAAATAAATTCTGGTAATTTAAATGGACTAGAAATAGCCACATAGCCATTATTTTGTTCTAGCCCATGATCATGGTAAACACCACTGTCATATTTTTACATATTCATGTATATTATTTGAAATGTGAATTATGAGAGTTGAAATCAACTTAAAATGAATTATGGTTGATTTTTAATAAATGTTTGAAGTTTGAAAAGGTACTGCCTTGTTATTTTTACTACATGAGTTCTACAATGAATCTAGGGTTGAGACCAGTGTAGTTGGATAGATAATTTCATAAGCTTTCCAACAATATCAAATTCACAAATTTTGGCTCAGTAGATTTCGTTTTTAATCAAGCAAAAGTATTACAATTTTGGTTATATCAAATTAAACGAATTCAAATTAAATGGTCGCGCGGGAAACTAACTGGGCCGGCCCAACTATGCTCACGATGCACGCGGGCCATCTGACAAGGGGCTCCACATGTCAGTGGCCTTTAAAACCCGAAGCGGTAAGATCTAAGGTGAGCCGTAGGATTAGACTATGATCGAACGGCGCACGGCCGTCGTCTTCTCCGGCGAGACCAAGCCCTGGCCGCGACGAGGCGGTGGCTCACCTGAGCTCCGGCGAGGCTTGGTGTTGGCGGTGTTCGACGTGGAAGACGACAGCGAGTCGAAGGAGGTTCGAGGGAGCGGCGGAGGTGGTCGGGGTCGTCGCCTCGATCTGGCCACGGTAGCGGTGGTCTCCGATGAAATTCCGGCGAGCTAGGGCGTAATCGGAGAGGGGAAGGAGTCGGGGAGGTTCTGTGAGGAGTGAGGAACAAGATGGTGTGAGGATTGGAGGCTGGGGCTTCCTCCTTTTATAGCGGGTGAGAGGGGCGGCTCGGCACGGCAGGTCGTCGTCGTCGACGAGGCTACAGTGGCGGAGGGGCGTGGGCGAGGGTGCTGCGCGGTTGCTGGTGTCATGGCGGTCCCAGGGCGCGTCGTGGTGCAGCAGGAGGGGGACGGGCGCGTGCGGTGACGTCGGGGTCCGGGGAGTACTGTGGCGGACGGTCGTCGTCCGTGACGACGGCGACAGGGCTCCGGCGTCCACTTGGAGATGTCTGGGAGGTGGAGGGTGACGTGTGGAGCGCGTGGGAGAGAGGAGAGGGTGAGAGGAGGTCTGAGACAACAGGGCACTACCGCGCTCTGTTGTGCCCGTGAGCGCGTCCATGCCGACCCTGGCAGGCTCTGGGCATCGTGGGCACGGTCTGGTCTGGGTCAGGTCGTTCTCTTCTCGGCCAAGGGCAGGTACAGGCGTGACCAAGAGTGTGTGGGCTGTCTATTTGACAAGGTGAGAGGGACCAGAGAGGGCAGGGGAGAGAGGTGGCATGGTGGTGAGCATGAGGGTGGACATGGCATGGCATTGGTCATAATCATCAAGGTACAGTTGTACCAATGCTTGGCTTTTTTCACTGGGTGCTAGAAGAAGTCAATGATGCCAAAAAGTGTGATGGTTTAGTCTAAAAACCTCTGGATATAAGAGGGTTTGCACATAGATGAATTATGCACACAAGGTGTTTGTGTTAATGGACGCAAGAAAATTATTTTTGAATTTTGCCAAATCCTTTTTATGGGTGTGATTCAAATAATATTGGGCACTTAATGGTGGGGTTGGTTTGAAAAATTGAGTTGATTTGTAAAAATACAAAATGTGTATGATCTAGAATCTGTTTCAATGTTGCAACTTTGCATGCTTAGATTAAGGAATTGAAAAGGAATTAGTCAAGGTGGTCAACACCAAAATTGTTCACCTTGATGAGGTCTTGGATGAGGTGCAAAGATTTGAGAGAGTTTAGTTTAAAATTTTCTTAATACAGGGGCTCAAAGTGGGTAAGATGTTAAAATTGGCATATTTGACCATTATCACATGTCACTTGGTTTTTAATTTTATTTTGATTTGATTTACATTTCTTTGATTCAAAAGTGATTCTTATGTGTTTAGTAAGGTTTCTAAACCATTGAAACAAAGTAAGATGGCCTAGGTTAAAGTTTTGTAAAAAGGGCCATAGCCTCACATGTGAATTCCATTTTTTTATTTCCTTAACTTTTCTTTGACCAAAAGTCTTTGTGTTGGGTTCATTGAGTGTGAATTTGAGTTTAGTAATGGTTTCAAACCATTTAGCTAAAGTATAATGGAATAGGTCAAGATTTTCCACTATGGCTGTATGCCCACATATGCCTCTATGTATATTTTCATTTTCTTTTTTGTTTCACCTTTGATTTAGTTGGTGAATACTAGGTTGGGTTTGTTGAGGTTTTTCAAACCATCTAAACAAGGTAGAACATGACATAGTTTATTATTTGCAAGAATATCCATAAGCTCACATGAGCTTTTTCTTTTATTTATTTTTCTCTTGGCTATGTTTCTTTTTGACTCCAAAGAGTAAGGTTTAGGGTTTTAGATTATTTCAGAATACTTCACACAAGCATCATGCCAAAACTCACAACATTTAGGTATGAGCATTATGCACCTTATAGAACTCAAATAAAGTTTTTGTTGGTTCCAAAATTTGGAAAAAGGAAAACTTCATTTTCTTCTTTGTTTTAAAATTTGGGATGTTACAGGGAAGATCTTCAGAACCCCCCAAGATGGATTCTGCGATGGCGTGCGCGATGGAACTTTTCGTGGATGGAAGCTCGGGTATCCAGGGTTTTCCCGAGAAGATGTACAAATAGGCGGAGGATTTAGGTCGGTGGGGTGCCTGGGGGGACCACACCCCCTTGGCGCGGGCCAAGTCCAGGCCGCGCCAAGGGGAGGTCAGGCCGCCTTGTGGCACTTCCTCGACCCCCCTCTGCCCTCGTCTTTGTTTCGGTAAAATATTGACTTCGGCTTTTGTTTCGTCCAATTTCGAGAATATTTCCTATACAACTTTTTTGAAATACAAAAACAACAGAAAACAAGGAACTAGCACCGTGGCATCTTGTTAATAGGTTAGTGCCGGAAATCATGTAAAAGTGCAACAAAGTGTAAGCAAAATATATATGAATTGGTGTAAAACAAGCATGGAGCATCAAAAATTATAGATACATTTGAGACGTATCAAGCATCCCCAAGGTTAACTCCTGCTCGTCCTCGAGTAGGTAAGTGATAACAAAATAATTTTTGAGGTGACATGAAGCCAACAAAATCTTGATCAAGAATGTATAGCATTGTGAGCTGGGATCTAAGTACTCTAAGATAGGCATGATAGATATAATTCAATAGAACTTAGCAACTATGTTATAAAATGAAGAGTAACTCAAAGAGAGGATCATGAATAATAGTGCACTGAAAGTAAACATAACAAGGTGGTCCTCAACATGTCCTTTATGGAATAGAAAAACATAAATGCTAGGACACCTTCAAAGTTCAGAGGGTGACTAGATACAAGTAATTTGAGAGCAAGAAATAGGACAATCATGAATCAATCAATAATAATTTTGGGACAATGCATATTGCACTAAGAATGACAACTATGCTTTCTTAATCGGTGCATAAAGTAGAAGGTGAAGACTCAACTTAATAGTAAAAGAGAGACTCTTTGCAGAGTAAGCAAGATAAACAAGTTTTATAAACCTTCCAAAAAGTATGGTACTTATTAGCTTTGAGCTCTCATTGCTGCTATCATAAGCATCTTGAATGGTTAAAGTTAATGTGAGTAAAAAATGATCTATATGCTTGCAAATCACAAGTTGAAAATCTAATGCCCCTTGAATGCGAGTACCTAAACCTCATGCTACTCAACTTAGGTCCCAAATAAGTTCTTGTCATTGTAAGTATACATGTATCACTGAGAACCACCAACGGGGTACCTCTTGCCCGATGATATGGAGGTACTCTTGTAAGAGTAATCCCATGCCAAAATGACAAGACAAACAGACAGTGAGCATCTCAGCAATTTTTTATTTACTATGAGTATAGCTTTTTATTTCAAATGCTTCATAGAATGCTCACTATGGCTTAGCTGTAAATTTCCACCATGAATGATGCATGGCTTAGATTAGCGTCCCATGCGTTTCCCTAACTCATATACAAACTCCATGGACTTATAAGTTTCCATTTTATTTTGCACCGCTAGGCATCCATAAACAAAAGAACATGACATCAACTAAATATAAGTGCAATATCGGAAGTGTTCGCCATGAAAGCATGGTTCTACTAACTCCCAACTCGCAATTTGCAAACACATAAACTTCATAAGATAGGCACAATGATCAAATTTATTAAGTGCAAGAAAGTAAATGTGCCATCAAGTTCATGAGAGCTTTACTGACTAATATTCTCATGCCAAGATTTAATTTGGAAGATAAATAAAAACATGATAAATATACTTGGAATAGAAATAATTCTATTAGCTAGATATGGTGGACACAATTGGCAAACTTGTTTCATGGTGGTTGGATGCACGAGTAGAGATCATACTCAGCACAGACGAAGTCTAGCAAAAGACTGGGAGCGGCCAACTAAGAGAGCAATAATGGTCATAATCATGCATAGCGACAAAACATTATCAGTCAAAGCATAAAGTGATATTACAAGTAAAAAAACTAAATGATCATGGAGGCTTTAGTTGACTGTTTATAGTCATAACATGGTGTAAACATGGGCCAAGTCAACCCAATAAAGCATCAAAGAAGAATACCACAATATTAAGCTTTTAGATAGAAACAACACATGATTCTTTCAATGACACATTAAGCACTCTCAGCCATTTGAAACAAGTCATGCTACACCAATAAATATTAAGCATATGACAAGAATAACATCCAACATGACATGCCAAAGTCTATGCCACATTCTAAACAAGCTTCCTTTTGCATCACTATAGTCATGAAATATTTTACTCGTATCCAACACCAATCAACTTATTTGAAATAGCTCTCAGAGATGAAAATCAATATGGACCAGAGAGCTAATCATACATAAACAAATAATACTAACGAGCTCTGAACAAAATTCAAGTGAAAGAACAAGAGCTAAACGCAGTACCAGAAAACTAGAACACTTACAAAACAATAACAACGAAAAATAGAGTGTTCTATGCAATTAAAAAGAAGCGGGTATTTCTACAAAACAAATGTGCCGGGATTCAACATATGCTACAGCAAACAAAACAAAACAATACAAAAAACAAAAATAAATATGCTCCAAAAACAACACATAGCGTATGGAGCAATAAAAATATAGCGCATAGAGAGATGACTTGTTGCTTTGTTGATGAAGAGGGGATGCCTTGGGCATCCCAAGATTTGACGCTTGTACCTCTTGAATATGTCTTGGGGTGCAGGGGCATCCCCAAGCTTGAGCTTTTGTCCATTCTTCATCTCATCACATCATTCTTCTCTCCCTACACTTGAAACTTCCTTCACACAAAACTTATCACAATTCCTCATTAGCAGCATTAGTACAATCAAAATAAACAAATTCACTTGGGTTCAGTACTAACATATATCAAGCATCTATTAAAGTATTAGCTACTATAGTAACCTTTAAAAAATCTCTTTGATCAAAAGAACTCAAAAAGAAAGAGATTTAAGAGGCAAATGCAAATAGTACAGAAATCTGTTAAAACAGAATAGCAGGTAAAGATCGATTGTTTTGAAAATCCTCTGTTTCTTATCTTGAAAAGTGGTCAACTAACGAAAGTTAGATAATAACCTGGGGCATATGCGTTAAAAATGACAGCTCAAAATTCTGCTCTGGACATTTTTACGAATTTTTATGGTAACAGCAGAGAATCTGTTTTCAGGACAGCAACTTCTTCAAATCTTACTTTTTCTCATTAGAGGCTATTCTTGGCACAAAAACGAAATAAAAATAATAAAAAGAGGTTATTACAGAGGTAATAATTTCCAAGACTCAACAAAAAGAAAAAATACTGAAAATAAACATGGGTTATCTCCCAAGAGTGCTTTTCTTTAACGCCTTTCAGCTAGGAGCTGAAAAAATGCGAGCATCAAGTATTATCAAGTGAAGGAGCATTAAGATAATTGCGAGAAGTATTTTCAACAAAGATTTTTATTTTATCAATATGAGTTTTAGAGGACCCTTTCTCTGCACTTTTAGGTTCTCTACTTTCATCAAATGGATTTTCAGGAACAATCCAATCAAAATTGTTTTTCCGAGCTTCATGCATTGCTACTAATTTGAAAGGTATTGGTATTTTACCTTCTCTACTATTTTTGTTTTGGTCAAGTGTACCAAAGATATCTACACATGAGCCTAGCATCTCAAACCGATCAAAAACTTTCCTAACTTCTATAACCACATCTTTAAATTCTCTAAGCAGAGTTTCTAGGATAAAATCTTTCTTTTCATCATCCTCAATTTCATGAAGTTTAAGAAATATTTGCTGCATAAAAGGATTAATGCTAACAAATCTAGCCTCCAGCATTTGAACTAAACAAGCTGCAGCAGTTTCATAATCAGGAGCAAGTTCTACCAGGGATTTATCCTCAATATCTTTATGCTTATGAACATGATTGAAGAATTTTTCAATGTTATCTTTCCCAATTATAGACCCACTACCTACATATAGGTCCTTCAGATCGTACTTAGGAATCAACATAATGAAGTAGAAACAAAATAAAAACAATGTAACAAAATAATTTGTTTGCGTTTTTGATATAAAGACAAGTATAAAATAAACTATTTTGTTTTGTTTTTGATACAATAAAGCAAACAAAACAAAATAAAGTAAACTAAGCAAACTATAACAAAGTAAAGAGATTAGAAATGAGAGACTCCCCTTGTAGAAATCATATTTCTCCCCAGCAACAGCGCCAGAAAAAGAGCTTGATGGTGCTTATCGTAACGCCGACTTCACACTGTTGGGGAACCCCAAGAGGAAGGTATGATGCCCACAGTAGCAAGTTTTCCCTCAGTAAGAAACCAAGGTTTAATCGACCAGTAAGAGAAAGGCGTGACTTCTGAAGGTGTTGCTAGTTGACTAGTGGCAGGGCGCACTACCGGTGTCAGCAACAACGTGGAACTGCACACAACACAACCAGAGTACTTTACCACAACTTACAGTGAGGTTGTCAATCTAACCGGTTTGCTGAATACAAAGGATTAGACGTAGTTTCCACTTGGCCAGAGTTTCTACTAGCAACGAAGAGCATGCAAGATCACAAATAACATATGACATGAATATAAAATCAATCTCAACATAGTATACAATATTCACCGGATCCAGCAAACACAACATATAGGATTATATAAAGATGATCTTGATCATGTAGGGCAGCTCACAAGATCTATACATGAAGCACAAAGTGGAGAAGATAACCATCTAGCTACTGATATGAACCCATAGTCCAGGGATGAACTACTCACACATCACTTCGGGAGGCATGGCGATGTAGATGCCTCCGGCGATGATTTCCCCCTCCCGGGGGAAAACCCCCCGAGATGGATTCTGCGATGGCGGCCGCGACAGAATTTTTTGTGGATGGAGGCTCGGGTATCCAGGGTTTTCCCGAGAATATGTTTAAATAGGCGGAGGATTTAGGTCGCTGGGGTGCCTGGGGGGCCCACACCCTCCCTTGGCGCGGGCTAAGGCCAGGCCGCGCCAAGGGAGGTCTGGCCGCCCTGTGTCACTTCCTCGACCCCCTCTGGACTTCATCTTCATTTCGGTAAAATATTGACTTTGGCTTTTGTTTCGTCCAATTCCGAGAATATTTCCTATACAACTTATCTAAAATACAAAAATATCAAAAACCAGGGAACTGGCACCGTGGCATCTTGTGAATAGGTTAGTGTCGGAAATCTTGTAAAAGTGCAACGAAGTGTAAGAAAAACATATATGAATTGGTCTAAAACAAGCATGGGGCATCAAAAATTATAGACACGTTTGAGACGTATCAGTGGTACCGTGTTGGGCCTCGTTTTCGGCATGCGCGGACCGCAACGGACACAAAGAATCCTGATACGGGGGCGGGGGCGTTGGAGATGACACATTGCGTCCACGGTGTCCAGATGGGGCGAGGCAGAGAAACCGATGCCCAATGCAGCGTCGCAAATGCTTTTTCACACGCCGCGGCGTCCAGCACGACGCAAAGTCGGCCCAAATCTTGGCCTGCTTTACGTGGGTGCGGACAAAAGCACGTCCTCCTACGTCCGCATGTTAGTCTTCGAGGGCCTATCTTTAGGCGGCAGAGCGACCCCGCGGGCTCTATTAAATGCGGCCGATGGGAGACTTCTACTCCCTATGGCAGTCGCCAGTCCACTTCCCCACCCACACACGATCGCTCTCCGCCACCGATAGGACCTCCGCCATGGCACCCAAGAAGGAGAAGCATGCAGTGAACGACCATAAAGTGGGGTCCAGTCAGCCGCCTATTACGCTGGTGGCATTCACCCTCTCACCGACGGCCGCCGAGCGCAGTGGCGCAGATACTCTGGGAAGCCGACGCCCTAATGGTGTGGGGCGATGTCCACCTCCTCCATGTCTGGTACCTGAGCCCACCCGTGCCCGCTTTCGGCCGTGCCCGCTGAGCCGAGATCTAGCGGCGGTGCACGCATCTGCCGCCAGACCTCCTCAACGACCCAGCTTACACCGAGGGGTCCCGCAACTGGGACCTCTAGTTCACGGAGAAGCACAACATACGTTGCTGCACCTTCTTCAGGTCGCGCGCGCCACCGCGCGTTCCACCGGCATAGGCCGGGAGTGTAGTCTGCATGCCAGCTCGACGCGTAGGCGCCCTCGTCATCAATGAGCCGGCCCTGGTAGCTGCCGCACCACGCGCATCGTCAACAACGAAGACGAGAAGGACGCCAACCTATGTGCCGCCATCGAGGATTCTGACCTCGAGGAGCTGGTGGCCTGGCCGCACCTCGCCGAGGTGCTTCGCGCCTCCTCTCTCGAGCAGGCAGCGAGCCAGGCGCGTGCATTCCTCGAGATGGCGCGGGAGCAGGAGGAGTCCACGAGCTGTGCCGCCACTGGAAGAGGAGGGGCGCCACACCTACCTCTTTTGGGGGCGAAGCAGGAGGCGGCCACGTCGGACCAGCAGGAGAAAGAGGTGGCAAAGCCAGCGCACCTCCAGATGCCTGCCACCCCCCGCACCTGCAATCGCCATGGGAGGGGGCGCTCTGGTCTCCTTGTCCAGAGTCCCTGGCAGCGCCAGCTGCCTCAAGCCACCCGAGCCGCGCCTCAATGGAGCCCACCATACGTCATCACCATCGAGAGCGACACCGACAGCGAGGAGTACTGGGAGTAGGCCGCGCACCTGCAAGGAGCGGGGGACCTCCAAACCCATAGCTAGGGTTCGTTTTTTTATGTTAATCTTGCCCTTTTAATTGGCTTGCTTTTGTAATATGGCCCCATTAGAGCCTACGTCTAATTATGAACTAGCTTAACTATGTTTAATTGTGTTTAATTATGTTTTTCTTCTTTTTCTTTTGTTAAATGGGTCAGGTGGAACGCGTGAGCCGAATAGGCACGCAGACTCCGGTCTCTTTTCACACGTTCCATGTTCGCGAGGCCACCTAAAAAGACCAAATAAAAAGATGTCATATTTAATCAGTCACGTTGGAGATGGCCTTAAGCATTTCTTAGAGCATCTCCAATAAGCGCACTAAAAATTGGCGCCCTATGTGTCGTGTCCGCCGCGCTGCAAACGGATGGCGCGTTGGACCGGAATTTGCGCCGCCGGACGCACTAAAACGCAGTGCGTGCGCGGGCGGTAAAATTGGTCCTCCGCCGGGCGCGCCATAATACAGCGCGCGCGGGCGCGGAAAACAGATTTATACACTACTATTCATTCAACAAGATCAA
Source organism: Lolium multiflorum (assembly GCA_030979885.1). Classification (NCBI taxonomy): domain Eukaryota; kingdom Viridiplantae; phylum Streptophyta; class Magnoliopsida; order Poales; family Poaceae; genus Lolium; species Lolium multiflorum. The sequence goes on from CM061750.1 coordinate 170,225,279, forward strand.
ACACTCACATATAATCATGAAATAAATGATCTACCATTGTTTAACTGAACACAAAGTGCAACACACATCACATAGTTCAAGAACGACACATAAAATGACGTAGTTCAAGAACGACACACAACATATGGTTCAAATGGACACAAAGTGGAACACACAATTTGAATATCACAATGCATCTCACACTTCCGCATTTTCCAAGTCAACACCTTCTTTTGCTGCTTCTTCCTCGTCATCTTGGGTTGAAGGAGGAATAGTAGGATCCAAGGACGACACAAATCCTCCCGGTGGTGCTCCCACAGTTCCATACACACCACTCACCGAGCCTCCCATATTCCCTCCGAACACTCGTCCATAGCTTGGTCCTTCCATGACGGCCATGCCTCCAAAGCCTCTCATGTCGGCCATGCCGGCCATGCCTCCCATGCCGGCCATGGGCATGCTTCCCATGCCGTCCATGCCTCCCATGCCGGGCATGGGAATGACTCCCATGGCGGGCATGGGAATGATTCCCATGGCGGTCATGCCGGCCATGCCTCTCATGCCTCCTCCAAACGTCGGCATGCCTCCTCCAAACATGCCTCTTCCAAACATGGCGTTCGTGGGTGTGTTCATGTTGGCTATCAATAATCTCTTCTTGGCCAACACTTCATCGCGAGCAAGGTTGATGTACTCCTTTTGTCTCTCATCCATTTGGGAAGTATCCATCAAGAAAAGCTTCCTCTCCTCCTCCACTAGGCGTAGATACTCCTCGTTGGCTTGCCTCTTCTCCTCCAAAGCCAACTTCCTCTCCTCGTTGGCGGCAATCCTCTCCTCCAAAGCGGCTCTCGGAGTTTCAATAGCATCCATAGCCTCTTTCTTCAAGTTTCTTTCCATCTTCCTATCTTCATTTGCTTGCAACCTTGCATTTGCAATTCTTTCCATAGCAATGGCAATGTCATCATCTTCGGCCTTCTTTCCCTTCATATCTTTGGCGGTCTTCCTACCAAGCACATTCTTCCGCCCATTGTTCACCGAGTGAGGAGTGGAGCTTCTCTTCTTGCCTTCGTCACTTGAATCATCATCATCTATGATTGTTGCATCACGGTAGCATTGGCCTTCATAGTTGCCGCATCCAACTTGCCGCGGGTCTTCCCCTTTTCTACATTCCATAGCACTTCATAGCAATGATGCAAGGTGAATGGCTTGCCAAGGATCTTGTTGCCTTTCTTGTTCTTCTTTCTCACATCCCTAAACAATCCTTGAGCCATAGAGTTCTACAAAGCAGGCAAAAGAGAATAGATGAGCTATATGAACTAGAACTGTATCCTTCACATATAAGTCATATGGTCAACATACTAGTAGAATTGCTTACCCTATCATTCTCATTTGTGCCACTTGGATTAAGAACATCAACGTTGGCTTGCACGCCGGCCCATTTTTGGCAATCGGTGTTGATGCCGGACCAACGAGACCGAAGTGAGCGCATGGTTCGCTGTTACCACTTGTGTTGTGGGTGTTGAAGTACTCCGTCATCCTCATCAAATATGTCTATCTTGTTTGATCGCTACCGGTTGTTGGATCCATTCCAATTGTCAACCATGTCTTGCAAAGCAACTTGTCCTCCGCCATGGTGTAGTTCGCCGACCGACCGGGATGGCGAGGTTCAATCAACCCTTCTCCTTCCTCATCGACATCATCATATTCCTCCCATCCATCGGCGGCTTCATCATGCATGAACGAAGATCCAACATTCATTGTCTCCATGAAAGTCTCATCATCGACTCTACATTGCAATGATATTCTCCGGCTATGTATGCATCTAAACTAAAATTTGGATGGAAAGATGTGGGTTTTACCTCTCCGACATTTCATCATGCACCGTATGTGCGCCCGCGGGGTTGCCATACGGAGGTGCCGGCGGCGTTTGGTTCGTAGGTGGAGGAGGCGCGACGGAGGCGGCACCGACGGCTCCGTATGGCCGCTTCGAGGACAGCACCTTCCTCCTTGCCGGCGTACGCGCCTTCCCGGCGGCCTGCGCGACAGCCATCTGTGCGGCGGCGGCGCCTGTGTGCAGCGTCCCGCGCGGCGGAACGAAGAGCGCACGGGCAGCGGCGGTTGTGTTGCCGGCATCGGTGCCGCCGCTAGGGTTTGCCGCATTGGGCGGCGGCGCTGTGGAGGCGGCGGCAGCGGCGGTGGGTGGGACGGAGTAGGGAGGCGTTGGTGGGTTGTCGGAGGGGCCGTTCATCGCCGGGATTGCGCCGGCGGCCGCGCGGAGGCGAGGGATTGGGCAGGCGGGCGGCGAGGCGCAAGGGAAATTTCAGCGCGGGGTTTCTTCGCGCTTGGTCGAGCGATGCCTCGCGCTGTAGCCGGCGCACAAAGTATGGCGCTCACGATAGCGCAAACCGACCCGCGCCCTAAAAATTTTACAGCGCCTGCTGGAGGACCGATTTTCCCCCCGCGCGCTGCAAACTGGCAGTTTTTATACCGCATGGCCTATATAGCGCGCCTGTTGGAGATGCTCTTATCGCAGATAAATTACGGCGGCTCGTCGTGCCGCATGATCGTTTCTATATCCGGCCACACTAGCCGGGCGATAAAGGGTTGCAACGCGGGGTCTGCAAATAGCTATCTCATGGTTCGCAAACGAGAAATTAGAGCAAATGGAGATAGAGACTAGAGGAGATTTAAAATGGAGGCAGTGCAAATAACTAACTCGCGTCCAGCTCCGCTTGACGGGAAAGAACCACTAATTAGAAGTCTAGACTTATTTTATTAAAGAGCTACGGAGTATAATATTTGCACCACACATTCTCTAGCATGTGCAAACATCTCTAACTAGTTACAAAGTGTATTCCACTTACCCGCAAACTTGACATGCGGGTGAAAAAAACTAAAATAGTCCGAATTAAGCTATAACCAATCAGCCGGCGACCGTGGGGCGGTCAAAGGGCACGTGCGTGTCTTTGGTTTATTTTGAAAACTCCTAATTCCTAACCGAATACGGAGTCCTAATAGCATACCGTGCCGAATTGAGCGTTTGGGGGACGTGTTTCGTTCGTGTCACGTTTAGGGACGTCGCTCCCCAATCACGTCCCCCAAATAAAATTTCGAAAATTTTAAACTTACGCGAGATTCGATAGATTCATCCAAACTTAGCATATATTTACATAGATTCGAACGAAAAATTTAAACTAAACCTAATCTAGCAGTACTTGCGACGGCCGGAGGTATCGTAGTACTGGCGGAAGTTGTACATGTCGTCGGTGACGACCTCCTGCTTGACGCGCCTGTTGGGCTCATCAACGGGCTCGTCCTTCACCAAGCCGCTTGGTCCTACGCCGTCGTCGGTGAGGTCCACGAGCGGCTTGCCGGAGTCGCGGATGGACATGGCGATCGCCATGTCGATATCGCCCCTCCAGGCGTCCTTGTCGTTCATCGACGCCAAGCACGCCGCCCGCCCCTGGATAGTCCTCGGGGTCGTCGCTGCTCGCGATGAGCCGCTACTGCCGCTCGTACTCCGCCAGCAGCGCCGCCTGCGACGCTTCCTCCGGCTCCTCCGTCACCTCCGGCTTCGGGATGAGGAGGGAGCCGCCACGCCACTCTTGCTGCCGCCGGCTGCCGCTGCCGCCACGCCTCGTGTTGACGGGCGTCGCCGGTTCCTCCTTCACCTCCCGTTTGGGGACGGTGTAGGGCGCCGAGCGGTACGACGAGGACGGCGTCGACCGGGCCGGTCCTGAGGAAGAAGAGTTCGAGGAGGAAGAGTGCGTCGTCCTCCTCGGCTGCCACTGCGGTAGTCCTCCTCGAGGAGACGCTGGCCGTGAGGGAGGCGTCTCCAACCTTGGAGCGCAGTTGCGGATGTCGCGGATGACGTTGTCGAGGGTGCGCCCCGGAACGCCCCAGAACAGGGCGCGGCCGTCCATGTTCCAGCTGTTCGGCCCGCCGATGAGGCCGATGGTGCTCATCTCGACGTCGTACTTGGCCTTGAAGTATGTGGCCCACCACTCGTCGTTGTCCTTGGCCGCCCATGTCGGATCCGCCCGCTCCTGGGCGGTGAGTTGAGCCCGCCGGGCCTTGATGCCGTCCCTCCATTGCTCCGTGCCCGGCTTCGGCGGCGGCGGGACGCCAATGCCGTTCGCGGCCATCCTCCAGCCGCCGCTGCTTGGGCGCATGTCCGGCGGGACAGGATATCCCGCGCGGTACAGCGCCCACGCCTCCGGCACGGTTAGGCTGCCGTGGCCGAAGCCGTTCGCCGCGGCGATCTTGCGGGAGGACGAGGTCGACATTGTTTGGAGAGGCGAGGAGAAGATCTGGGAGGAGGCGGCGGCGAAGAGAAGGTTTGGGAGCGGTGAGAGACGAACCGCAGGGCGTCTTAATGTACAGCGGCGGCAGCGGGTGGTTGCACGCAATAATGCCGGCGCGGACGCCACGCGGCCATGCACGACGAGGCGCGTCCCTGTGTCGCCAGGGAAAATAGGGACGACATTAACGTCGCTTGACCAAAGCTAGACGACGGGGTTTTAGCCTTCCGAGCCGCTGACGCGTCGGCCCCGCGTCGGTTCGCCTTGCTTTTCGTTGTGTCCGGCGTGCCCGGAGCGTCCCCTGTGGGGTGGGGACGGGCTCGGGGCGCCGGACACTGTATCGTGGCGCGCCGGACAAAATTCGGCTTTGGGGGACGCGGCTGGAACCGTTTTTTGGTCCGGCGCGCCCCAAATTACTTTGGAGGACGCTTTGGGGGACGCGCTAATATATGTCAACAATTATACTGTCGCCGATTCCTATACATCGCTCATTGCGGGAGCGAACGGGCGCTCCGCATACCCCCCCCCCCCTTATGGGCCTGGCCCGTTAACTTCTTTTGAGCCTACCTGTACGGTTTTTTTCTTTGATTTCCGGTTTTTGCTGGGCTTTTCCATGTTTTTTCGGTTTCTGGTTTGTTTCTTTTTGGTTTTTGCTGGTTTTGTTGATTTCTAAATTTGTTCAGATTTGTTTTTTGTTCAGATTAAAAAAATGTTCATACTTATAAATTTGTTTAAATTCGAAATTTGTTCAAATTCAAAGTTTGTTCAAATTCAAAGTTTGTTCAAATTTGAAATTTGTTCAAATCCAAAATTTGTTCAGATCCGAATTTTGTTCGGTATTTAAATTCATTGTTTTCAAATTGTTCCGTTTTGAATTTGTTTGATTTTGAAATTTGTTCAAATTTTCGAGGTTGTTGGTGGATTGCATGACAGCCATGTTCGTACATGGGCCTGGCCCATCAGCCAGCGCTCGAAGCGGCGCTAGCGCCCCGTGCCGCTTAAAGCGCTGTATAGGCGCTCCCCACGTAACAACCCTTGCGGAGCCGCTCCTCCCCGCGGCCTTACCGGCCCAACTTCTTGAGCCTACCTGTACGGTTTTTTTCTTTGATTTCCGGTTTTTGCTGGGCTTTTCCATGTTTTTTCGGTTTCTGGTTTGTTTCTTTTTGGTTTTTGCTGGTTTTGTTGATTTCTAAATTTGTTCAGATTTGTTTTTTTGTTCAGATTAAAAAAAATCATACTTATAAATTTGTTTAAATTCGAAATTTGTTCAAATTTAATTTTTGTTCAAATTCGAAGTTCGTTCAAATTCAAAATTTGTTCAAATTTGAAATTTGTTCAAATCCGAAATTTGTTCAGATCCGAATTTTGTTCGGTATTTAAATTCATTGTTTTCAAATTGTTCCGTTTTGAATTTGTTCGATTTTGAAATTTGTTCAAATTTTCGAGGTTGTTGGTGGATTGCATGACAGCCATGTCCGTACATGGGCCTGGCCCATCAGCCAGCGCTCGAAGCGGCGCTAGCGCCCCGTGCCGCTTAAAGCGCTGTATAGGCGCTCCCTATACTGTCTCTTGTACTATAAGTATTTCTTCTTTCCGATCCTTTTGAAATCTGGATTAGACCTTTCTTAGTTGGTTGGGCCTTCATCTTCTAGCAATTGGACCACCAGGCTATCGTATAACTACGACATCCAAGTGGGCCACCTGGAATGCTAGATTTAGGATCTGTCACGGTATACCCTATTTGGTATAACCTAACATCGACGCAATCTTTTGTTCCAATGCCTGAAGATGATGATGGGTGCATCGACACACATCTTTGTCGAGGGCTGCTCCAAGGGAGCTGGAGATGGCACCCCCGCCAAGAGGCCAGGGGTCGGGCATTTTCATGACGATGTCGGTCCAATGCATTTCGCGAAAGTGGTGCTATCTCTAGGGTTGGAAATGCTTCCAAATTCAACCAGCTTCAGTCAGTACCTTGGCAACTTCCCCAGGACGATCATGTTGAAGACGAACACAAGCTGCTTCTGGATGGTGAAGCTGAAAGAGGTCAAAGGCACAGTTTGCCTGGATCATGGCTGGCATGGATTTCCCATTGCTCATGAGATCAAGATCGTCTACTTGATGACCTTCAAGGTGATCAGTGGCGACGTCTTCAAGGTCACCATCTTCGATTACAACATGACATAGGTCGTGATGAGGTGCCCACAACATGATCCAGCTATTGCCATGATCGACAAGTGAAATTGTGTATGATTATTGTTTGTCTGTTGTCCTAAACTATGTTTTTATCGTTTGTCTGTCATCCTAAACTATTTACTTCTATGTTGAACAATGTTTTGAACTATGTTTGATCGTATGTCTGCTAGTAGCATATGTTGTTGTCCCTTAGTAATGCACAAGATGTTGGTAACAGTGGCGGACCTTGGCATACCCTGCTGCCATGCCATGCGTAGTAGAATTTTTTTAGGACCTAGCCAATCACGCAATCATAGATACTTTTATCGAGAGAAAATTAGGGGATAGGCACTACTGCACTAGCGATCGAGTCCAACTGCTCGGCTCGATCCCGCGACCCCGCCCGCAGTCTCCACTCGTCTCCTCCTCCATCGATCAGTGAATAGAGTCGCCAGCGGCCGGCGCCACGCCCGTGCCCAGCTAGCTAGGACCAGCCGACGTCGCCAAACATGCCTAGCGGCCAGCCGGCCACGCGGTCACACCCGTCCAGTCGTCCATGAGCATGAGCGGATCGTCGATCGCCACTTCAGCTTTCAGCTTCAGGACGAACCAATCTGCCTGGATACCGGTCAGGCCATCACGCGGCACACCGGGCCAAGGACCTAGATGTAAGTTCTCCGTTTGCCGCTTGAGCCGATACGCTGCAAAGCGCAAACAAGCCAGTTCGTCCCTCGTCGGCCCGGATCCCACGAAGCCACGATAATGGACGTCGGTACGCCCCATCCACACTCAGATGCACTATAATCTATTAACTATTGATTCATATCATCCCTGAGTTTTGCTAAACATGTTGTACATGCTATACATTCCCCTATTTGCATTTTTCAAACTGCTTAGTTATGAAGAGAAACGGAGACATTGTGTCTCTTTTCCACGAACCTGCATCAAGGAATTGTAATTTATACAACTTTCCAACTTAATTCTTGGTTACATATTATTTATTGTTTTTACATCACATTAGATGCAAATTTTACAATTGTTTGTTGAATTGGTAAATAGATCCAATCGGAATGGCCCTTAAATTATTTTGTGCGGCATACCCACTAATAAAATCCTAGGTCCACCACTGGTTGGTAACCTCACCAGTTGGGGAAATGGTTATCACACCCCGCGTTCTGCACATAACCAAACATTAGGTTTAGCTTCTTCCGACTCTAAAACAGCTTTACGTTCACAAGAATATAGCGAGAAACCGAGATGATATTTTTCACCGTGTTCCAGTTGAGTTTCTTCGTGAGTGTTGTGATCTAATTTGCAAATGCATGCGCTACATGTTAGTGCATAACCATATTATTAGCAAACGAAATCGCAAATACATTAGCTCAAACTTCAGCACACGACAGTAAGAAGAGAAGCACAGTCAATGCACCAATTTACATCTATATATAATTTTCGTGGTTAGCAGTCATTGTTCCTGAGACACCATTCCGAGTCTGCACTAACGTTTAGGCCTCACTTGGTTCCCCGTGTATTAGCCAAAAATGGTGTAATAATTAGGGACCTAAAGAGGTCACACTAAAATTCGGCCATGCTCCTTTCCAGATCTGGACTGTAATTAAAACACCAATCCAAGCGGGCCCTTATAGGTTTTGCGTATTCCAAATGCAGCACAATTTCTTCACCTACATTGCCAACTGGACACGATGGGTGCACCCCTAAATGGCCAGCTCCCTAAGGCAAGACGTTTGTGGGTTTTGCCTATCCCCCAACATGATTGCTTCTCCTAGATATTCAACTTCACACAGTCTGTTCACCCCTAAATGGCCAGCTCCGAACCCATGCCCAATGTTCAAAACGCATAGCCAAAAATGGAATAGCAGAAGCAGCTGCAGTACCTGTTTTTTTTTACATTAAAAAAGGCCATTGGGGGCAGCAGACAGCGAGACTGGGGATGGCGTGCCTTGCTCCACAAGGAGCTATCCCTGGAGTGACGTGTGTATGGAGTTTCCCAGGGATCCATAGAATCGGAACAGAGCACAAGGAAACAGAGAAGGAACCAGGAGCAACTCTACCGGATTCATCAAGATTATCTTACCCTAAAAACTGTCAGTGTGAGATAATATATATGGTAACTCGTTGCGACCGTAAAATTGCTCCATTGTAAAGTTCCACATGTCCAAATAAAACATGAGACATAAGAGTAATTTAACATCAATAACATGATACACAATCATTAACAAAATGGCAATTTGTCACCATAGTTTGTGCATTGCAAAATAAACGAACATATGCATGCTTGTTTCAGATCTTCAACCAGAAACTATCAAAAGAGTAGTACAGCGCATGTACAGACATTGCTCCAACTAACATCATAGGAAGGTACCATCCATGTTAACTTTTACCTGGATGGAACTAGATCAAACATATGCAATCTCACTGCAACACCTCTTTCAGTTTATTTCACTTCTCCAATAATGCAACCTGACGTGCTTTCAATCAATCTGAGTTGCAATAACCCAGACATAGTAAGAAATAAGGATCAGTTTTCACCCATTCTACCTTTAAGAAATCTGCATTCAAAGTAATGTTATTATTCCAGGACGAATAGATTTGCATTGCCAATTGTAAGTTTGCTGTGGACAAAAGACAGCAGCAAGCTTCAGCCTTGCACTCCTGACTGGTCATGGGGTGGTACTTCCAGCGACAGCCCAAAGTTTGTCACCACCTCTTCAAACGGAATACTGCACAAGCATGTAAAATGTTAAGAGAGAGTCATCTGGACTAATAAGCTTGTTCAGTTACTTGGCAAAGGAACATATACAGGACCAGACTCTAGTGAATGGGGAAATTCAATTCAGTTAGGATGCACTCAGAGTTATAGTACGAACTATTAAATATGAAGTTTACTCAAAGCTTTGCAATATTACTTTACAAGTAGTTTTCCAGCTATGACACTGGACCATTTCCAATGCATCAGGCCAGCCTGTCCCACAACAACAGCTCTTCCCATCAGAATTTAATATCTCAAAACAAGCAATAGGATAGACACTTGGGTTCACATGGACATCAACTAGTGAGGAAAGGAAGCAAAACAAAGTGGGCATGGAGATGAGATGAAATATTGACAAGAATGGAAATGAAATAAGCAATGAGATGATTAAACATGTGGGAACACATACTGTACAGCTCCCTAAACCACAACAGTGTGGCCAAGTACAAGCCTATCATCATTAATCACACAACAAACAACAATGGAAATAAGAAGAGAGGGAAAAGGGAATAACCGGAGAAATACTCATAAAAAGCACACCTATGTAAGTTACATACAGAGTCGAACAAAACATCAAGAAGATTAACTTTGTATCGTGAATTTTTTTCACTGGTTGGTTCCAACAAAATGCCACTCCAAAATTTGGCCTGGTTGAAGGATGCACTTGGTATGTGCTTGTGAAATGGTATCATCTTTCGCAAGAAGGGCTGAAGGAAAAATAGGAATGCATATTGCATACCGTTCTGACCTGAGACTGAGTGCGTCAAGATAACACATACAAACCAAACCGCAAAGCTCAAGAAGAAAATATCTATCTAACACTAGAAGGCTACAGAACAGAAAAGGAACCAAAAAGCTAAGAAAATTACCAACAGAAACAAATAACCTAATGTTCAATGCACTTGCTCAAAATAAATGCTGAATGCACACTCCGCAGCACGGATACGGTGCATCAGTGGCGAGTCCGTGTCGGATACAGTATCCGATACGGATACTGCTCGGATACCGTATCCCTACGGTTTTGGCCGTATCGGTAAATTAAGGTAATTAAAAAAATAGCTTTTTAATTTGGATACGTATTGGACACGGTTCTGGACACAGTTTTGATACGGCCCAGCCCAAAACTAAAAACTCTACCCCGTCTGTGATCCCATCCCCTTCCCAGTTCGCATCCTCCTCCCCCGGCACAGCCGCCATCTCCCCCGAGCCCTAACACAGCTGCCTCCTCCGATCCTCCCTCGATCTACGTCCAGCCGCCGCCGGCGACCTAGCCGGTAGAGATCCGGCCACCTTTCCGCCTCACCGTCATCTCCTCACCGACAGGATCTAGGAGCAGCAACTCGAGGTCGCTTCCTTGCCCACGGGAAGCAGGAAGCACCGAAGCAGGCAGCTCGATTCCTCCTCTCCATTTCTCCAGCGGCAGTAGCAGACTAGCAGCTAGCAGTCTCCTTCCTCCTTGGTCCTCTCATGATGTAGCTCATGCTTGTCGTGTGATTACAGGCATTCAGCTCAATAGCTCATTCTCAATTTCTCTCTCTTTTGGTAAATCTTCAATTCTGTAGCTCCCTGATGTTACATTATTTTCTGTTTTCAGAAAAATAGTAAAACGTATCCCCGTATCTGCGCATTTTCAACATGCCGTATTTCCGTATCCGTATCGTCAAGATACGGATACCCGTATCCGTATCCGTGCAATTTAGAATGCACATCCTCATTTTATAACACTTTCCAAAAGAAAGAATATTATACCTTCGTTGTAAACCCACTATGTATAGTTTACTAAAATGCAAGTAAACATGATATGTTCTATTCATAATCTCGTAAACATATTCACTCAAAAATCGATAAAATTACTTTCAAGATACAAAAAGTGGTTAGCTTACATTTGTCCATTCTGTTCGATAGTAATATCTATGTCAAATGTACTCAAGAACTTCAAAATTTTGGAGACTCTCAGATCAACCTCGTGACATTTCACATTGACCGTCTTAAGGTTCTGTGATACATAGGTTGATTTCTCCATAAGACCATATTTTTCCTCCCTTTCCAAAGTACGTTCAGGTCCCTACAGTAGACAAAAAACATTCCCCCCAACAACCATAAGATATCAATTATGCATGCAAAATTCAGTATTATCTATTTACAGAATTATAGAAATTTTCATCATTGCAAAATTATACCTTACTCAATTGAAGTGTCAGCTGCTCAAGGATTGGTGAATGCTCAAGCATGCAAACTAGTGCACGGAGGTCAGCTTCCACACACCAATCATCCAGAAATAGTTTCTTCAACTTAACAAATGTGGGGCACCATTTCAAATCCCTTCTGAAAATAAACTGAACAGAGAGAAAAGTAACAGTTCAATGTCTAATATTATGGTACACGATCCAACTGTACTTAAGTGCATTTAACCTTTGGATAGACATTTATTACCCATCATCCCTCATGCAACAGAGATAATTATAACATTATATTTACTAGTCCATCTACGTTACAACAGAAATAGTGATGGATTTACTCTCAAGATCACATGACATTCTCAATTTGATTTCTGACAGAACTAAGAACATGACGTGCATCCTATATCAAGAATCTCCAAATGCATGCCTAATTCCAGCGGTAATAGATCTGAGTAAATTCCAACCCCAATCATCAATTGACATGTAAAGATGGGCATAGCTGAAAAGAGAAAGTGGAAGACAAAGTAGACTTGGAATTAAGAATTCAGATGGAAGATGTACCTGTCCAGGAGATTCTGTTATCAACTTCAAATGTGTTGCGCTGGACAAACCTCCAAGAAGCACAGAGCCGTTGCGATGGTCATCATCATTACCACAACATTTTGCACAAGTACCACAACATTCCTTAGAATCGCCTTCTTGACAGCGTTCATCTACAGAGCAAGGAGAGACAAATGCGGTTTTTAATGATGTGTTGGTTTCAAGCATTGGAGCTATGCCATGGAAAGACTCGAGCTGCAGGTCAGCGAGACTCGGGACAGAGATACGAGTCCGGACATCATCATGCAAGAAAGAGCAATATTGCATGGTCAGTCGCTTGAGTGAATGGGACGAAATCTTGCTGGTTCCTATGATGCATTCCGTCATGTCCAGAACCTCCAGGAACTGACAGCTTGAGAAATCAAGAACGTTGCCGTTGAAGTCCAGATAGCTGAGCTCCAGTTTCCGCAGATGCCTGGAGACCAGAGGAGGGACGTTGAACACGAGGTTGTATTCGCCACACAGAGTGACAGAAAGCGCCCGAGCCTGGCGCAGCAAAGCGTGCCGGATCCAGATGTTGGGGTACGACGCACGGTCGTCGCCAGATGGCTCGTAGGTGAACTCAAGCTCAACCTCATCTAGCGCTGCGCCCGGGTCTCGGAGGAGCAGCAGGCTGCTGATGAACTTGTTGATGCCGTCGGCGCTCTTCTCCCACACCCCGTGGGAGGTGACGCGCAGGCAACGCATGAACTTCCACTGGTGGAGCCAGCGCCGGGAGAGCACGCACGTCCGCACCGCCTCGTCCGCGGGCAGGAACCCGAGGATGTGGCCGAGGACGCCGTCGGGCAGGGCGCTGATCCAGTCCGTGCCGCTTGGTACCAACACTTTCTCGGCCCTGTGCGTGTCAGACATTCCGTCGAACAGATGGTGGGCGCGGCCACGAGGGAGGCCTGCAGAACAGGAGAGGAGAGGAGGAAGTAAATGGGCAGCGGGAAGAAGAAGAAGAAGAAAGGAGCACAAGGAGAACAGAATCATCGAGTCACCTTGCCGGGTTAGCTTCACTCGCCGGCGGTGGCGGCGGCGGCGGCGGCGGCGGCGGCGGCAGATATGGAGAAAGATCCGGTCGTGGGTGAAAAGTGAGTCAGTAATGCTACCAACTGTAGACAGATTCCGTAACAGATTGTACTACGGAGTAGCGTTTCTTTTGTCAGTATAAATCCTGGCACTAGAAAGGTTGCCGTCGTATATCGATTTGTTAAAATACGGTAGAATCAACGTAATGTCGAAATATACGAGAGCATCTCCACCCTCGTGCCCCATAGCGATCCCGATAGCGTTTTGGGGCCGGCAGCGACAATAGGCTCATTCCGGCTCGTCTTAAATAGCACCGGCGTTTTTCGAGCTCAGTAAAAGCGTCGGTAATCCCATGCCGGCCCCTAAGCGAAGGGCACGAATCGGGCGCGCCGGCGCCTCGCGAGGCGAATTTTTTTTGGCGTGGGAGCCGCCTATCAGTCACACATCCCAAAAGCCGACGCCAGCAGGGAGTGGCGGGGCCGACGCGTTAGCGGCACATTCAATTTTAATCTAACCGTCGCCTACCTCGCGACGGAAGTTATTGGCGCGCAGCGGCAGTGCAGTTTCCGCAGAGGCGCAACGAACCGTCTCGTCGCGTCTAGCTCTCCGTGCTGGCGTTAATGAGCGCCACCGCTCCCCCACCTCCCCCGGCCTATAAAAAGGGCGCTCTCGCATCATCCCTCCCACACAAAGCCTAGCGGCTCTCTCCCCAACCCTAGCCGCCACCATCTCAAGAGACGACACCGTGGCTGGAAGAGGCCGAGACCGAGGTCGTGGCCGTGGTCGTGGTCGTGGCCGCGGCAGAGCTGCACGGTCGCCGTCGCCTGCGACGCCATCGTCTTCATCGTAGGACATGCAGGAAGAGCAGGAAATGTCGTTCGAGTTCGTCGTCGTCCTCAAGGGTGACCCACTCGGCATCCAGAGGTTGCAGGACAAATTCGCCGACTTCATCGCCGGCAACGAGCCGACCGCGCAAGATGGCTGCGACTGCTGCCGTGGCCGACAGGGGTTGTCGAGACACACTAGGGGTTATCTATAAGAGGGGAGTATGTTGTCGGCTTCTTGCTGCGTGCTACTCGGTGTGCTGGCTAGCTTGATGCGTGCAAGCCGGTGTGCTAGCAGCATGCGCGCGCGTGCGTGCTAGCGAGCGTCACGTCCCTTCTCTCTTTGTGGTGTAGAGACGGATGAAGAGGAGGCAATGGAGTGTGCGTCCCCTCTTGATCTAGGACACGGATCCGGTGATATGCCCATGCCATGTCACCAATGAATAGTGCCATGCCATGCACTCTGGGCCGTTGGATCAAAAGTGAGCGGACCAGATTTAAAACTGTAGCGCATCATTGTGGACGATACTGTAGCACATACACTTAACACATATACTGTACATGCTACGCTGTAACATTACACTGTAGCATATTACTGTTCACGTCCATCCGTCCATCGAACTTGGATCCAACGGCAAAAAAAACTATGTGCATGTCACGGTTACTGTTCATCGGTGACATGCCCACGGCATGTCATCTCAGTCGCTTGATCTAGTGTGTGTATTTGGAGATAAAAGAGACCGGCTTTTGTGAATCTGGGTGTATGTGAACCCACTTTTTCAAAAAGTGGGTTTGTGATGTCAAAACATGTTTCAAAAATCGAAACACAAAATGATTGCAAAGATGATCTCAAACATGTGCCCTGGACATGAGTTTCGTTCTGAAAAACATTTTATTTTGCCTCGGCAAAAAAGTGAAATTTTACAGGGCTGTATAGCAGTATATATGTGACGTATTTTGTCTTTTTTAGATTTTGAAATAAAAAAGTGATTTCTCCGCGAAAACTTTCTACGCACACATGAAACATGCATACGTACCCCGATATTTTTATTTCAGAATTTTTTCACATTTTAAAAATGCATTTCCAACCTGGATTTACGTGCACCCAGGTTCAACCGGGGCTTTTCCGAGATAAAATTGCTATGATCTCCTGTAGCTTATCCCTAGTTATTCATATGTTGGCGTTGTTCTGCCACTATATCGTACAAGCGAAAAACGTCCAATCAGAGTTGTGGGATCATCTGATTATCAATCTTGGCTTCTGCAACGTCGGCTCACCCTCTTTCTCCCGGCTTTGGCCATTTTTTTTTCAAACCATGCAGAAGAACGCAAAGAAGGCTAAAGCGTACATCTTTTATTTTTTTTCTATTCTACTATACTGACAAGTGACCCCACAACTTGTACCTTAGGGCATTTCCAACGCGGCGACCCATTCCGTACCGCACGTTCGGATGGGTCAAAACGGACAAAACCGCGGCCCAACGCGGCCACGCATCGTAAATGCGGATGGCCGCGGTGTCCGGAACGACCCAAACCTGGCCCAAATCTGGGCTAGGTTTGCGTGGCCATGGATGACACGTTGCATCCTCGCGTGTCCGCCTGCTCGCCTGCTCGTCTCCCTGGGCCCAGCTGTCGGTGGGGGCGCGAATAATATTAAATGTGGAATGGGTCTGTCCCTGTACATTCCACTTCCCGGCGCCAACGACGGCGAGGCCAGCAGCAGTCGCTGTCCTCCGCCGGCGTTGAGGGTTGCCGGACACCGCGGTTGTCTCTACATCGAAGAGGACGCCCGCGTCGGTGCGGCATTGGCGCAACCCGCACCGCTGGTACCGAAGCCGGAGGACGACGACGACCAGAACATGCACGCCGCTCTGGCGTTGTCCAAGGCGGAGGAGGAGGCCAAGTGGCCTCATCTCGCGGCGGTGATCCGCACCTCCACGATGGAGGAGGAGGCTCGGCAGGCGGTCGAGGATGCCGAGGCCTGGGCGTTGCTTGGCCAGGCCCGCCGGGAGGAGGAAGCCTTGCGGCGGCGCGAGGAGGCCAAGCTCTGGCAGAAGGAGGCCAGGCCCCGCCGCAACGAGGAGAGGCGCCGGCGTGAGGAGGCCAGACGCCTGGCAGAGCAGGAGAGGCAGCTCTGCCTCAGGGACCGACGGCCAGGTCCGCCTGTTCGCATGTCCACGCGGCCACCCAAACAGCCCAAAACGGACAACCCAAAGCGTATGTTTGGGTCGCCGCGTTGGAGATGCTCTTAGAACTTAGCATCACACAATTCTCAATTCCATTTCTCCTCGTAAATTTCAACAAGGCCAACCTTTTGTGCTTTTCCCCTCAGAAGAGAGCAATACTAAATAGTACTACATCCGTCCAATAAAGAATGGTTTCCTCATTTTTCCGTCAAGTACTCTTAAATAAAAAACTATTTCCACGAAATAGAAAACCACAAATTGGAAATTTTCTTGCTAGGCATAATTCAGAAAGGGCATGAAAAATTGGAGCCATAGAGAGCGGGGTTTGTGATGAGGAATAAGGAGCTCCCGCCGCTCCAGTCGTGGATCGACGCTCCCATCAGGCCAGTGTTAGTAATGGTCATCCTAGCCGAGGGCCTCCGCACCTCACCGCCATTCAGGACTCCCTAAACCCCGCGGACTTTGATCCTTTTACATTGACCCAAGTCGCCTCGATCGATCTCAGGCACCCGCAAAATACAAGGCTGACAGAAAGCACATCGTGTCCAACGACCACACGTCAAGGTTGGGGACCATGGGAGCAGATATTACACGGCTCAAAACATAGGCTTGCTTCAAGATATTGTTTCAGGCTTCCGTAGCAAAGCACAGGTATAGTGCTAGTTAGACATAGGCTCTAATCGGGCCATATTACAAAAGCAAGCCATTTAAAAGGGCAAGATTAACATGAAAAAAACCAAACCCTAGCTATGGGTTTGGAGGTCCCCTGCTCGCCGCCGGTGCGTGGCCTACTCCCAGTACTACTCACCATCGGTGTCGCTCTTGATGGTGATGACATACATTGGGCTCCATCGAGGCACGACTCAGGTGACTTGAGGCAGCTGGCGTCGCCGGGGACTCTAGCCAAGGAGACCAGAGCGCCTCCTCGACTGCAGGTGCGGAGGGGGGGAGGGGGTGGCAGGCCTCAGGAGGCGCGCCGACCTCGCTGCCTCCTTCTCCCGCTGGCCCGCCGCGGCTGCCTCCTGCTGTGCCTCCCTAAAAAGGCGGGTGTGGCGCCCCTCCTCCTCCCGCACGACGGAACGGCTCGTGGCCTCCTCCTGCCCCGTGCCATCTCGAGGAATGCGCACGCCTCGGCATCCTCCCGCGCCTGGCTCGCTGCCTGCTCGAGAGCGTAGGCATGAAGCACCTCGGCGAGGTGTGGCCAGGCCACCAGCTCCTCGAGGTCGCGGCGTGTAGGTCGGCATCCTCCTCGTATTTGTTGTTGACGATGCGCGGCGGTGGTGATGGTGCAGCGGCTACCGGGGCCGGCTCATTGGTGATGAGGGCGCCTGCGCGTCGAGCCGGCAGGCGGACGGCGCTCTCGGCCTATGTCGGTGGAACGCGCGACGTGGAAAAGGTGCGGCGGCTTATGTCGTGCTCTGCCGTGAACTAGAGGTCCCAGCTGCGGGACACCTCAGTGTAAGCCGGGTCGTTGAGGAGGTCTGGTGACATATGTGTGTGCCGCCACTGGATCTCGGTTCAGCTGGCGCGGCCGGAAGCGGGCAAGGGTGGGATCATGTATCAGACGTGGAGGAGGTGGACGTCGCCCCACGAAATTGGGGTTCCGGCTTCCCAAAACATCTGCGCCACCACGCTCGGCGGTCGGCGGTGAGAGGGTGAATACTGCCAGCGCAACAGGCGGTCGGCTGGACACCACTTCGTGGTCATTCGCCGCACGCTTCTCCTTCTCTGCGGCCATGGCAAAGGTGCTGCTGGCGGCAGAGAGTGAGCGTGTTTGGGTGGGGAAGTGGAGTAGGGAGTAGAAGTCTCCCGTTGGCCCCATTTAATACAACCCGCGGGGTCGCTCTGCCACCTACAAGTAGGCCCTCGAAGACTAACATGTGGACGTGGGAGGACGCGCTTTTGTCCGCGGTCATGTAAAGTAGGCCCAGAGTTGGGTTGACTTTGCGTCGTGTTGGACGTCGCGGTGGGTGAAAAAGCATTTGCGACGCTGCATTGGGCATCGGTTTGTATGCCTCGCCCCATCCGGACATAGTGGACGCAATGTGTCATCCCAACGCCCCCCCCCCTGCATCCGGACACATCCGTTGCGGTCCGCGCATGACGAAAACGAGGCCCAACGCACTACCGCAAACGGACCACGGTCGGCGGATCGGTCTATTTGGGGGCAAACCTAGCCAATTTGGACCGGGTTTGCGGCAACACGGACAACACGCATACATGAAAAATGACTCCACCCGTCAGCACCTTTGCTCCCTCCTCCACTCTCATCTAGACGTCGCCCCCGTACCCCAGCTTGATCCATGGAGGCCGCAGCTCCCACCAGAGAGGGCGTAATCTATGATGTCATCATGTTGGGCGTCGCGGATATCGACGCAGCCACAGTTCCTGGTTCCTCCGCGTGCGTGGCCGCCCGAGAAAGCCCGCCGACCCCTATGCACTGACCAAGCCGAAGAAGGCGCTCACGCTAGAGGAGCGGGTCATTGAGTCGGGAAACAGGGCCAAGCAAAGGGTGAACGTGAAGGCCAAGATATCTGTAGCCCATCTCTCCAAGAAAGGGACGATGCGTTGGCCTACGCGGCCACTATGCAGGCGCACGCGAACGGCGAGGCCCTGGTGGTGCAAGCGGCGCTACAGGTTGGAGGGGCAGGTGCTGGCCAAGGCGCTGGCCACCGGTTGTGGCTCGACCGCATCCAAGCTGCCAGCTGCAAAGGGACGGACGGTTTCCCAAATTTTGAGGGAGAAGTCCCCCGAGGTCGGCGAGTTGTACCTGGCTGCCCCTCTGCCACTGCCTGGTATCGATCTCAACATGGCAGTGAAAGGCTCGTCAGGTACTGGGCAAAGAAAGCCCCCCCAGGATGTTGCCGCCTGATACATTCGATCCGGATTACAGATTGTAGTATGATAAGATTTTTCCCTAGTAGACCTAGGTTTAATCGAACCTTGGGAAGCACTGCTAAAATTGTGCAAAGGAAACGTCTACAAGACTTGCTAGTTAATTTGATTTTATGATTACCGGACCTATCTAGTTTACTTTTAAGGGGGTTGTGTTCAATGATGGAAATAGGCCAGGGTTAAGGTTTCTCCTGCAGCTATGCATACATATATAACTGAAGCGCAATTTTGTAACAAATAAAATAGAGATATGAGATTTGTGAGCAGCACATCCGTAAATACTCTTGCGCCTAAAGCCAGAGGTGACACGATCCTCTTGGTCCAAGCACGATCCTCACAGCCGCGAGCAGCAAAAGTTATTAAGCATATGAATACAAACCAAAGCTTTAAACTAGATGATTGTGCCATGATCCCGAAGGAACCACCAAACATGTATCGTTACTTTCCCCTTTCTGAGTTCAGAGGATTAGTTTAACTATGGAGTTCCGGATTCTTACCCATGACATATGTGTTGAGAAGGTCCCAGCCTTTTTCCGCGTTAGTCATATAATTCCGGAGCCCATTGACTTCATTTTAAAGCTTCTTAATTGTGTCGTTGTCAACCTTGCGTTTAGTAACAAAATCCGCCTCTTTCTGGAGGAGCTCAGACTTTTTCTCCGCCAGCTGCTTCTCTGCATGCTCCCGCTTCGTTTCCGCCTCTGAGAGCTTTGACTCTAAGTCTTTGTATGCGGAGCGCAGGTTCTCGAACTCGGAGGAGGCGGTAGCAAGGGAGGAAGATGCACCTGTTAAAATTAAGTTAAAATCAATTCAAAGTCGGAAATTTGGAATAATGGTAAGCTTGTTCGGAACCATACATTGGGCTTCCGCCAATTTCTTTTCCAGTTCCTGAAAGAACATGTCCATTACCCCATGTGTGGTTTTGGTAATTAATGACAATCCCTATGGACTAACGGTTGCATTGAGAATCAATCTTAGGTCAAGTCCATAGCCATGTGTTGGACTCAAGGTTGCAAGATGGAGAAGACGGAGTACAATGATGAAGATGGTGTCGAAGAGAGACGAAGCCGGTATTGAAGATGAAGAGAGACGAAGACGGCGTAGAAGATGAATGAAGAAGGTGGCGTGCGTACAAGATCGAAGAAGACGGTGGCGTGTATGTTGGAGGAAGACGGTGGCATGTACAATGATGAAGAGGATGAAGACGGAGCTTTCGAGAGGAACACGCAAGGATAAGGTTTGTGCTCGATAGGATAGTGGATCGCATCATCGGAGAGAGCTCAAACCTTGCATACATTGCATCATGTTTCTTGGTTGTTCTTGGTTCTTATCCATGAGATGGGTTAGAGCTTGTGTTCATTCTCATGACAAGCTCTAGCTCATCGGAAACGGATTCCGGATGCATCGCATGTTGCATGTGCGAGGGTGATGATTTTCCCGATATACCATATTGAGAGGTTACACCTCTATGACCATGAGAAAATCATCACTCACTCTTTTCCATGTTTTCACCTTGTTTAGTGGTAGCTCTCATCGTCCTCTTTCCAACAAAATTGGTTTCATGTCATTCCGAGTTTCCTAGCTCGAGTTATGGTTTTTACATTGCATCATATTTGGAATAAGAAAAACTGCATATTGGGCCGGGCGGTACCACCGCTGGAGGTACCGGCCCAGTACCGTAACTATCTCTGTGGCCTCTGGAACCCAGTCCGGTACCGAACCGGTACTGGGCCGGTAGTACCGGCTGGCCCATTACGGTACCAAACCGGTACTGGGCCGGTACTACCGCACAGCCCGCCACCATGCGCCCAGCAGCTAGCCGCCTCTTGCCTTCTCCGCCTTGGGCCACACCCCGCACGCAGGCCCACCCGCGCCCAGCTCGCTCGCCCCACGCCGCACAGCGCCGCCCGCATCGATCGAGGGAGTGGCAACGCGTTGACCCGCTCCAGCCCTCGCGCTGTACGGCACAAGGTCTCCCGCGCGGGAGAACCACCTGCCGGCCCCACGCGCTACCGCTGCCCACCCGCACGCCGCATGCTGCTGCGCCTGCCCCTGCTCTGCCGCCGCTGCGCTGCATTTTCTCCTCTCTCTCTCCTGCGTTTTGATTCAGATTTGCTTCAGTTTTTGTACCAAGCGGTAGTACCGCTCCCACAACGGTACTACCGGTTTGGGGCATTTTCTGACCGTTTTCTGCGCAGTTCGCGCGTGAGCGGTAGTACCGCTCGGGCGCGAATCTGACCGTTTTTCCAGCCCAACAGCTATATTTCTGGGCCCCTATTTATACCTCTCTTCCACCTCCGACCAAATCACTTCTTCCCCTCCATTCTCTCTCCTCCATTATTGACCTTGAAGAGCTTTACCATCCTCTTGATCCCCCCACTATTTCTTTCATATTTTTGGGGGAAAGGATAGAGGAGATCTAGATCTAGATCTTGGAGTTATTTGGTGTTTCTCCACATATTTGTTCTTCCTCCCTTATTCCCCCAATAGCTTTTGTAGCTTTGTTGGAATTTGGGAGAGAAGAACTTGGACATCTTAGTGGTGTTCTTAGCCATTGCATTAGGTGCATCGGTTTGGGTTCTCTCAGTGGTTTCGATCTCGTAGAGGGCATGTTGACCTTAGTGGTGTTGTTGCCTTAGTGGCCTTGTTGCCTTTGTGGTGTTCTAGCATTTGTGGCCTTGTAGCCTTTTGTGGCTTTGTAGCCTTTGTGGCCTTGTCGTCTTTGTGGCGTTGTTGCCTTTGTGGTGTGGTAACCTTAGTGGCATTGTTGCCTTTGTGGAGTTTGTTAGCCTTTGTGGTTTTGGAGTCGGTTGTGGCGCATTGGTGTCTTGGTGGATTTTTTGCCGGTGTGGCGTGTTGTAGCCTCTTGTGGCCTTGTACTTGAGAGCCTCCGTGTTGTGGAGTTTCCTCAAGCTTGATACTTGGGAGTTTTCCCAAGCTTGTACGGGTTCGGTGACCACCCTCAAGGGTCCCTTAGTGGATCGAGGCTTTTCTCCTTGGAGGAAAGGCTCGAGGAGAATACGGTGGCCCTAGTGGCTCATTGGAGTGTCTCGTGCCTCCACACTGCTCCAACGGAGACGTAGCACCCTTGGGTGTGAACTTAAGGATACATCGTCGTCTCCTCGTGCACCGGTTACTTCTCAACCCGAGCTCCTTTACCTATGCGCTTTACATTGTGATATCTATCATGCTTGATGTTATACCTATCTTGTTATCACCTTGTTGCTCATCATGCTAGCATAGGTTGTTGGAGCACTTAGGCAAACCCCTAGTTGATAGGCTTTGAGCTTAACTAGTAAACACTTAGTTTTATTCCGCCTAGTTTAGCTCTCAAGTAGAAGTTTTTATACACCGCCTATTCACCCCCTCTAGGCGACGTCCTAGTACATTCAATTGGTATCAGAGCTAGGGCTCTCTTATCTTGTTGGGCTTCACCGCCTAGAGAGTATGACGTCGGCTAGAGGACTAGTGCATATTTCCACCTTTACATTTGATGGCACTAATTATGATGCTTGGAAATTATACATGCTTGATTATTTTAGGGGCATGCACCCACATGTGGAGAAAATTCTTGATATGGGTTTTTCTCCTCCTAAGGATCCACAAAATCCAACCTTTGAGGAGAAGAAAAACTCTTATCTAGATGCTCAAGCTACTAAAGTGCTTTGCCATGTTGTGAGTCATGTAGTGATTTCCTCCATCGCGCCTTTCCGGAGTGCTCATGAGTTTTGGACAAAGCTTCGAGATACATATGGTGGGTCCAAGACCATTGAGGATGATCGCACTCCTTCCACTTCACCAATGTGTGGTAAGACACAAGGTATTGGTATGGTGAGTGGTGATGAACATTGCATTGTTGATGGTGAGCCCTCTCTTGATGATTCTTCATCCATATCCCATTGCAATGTTTCATCTTTGGACTTGAACACTTATAGCACTATAAATGCTTTACATGCTAGTGTTGATAGTCCTTGCATGTCTTCATCCCATGTTGATATGCTTGCCTTGTCTTGTTGCCATAATGAAAATACTTTGCTTTCCTCTAGTATTTGTGTGACTAACAATGTAGAGGAAACCGAAGATACTATGGGCCAAGACAAGATCTTGGATGGAGCTTCAAGTAGTTCATCTTCTTCATCATCGCACGGTTCTTACACATGCCTTATGGCTAAGGCTTCTAAGGTATCTCCTTCCTTGGAACCCTATCTATCTAGTGATGATGAGGATGATGATATGGAAGGACTTAATGTTGCTTACTTAAACATGTTGGGTGAGTTGGTATTCCATGTTCTCCATGATAAGAAATTTGCTTGCCCTAACTTTATGAAAATCTTGGCTTTTTCCATTGAGAGCACAAAATTTATTGAGAAAATGGAAGAGCATGAGCGCGAGTATGCAAACGATATTGCAACTCTTAGTGAAGCTCTTGAAGAACAACAAACCACCAATGAATCTCTTGAGGAGACCTTTATTCTAGAGCTATCTAAAGTAAAGGAATCTAGTGATAGAGCTTTAGATGTGGCACATGATTTTCAAATTAAAAATGATGAGCTAGTAATTGCTCATGCTAAACTCCTTGAGGATTTTGAGCTTCTAAAAAATGGTTCTAGGACCATTGAGAGTGAGCTCATCAAACTCACCCAGTCACATGAGCAATTTAAGGCTCTGAACCTAATAGAGCTTGCTAAGTTGCCTTCTCCTTGTGCTATTATTGATGATGCTTGTGCTACTAACTCCACCTCTTGTGAAGCGTCCATCTTGAAGGAGAATGTTGAGCTAAGGGATCAACTTGCTTTGCTAACAAGCAATTATGAGAAATTGGAAGAAAGTCATGGAAAGCTTTCTAGCTCCCATGATGATCTTCTAGTCTCTCATGATTTGCTAAAGTTAGCTCATGAGGCTATCATGTCTAAGGTAAAATCTTGTGAGCCTCATGTGAGTACAAGCACTACCTCTCAAAATGCTATTTTGCCATGTGCTAGTGCTTTTAGTTCACCCACTCATGCTATTAATATATATTGTGGTGAACTACCTTCTATGCCTTGTTGCTCTACAAATCCATGTGCTAGTAATTCACCCACCCATGATATTGCTATATCTTGTGGTGAATTACATACCTTGCCTTGTTGCTCTAACAATAAAGCTTCCACTTCCTCTAGTACTTGTGTTGTTACTAACCATGTAGAGGAAATCGAAGAGCTTGAGGCCCAAGTCTCTTCTTCGAAGAAGGACTTGGTAAAGGGTCATGAAGGGAAGCAATCCCCAAATGACAAGAGTGGAATTGGATTCAACTCCAACAACAAGAACAAGTCCACCACGCACAAGCGGAAGAAGGGACAAGGGCATGTGAAGGACCCCGCCAAGATTGTGTGCTTCAAGTGCAAGATTGAAGGGCATCATGTTAGATCTTGCCCCTTGAAGAAGAAGCCACATGGCGAGAAGAAACAAGGGAAGCGGCCTCAAGATGGAGCTCATGGTCCACCTCAAGGCCAAGCTCAAGGTCTACCTCGACTTGAAGAAATGCCGCTACCCAAGAAGGATCAAGCCAAGGTTCCCGTTGTGGAGAAATCAAGTGAGAAGAAGGAGAAGAGAAGGACATGCTACATATGCCGTGAGAAGGGCCACATATCCTCCTTTTGCACTAGTGGTAACTCATCCAACCCTATCTTGATCGATGGTGCTTGATGTCTACGGGTGCTTCTATTCTTGTAGACAGTGTTGGGCCTCCAAGTGCAGAGGTTTGTAGAACAGCAGCAAGTTTCCCTTAAGTGGATTACCCAAGGTTTATCGAACTCGGGAGGAAGAGGTCAAAGATATCCCTCTCAAGCAACCCTGTAATCACAAAGCAAGAAGTCTCTTGTGTCCCCAACACACCAAATACACTTGTCAGGTGTATAGGTGCACTAGTTCGGCGAAGAGATAGTGAAATACAAGTAATATGGATGTATATGAGTGGTAATGGCAATCTGAATAAAATATGGCAGCGAGTAAACATGCAACAGAACAGTAAGTAAACGGTGTTTTCGTATTGGAAACAAGGCCTAGGGATCATACTTTCACTAGTGGACACTCTCAACATTGATCGCATAATAAATACTTCTTCTCAAATGTGCTACATACACTCTTGTTTGATAATGAACATCATTGCGTAGGATTACACGAACCCTCAATGCCGGAGTTAACAAGCTCCACAATTCCATGTTCATATTTAAGTAACCTTAGAGCATAATAGATCATTGCAAAATAAACCAAGAACTAACATAGTGCACACTATGAAGGAGGAATAGATCACATCAATACTATCATAATGATAATTAACTCCACAATCTACAAGAGATCGTGATCATAGCCTACGACAAGAACCACAGGGTGCACACACTAATCACCTTTACACCAAGTAGGAGGAATAGAACTACTTTAATAACATCACATGAGTAGCACACAACTAGTAGCGATACAAAGCTCATCATATGGATCTCAATCATGTAAGGCAGCTCATGAGATCATTGTATTGGAGTACAGAGAGAACCACATAGCTACGGTAGAGCCCTCAGCCCAGGGGAGACTCCTCCTCATCATGGGAACGGCGATGGCGGTGAAGATGGCGGTGGAGACGGCTTCGGGCACAATTCCCGGGCGTGCCGAACAGAGACGCTGTCCCCGAATCTTGATTTCGGATGGCGCGCTCCGGAAGGTTTTTCTCCGTATCGTGTCTCACGGCGGAGGTCGAATAGGCGAAGGGGAAGGGAGTCAGCAGGCCCCCCCTGGCCCCCGGCCGCGCCGGGGTGTGCCCCTGGGGCCCTCCGCCCTCGAAGCTTAGGAAATAGAATTTGGGGGAATTTCGAGAATATTTCGTGGTTAGGATTTCGAAACCAAAAGCAAAACAACAGCGGCCTTTCGGCATGTCGTCAATAGGTTAGTTCCGAAAATAATAATGACATATAATGTGTATAAAACATGTAGATATCATCAATAAAGTGGCATGGAACATAAGAAATTATAGATACGTTTGAGACGTATCAAGCATCCCCAAGCTTAGTTCTGCTCGTCCCGAGCAGGTAAAACGATAACAATGATAATTTCTTAAGTGACATGCCATCATAACCTTGATCATACTATTGTAAAGCACATGAGATAAATGCAGATTCGAAGCAATGATGAAGATAATGAGTAAACAAATGAATCACATAACAAAGACTTTTCATGAATAATACTTTCAAGACAAGCATCAATAAGTCTTGCATAAGAGTTAACTCATAAGCAATAAACTCTTAGTAGAAAGCTTTGAAACAACACAAAGGAAGATATAAGTTTCAGCGGTTGCTTTCAACTTTAACATGTATATCTCGTGGATAATTGTCAACACAAAGTAATATACCAAATGCAATAGGTAAACATGTAAGAATCAATGCACACAATTTACACAAGTGTTTGCTTCTAAGATAGAAAGAATAGGTAAACTGACTCAACAATAAGGTAAAAGAATGGTCCTTCAAAGAGGAAAGCATTGATTGCTATATTTGTGCTAGAGCTTTGATTTTGAAAACATATAGAGAGCATAAAAGTAAAGTTTTGAGAGGTGTTTGTTGTTGTCAACGAATGGTAGCACTCTAACCCCCTTGCAGACAAACCTTCAAAGAGCGGCTCCCATTTTATTTATTTTTGGGTGGCACTCCTTCCAACCTTTCTTTCACAAACCATGGCTAACCGAATCCTCGGGTGCCCGCCAACAATCTCATACCATGAAGGAGTGCCTTTTTATTTTAGTTTTATTATGATGACTCCTCCCCACCTTTGCTTTCTCAAGCCATGGCTAACCGAATCCTTCGGGTGCCGTCCAACAATCACATACCATGGAGGAGTGTCTATTTTTGTTAATTAATTTGGGACTGGGAATCCCATTGCCAGCTCTTTTTGCAAAATTATTGGATAAGCGGATGAAGCCACTAGTCCATTGGTGAAAGTTGCCCAACAAGATTTAAAGATAAACACCACATACTTCCTCATGAGCTATAAAACATTGACACAAATCAGAGGTGATAAATTTTGAATGGTTTAAAGGTAGCACTCAAGCAATTTACTTTGGAATGGCGTAGAAATACCATGTAGTAGGTAGGTATGGTGGACACAAATGGCATGAATATTGGCTCAAGTATTTGGATGCATGAGAAGTATTCCCTCTCGATACAAGGTTTAGGCTAGCAAGGTTATTTGAAGCAAACTCAAGTATGAAATGGTGCAGCAAGACTCACATATAAACATATTGTAAGCATTATAAGACTTTACATCGTCTCCTTGTTGTTCAAACACCTCAACCAGAAAATATCTAGACTTAGAGAGACCAATCATGCAAACCAAATTTTAACAAGCTCTATGTAATTATTCATCAATGGGTACAAGGTACATGATGCAAGAGCTTAAACAAGATCTATATGAGCACAACAATTGCCAAGTTTCACATTATTCAAGACATTATACCAATTACTACATGTAGCATTTCCCGTTTCCAACCATATAACAATTAATGAAGCAGTTTCAACCTTCGCCATGAAAATTAAAAGCTAAGAACACATGTGTTCATACGAACCAGCAGCGTGTCTCTCTCCCAAACAATCATTTATTCAAACAAAAACAAAAACAAAAGCATAAACGCTCCAAGTAAAGCACATAAGATGTGACCGAATAAAAATATAGTTTCACTAGAAGAAACGATAAGTTGTCGATGAAGAAGGGGATGCCTTGGGCATCCCCAAGCTTAGATGCTTGAGTCTTCTTAAAATATGCAGGGATGAACCATCGGGGCATCCCCAAGCTTAGACCTTTCACTCTTCTCGATCACATTATATCACCCTCTTCTATTGACCCTTGAAAACTTCCTTCACACCAAACTTCAAGCAAACTCATTAGAGGGTTAGTGCATAATCAAAAATTCACATCAAACATTCTTTTCACTTCTGGACATTGCATAATGCTACTGGACATTAATGGATCAAAGAAATAAATCCAACATAGCAAAAGAGGCAATGCGAAATAAAAGGCAGAATCTGTCAAAAACAGAACAGTCCGTAAAGACGAATTTAAAGCTGGCACCAGACTTGCTCAAATGGAAAAACTCAAAACTAATGAAAGTTGCGTACATATCTGAGGATCACGCTCGTAAATTGGCAGATTTTTCGAATTTTCTACAGAGAACTGTGCCCAGATTCGTGACAGACAGCAATGCTGTTTCGCAGCGATCCCAAATATAACATCAACTTTGACATAGAAACTTTACTTGGCACAAAAACATGATAAGGAGAGGTTGCTACAGTAGTAAACAACTTCCAAGACACAAATATAAAACAAAGTACTGTAGCAAAATAACACATGGGTTATCTCCCAAGAAGTTCTTTCTTTATAGCCATTAAGATGGGCTCAGCAATTTTGGTGATGCACCAGAAATAGTATTTGAAGCAAAAGAGAGCTTCAAGAGGCAATTCAAAACACATTTGAGCCTAACATGCTTCCTAGGCAAAAGAATCTTATACACAAATGAATTCATGAAGAGCAAAGTGGCAAGCATAAGAGGATAAAACACGAGTAACTTAAAGATTCTCAACATAAAGAGGGGAAGCTTAATATTATTAAGATGCATATAACCATATTTCCCTCTCTCATAATAACTTTCAGTAGCATCATTGATGAAATCCACAATATACCCGTCACTTAAAACATTCTTATCATGGTTCATATGCATAGAAGTATCATTAATTTTGGCATAACAAGAGTTATTCTCATTAATAGTAATTGGAGCAAGATTATTATCAAGAATTTGAACATGGTAAACAAGTTGCATATTAAAAGAATTGTTTTTGGCAAGCCCATCATAACTATGACAAGTTTCATAAGGATAATTGTAACATGTGTCATATACATCTCTATAGCAATCATCTAAACCTGAATATATAATATCAAGTAGAAGTCTCAAATATAGGATCTTCAAGCACAACATCCCCAAGCTTAGGGCTTTCAATATCATCGTTTAAGGGGACATGAATAATGCTATCATCATTACTTTCATAATCAGTACCAAAGAGATTTCCAATATCAAAGGTAGTGTGCTCATTCAAATCATGATCGCTAATGTATGTAAAGGGCATAGGAAGATCATCGTATTCAGATTCATTATCACAATAATCATTAGGAGCAACATACTTACGGTTACCTAGCGTTATCTCGTTCACGCGGGGATACGCCGTTACCTCTTTCTTTTTATTCTCCTTCTTCTTCCTCTTCTTCTTCTTCGTTCCCTTCTTCTTCTTCTTCTCCTTCTCCTCGTTCTCCTCATTCCCTTCTTTAGGAGGAAGAGGCTTGAAGGGTGGCTTGTCCGCATAACCTGATTTACTTTAGAAACAATAGAAGAAACTTGGGAGGATCCCTCCTTTTCATTAATTAGTTGAAAACACACAGCGGTCATCATATTTTGGCAAGGTGTCTTCTAAAATATTTTGTATGTAAGTATTTGTATGGCTATTATTAATGCAATAAGAAAGACAACCATGCAGGACATCATCAATATCAAGATCGTTAATATTTAACAAAGAAATTTTTCTTGATAAACTGTTCACACTTCAAAAATAAGGTAAGTTCATCATGCTGATTAGGAATAATTTCATCATCACAATACAAATTTGCAGCACTCATGGGGTTTGAATTATCATTGGAGGAACATTGAAAATTAAAATGACCAACTCTATGGCAAAGTTCACAAATAAAAGGATAGAGGGCACACACTTTTTCTCCAAGATCATCTAGAGCTCTAGACCACTTTCTAGTTTTTTCATTTCTGTGATGGATACAATATTCATCTTCTATTTGATTAATTCCACAAGGTCTATGTATTCCACAAAAATTAACATGCTTATAAGAAATAGCATTCTTAGGAGTTTGAGCATGCTTATTGCAATCATTAACAACAATGTCATTCTTCATGCAAGCCTCTTTAAAAGGTTCATGATACTTATCAAAATTCTTTTTAGGCAATTCTAAATGAGAAGCAAAGGCTTTATAAAGATTTGCAGCAACTTGAGAGTCAAGACCATAAGTAGCACTCATATTTCGAAATTTACCACTATCCATGAAAGTTTCAATGCATTCATAATCATAATTTATACGACTCTTTACCTTTGTCGTTCTCCCAATCTTCAGCGTTCTCCTTAATCCGATCGAGAAGGTCCCTTTTAAACTCTTCTTTATTGCTCGTGAATGATCCAGAACAAGTAGTATCCAGCAAGGTCTTATCTTGAAAAGAAAGTCTTGCATAGAAATTATCAATGATGATATTACCTGGAAGCTCATGATTGGGGCATTTGAGCATTAAAGTCTTCAATCTCTCCCATGCTTGGGCAATACTCTCTCCATCATGAGGCCAAAAATTATATATGGTTTCGATCTTTGTGAATTTCACTTGGAGGATAGAACTTAGAACAAAATAGAGGCATAATATCCTTCCAATCAAAAGAGCGCCCGTCCTCCAGTTTATACCAATGCGCAGCTTTACCAGACAGACATAGAGAATAGTTTCTTCTTCACTTCATCCATAGAGATACTTGCACACTTGAATAACCCGCATAATTCATGCAAAAGCAGTAAATGATTTCCGGATGGACAGTTCCATCCCCTTCATAGCGGTTATCCATAACACGTTCAATAATTTTCATAGGTATTTTATATGGAATACTTTCAGCGGTGGATTTAAAATATCAGAAGCATCATTAAAGTTATCGCATATGGGAGATAAAGCATTATCAGAACAAAATATTTCTTCCAAAGCGGAGAAGCTAAAAAGATTATTTTTATGTAAACCAGCTTCCCCAAGCTTAGACTTCTTCATAGCATTAGCAGTAATTGCATTCATACTAATAACATTGCTACTATCATGTAAATAAGGTTCCATAGGTTTTTTAATTTTCGCATCAAACCATCCATGTCTTAAATCAGGAAATAGAATAAGAAGCTCACTAATTTTTTGTTGTTTTCCATTATGCCTAACTAGTGAAAAATAAAAACAAGAAACAAAAAGATGCAATTGCGAGATCTAAAATAGCTTCGAGCACACACACAATGGCGCCGAAAAAGTACTGTTACCGGAACCGAAGTATGAGTGCCTTTTACCTTTCCTCCCAGGCAACGGCGCCAGAAAAAGTGCTTGATGTCTACGGGTGCTTCTATTCTTGTAGACGTGTTGGGCCTCCAAGTGCAGAGGTTTGTAGAACAGCGACAAGTTTCCCTTAAGTGGATTACCCAGGTTTATCGAACTCAGGGGAGGAAGGGTCAAAGATATCCCTCTCAAGCAACCTGCAATCACAAAGCAAGAAGTCTCTTGTGTCCCAACACACCAAATACACTTGTCAGTGTGTATAGGTGCACTAGTTCGGCGAAGAGATAGTGAAATACAAGTAATATGGATGTATATGAGTGGTAATGGCAATCTGAATAAAATATGGCAGCGAGTAAACATGCAACGGAACAGTAAGTAAACGGTGTTTTCAGTATTGGAAACAAGGCCTAGGGATCATACTTTCACTAGTGGACACTCTCAACATTGATCGCATAATAAATACTTCTTCTCAAATGTGCTACATACACTCTTGTTTGATAATGAACATCATTGCGTAGGATTACACGAACCCTCAATGCCGGAGTTAACAAGCTCCACAATTCCATGTTCATATTTAAGTAACCTTAGAGCATAATAGATCATTGCAAAATAAACCAAGAACTAACATAGTGCACACTATGAAGGAGGAATAGATCACATCAATACTATCATAATGATAATTAACTCCACAATCTACAAGAGATCGTGATCATAGCCTACGACAAGAACCACGGGGTGCACACACTAATCACCTTTACACCAAGTAGGAGGAATAGAACTACTTTAATAACATCACATGAGTAGCACACAACTAGTAGCGATACAAAGCTCATCATATGGATCTCAATCATGTAAGGCAGCTCATGAGATCATTGTATTGGAGTACGAGAGAGAGATTAACCACATAGCTACGGTGAGCCCTCGGCCGGGGAGAACTACTCCCTCCTCATCATGGGAACAGCGATGGCGGTGAAGATGGCGGTGGAGACGGCTAGGGGGCAATTCCCCGTCCCGGCGGCGTGCGGACAGAGACTTCTGTCCCCGAATCTTGATTTCGCGATGGCGGCGGCTACGGAAGGTTTTCTCCGTATCGTGGTCTGTCGGGGTTTTTAGGTCAAAGAGGCCTAAATAGGCGAAGAGAGAGAGTCGGAGGGGCCACGGGGTGCCCACACCCTGGGGGCGCGGGCCCGCCCGGGTGTGGTGTGGGGCCCCTGGCTCCCCTCTCGTCCCTCCGGTGCTCTGGAAGCTTCCGGGAAAAATAGGAATTTGGGCGGTGATTTCGTCCGATTCGAGAATATTTCGTTACTAGGATTTCGAAACCAAAAACAGCGAAAACAGCAATGGCCTTTCGGCATCTTGTCAATAGGTTAGTTCCGGAAAACGCATAATAATGACATATAATGTGTATAAAACATGTAGATATCATCAATAAAGTGGCATGGAACATAAGAAATTATAGATACGTTTGAGACGTATCAGTGCTTATTCTCTTTGCAAGGATAAAGTTGGAAATGGGTTTGCCAAATATATGGGCACTCAATGTGGTTTCTCAAAAAGAACCATTTGGGTTTCCAAGCCTATTGTGACTAACTTCTTAGGACCCAACTTGGTTGGGGACCATCAAGCCAAAATTTGATCAATAGGTACAAGTGGAGGGCATGGAGGCTTGACTAGTTCATGAAGACTTGGGGGATCTTCATCATTCTCACTTCCTCAAGTCAAGTACTATTCCTTTCATCCTTTACCCATGCTCCTCCTTGCGGTAACGAGTCCTCAACTCCTTTACATTGAAAGCTACTCGCTCCCCTTTCACATGTGTTGGTTTTGTACCTTGCATGTGGTTGTGTATGTTGTGCTTCCTACTTGCTTATCTTGCTTCCATGCTTATATATGTTGGGTGGCACATCATGTACAATTGTTGTTTGTTGAGCCTATTGCATCTTATTGATATCTTAGTTGTTGGCTCATGTGAGAAATTAATGGACTATCCCATTTTGGGGGAGTGATATGCTTTGTGCATTTCACAATCCTAAAATGTGCGACATGATGAATTAAAATTCTATAATGTCCATTAACTATCTCACTTGGTTCTTATTTGCCTCTTGCATGAAAAATGTCTTTATCACATTATGGGGGAGTATTATGCTTTGTGCATCTTACAAGCCTAGAAAATGTGAACATTTGAGGTTGTGTCACATAGAATTGATATTTTAGATTATCTTGTTCCTATGTGACATGTTTGCTCAAACAAATCCCACTTTACCATATGTTTATTTGTTGTGAAGATAATCTTGGACATACTCACAAACTACCATATGGATATTTCCTAAATACCACTTGTCCTTGGACAATTGGTAATAAATTGTGCGGTATTGTTCCGGATCATCCTCACACTTGGCTCATGTGCTCAATCGCTTCATTTCTTGCCAAGAATTTGTCCTTGTGGGTTAGACTCCCATATGTCTTCCTTGCTTTCTTTGGGAGTTGGCTATCTCATTACTTGATATTTGGTTTTACTTACCTAAAATGAGATAAGTCCTTGAGCATGCTTGTTTTGGATATCTTGCTCTATTTCTCTTGTACCTATCTTGTGTGTGCATGTTTCTTTGTGGATAAATATCTTTGTGATGTTGTCCACTTAGAGAAACTTATATACATGAGAGATGGTGCATATCTTTTGATATCCCTCTTTGTTGGAGTCCATTCTTTCCATTCTTGTTTGTCTCTTGATGGCTCCACAAAGAATTTGATATGAGTGCTCATTTTATCCTATTTGCATCTTCAAGCACTCATATTTGATTTTGGCACAAGCTTTGTTTTACTTACTTCTTATTAAGCTTGTGTTTCTTTTTGGTTCATTGATTGCTTGCTTCATTTGTCGAAGCTTTCTCACCTTCATATCCTCTTGCAATCTTTGATCCTCAATATAGTTTGATTTCCTCCGAATATTCGTCATTGAATATGTGCATTTGATTTCACTCACAATTATGAGAAATGCACAACTTATGGAGCAACGCTCACTATATTGGCCTTCTAAACCTTTCGTCCATTTTGGCAATCGATGCCAATGGGGGAGAAGTTTGGAGGGTTTAAGGGAATTGCTTTTGTTGGTTCTTAAGCATTTGCCTTTCATGCCTTGCATTTGTTGCTTTGCATGGTTGAATATTTAGAGGATACTCCGCTAGGCTTTAATTGCCGGTATATGCAATGAAATTCATGTTCATTCACACATGCATATATTATGGGGGAGTTTGTTCTAAATATTCAACTTGGGGTTATTTGCAAAATTTCATATTTAAACCCTCTCAAAGAGATTGTCATCAATTACAAAAATGGGGAGATTGAAAGAACATGTCCATTACCCTATGTGTGGTTTTGGTAATTGATGACAATCCCTATGGACTAACGGTTGCATTGAGAATCAATCTTAGGTAAAGTCCATAGCCATGTGTTGGACTCAAGGTTGCAAGATGGAGAAGACGGAGTACAATGATGAAGATGGTGTCGAAGAGAGAAAGCCGTGTTGAAGATGAAGAGACGAAGACGGCGTAGAAGATGAGTGAAGACGGTGGCGTGCGTACAAGATCGAAGAAGACGGTGGCGTGTATGTTGGAAGGAAGACGGTGGCATGTACAATGATGAAGAGGATGAAGGCAGACTTGCCGACTCGAGAGGAACGCGCAAGGATAAGGTTTGTGCTCGATAGGATAGTGGATCGCATCATCGGAGAGAGCTCAAACCTTGCATACATTGCATCGTGTTTGTTGGTTGTTCTTGGTTCTTATCCATGAGATGGGTTAGAGCTTGTGTTCATTCTCATGACAAGCTCTAGCTCGTCGGAAACGGATTCCGGATGCATCGCATGTTGCATGTGCGAGGGTGATGATTTTCCCAATATACCATATTGAGAGGTTACACCTGTATGACCATGAGAAAATTATCACTCACTCTTTTCCATGTTTTCACCTTGTGTAGTGGTCGCTCTCGTCGCCTAACATGGGCATACCTTTCGGGTACCCATTATTAGTATACCTGGCTCGGTCCAATATAGAGAAGACCCAATATGGAGAAGGCCCAACAAGGCAACCCGAAGAAGTAGTCGACTAGGACTCTTGTAAAACCCTAGGCTGGTTGCATATATAAAGCTAGCCGGGGCACCGAAATAAAGGGCCAAGAGATAGACATAGAGATAGACAACATAGCTACGCCTAGCGGCACCTTGTAAAGATACTTGTGCTCATATAGTGGATTGCTAGCGGCACGTAGGGATCCTCCACCGAGGACCCGAAGCTGGGTACGTCGTGTGCCTAATCTCGTCCCCGGAATCTCCATCGTCGCTCTCTCCCCGAAACCCTAGTCTACAATCCGTAGGCATTGGCGAGGTGTTCCCTCGTCAATTGGCGCCGACCGTGGGAATCGCAGCGACTGGATTTTGTCATCCGGGCGGGATCAATCGATTTCTTCATCAACAATGTTTAGTCCGCGAAAGCTGGAGCGCCATCTTCGCCTTGTGAAGACGCTAGTCGCATCAATTGGAGAAGGGCGTCTGATCTATACCGGAGAGAGAAGCACACGTTTTGTGTCTGGCTGGATCGGAGCAGGAGAAAACATCTCACGATTCTGTTTCTTCATGGTTCTTTAACTACTAGAAACAACCCGCGTGTGTCAGCCATGGCGTGCGCGAATTCTGTCTAACTTTTTTTTCTTTCTAACTTTAACTAATGGTTTCTTCTCTTGGTATTTTGCAAATCTGATCTGCTAATGATTCCTGGCTGAATCCGTCTACCGTGGCGACACGGAAAAAGTATCCGGGTTGTCGCCTCGTTGTTAACCAAAGCTGAATACTCACAACCATCATAGACTCGGCCGATTCAACGCAGTCGAATAAAATCCAACTCAATCGCCGCTCAGATTTCATCCGACACGACAATCAGGTGTTATTGTTATATATCTAGTTAATTACTATTCGCAATATTTATCTCGCTAAATATTTTTTGGCTCGTACTATTATTTGCTCGCGGAATTTTTTGCGCCGTAATATCATTGCAGATCAGAACAAACTTCGACTACTTTGCTTCGACGACCCTATTTGTCATTGCGCACTCGCCACGTTCGGGGGCTCACCCACCGTGAACTCGACGATTCTCTCCTCCATGCCGACTACTTCCACCGTATCAAATATTTTCGGCTAAACGCCACACGGCTCCGCTGCATCAAGTACATCCGCTTCGTCGACTCCATCTTCCGGACGACCTACTTCCACCTCGACTTCGCCGCATCCAACAATAAAGCTAAGTGTTCCTTTCCCAAGAGTCAATTATTATTCATTTTCGCCACACCCGAATACTCGGGGGCTGCAATATTGCATTATTACAACAAATTTACCCGACATTCCGGGACTGCGCCATTATTTCATTACCACAAACATACTCGGTTACTTGGTGAATTTCTTTTCTTCGGCTCTGGATATATCTTCTCCGACTCAGTGGAATTATTTTCTTCGGCTCAGTGGAATTATTTTCTTCGACTTAGTGAATTTATCTTCTTCGGAACAGTGGATTTATCTTCTTCGGCTTGCTGGATTGTTTCTCTTCGGGCTATTATTGGTTCACTCTTATACAATATTACCCGATGCGTTTCCTGGACAATGGATTCATCTTCTATGGTTATTACTAGAACTATTTTCTTCGGATCAGTGGATTCATCTTCTATGATATCAGCGGATTCATCTTCTATGATTATTACTGGATTCTTCGGGCCAATGGATTCATCATCTATGATATCGACGGATTTATCTTCAATACATGCTCTATATTTAATAGCGTAATCTTCAATATGGATTCATCTCAAATACTTCATCTGGGACCCATCTTCGTATATTATTGTCTATGGCTTCATCTTAAATGGCTTCACCAAATATGACGCCGCGACTCCATCAACTTATTTCGACGTCACGCCTAACGCTCGGGGGCTCGACAATGATTTCGCCTCGGGTCACAACTGCGACACAACAATCATGACATCACCTCAACAACGCTCGGGGGCTCGGCTATTTCTTCATCAATAATTTTGCGGCATCCACTTTTGCTATTTGGTGGTTTCTACTTTGGCTAGATTTCTTATCTACACTCGAAGACTTCATTATGCATCGACTTCGACGTGTCCAAAAAGCTAAGTGTTCTTTTATTTTGCACAAAGTTGATTATCGTTTACTTTCGTTGCACCCGACACTTGGGGGCTGCGTGGCATATATTCACTTTACATATCATCAAATCTGAGCGTCTGACACCGCATGCGCAAAAGAGAGTCAAGGAAAAGATAGAAAAAGTTTGTTTATTTATGCAGGAGAAAGCCGACGAAATTGTCTACAAAAGAGAACCCGACGAAATTGTCCAAAGGGAGAACTCGTCGAAATTGTCTTCAAGAAAGAACAGGACCCGAAAAATTATCTTCAAAAGGTCCCGAAAAATTATCTTCAAGGAGGTCCCGAAAAATTATCTTCAAGGAGGTCTCGAAGAATTATCTTCAAAAGGTCCCGAAAAATTATCTTCAAGAGGTCTCGAAGAATTATCTTCAAGAAGGACCCAAAGAATTTGTCAAGGAGGACCCGAAGAAATTTTCTTCAAGAAAGAACTCGACGAAATTTTCATCAAGGAGAAAAAAAGAGAGAGATGGAAAAATCTTCGGGTCCATTGACTTGTCATATTCTTCGGGGCAAGAGCATCGGTGATGAACCCGACAATATAGAAGAATCCAATATATTCGGCTGTCTCATCACGCCCGAGAAAAATATAGAAGAGCCCGTAAAATGGGTCATTGCATCAGCCGAACAAGGCACTCGACAATATATTCTCAGAGCGCTAAAAGTCGCAAATAATCTGAATGCCGCAAAACTTTGCGAAGGTAAGACCCCGGATCCGTTATGTGTGGCGTGGCACCGTCTCCGACGTCGGTTTGCTACTTTTTCGTATCAACAGATTCGAAAAAATCTAACGGACGCGTTAGGTACCCGATAAAACATGACTGGGACTCGACAGAATGGTAAGTCCTTAAGCGGCACGTGACGAATTACGCCAGGTCCCGAGATCATGTCCAGGGACGTGATCTTGAAGTAGGTTCTTGTGGGATTGCCACAAGAGCAGTTAACGGGTACTTGATCCGTCAGATGAACTAGCCCCATTTACCATTATCCCTGAACAACATAAATAGCAACGGCCTGGAGTCGATAAAAAGAGGGGTTGCGCCCAGAAATATGGTTAAGTTCGTTATTGAGTAGTACAACTTGAGTCTATGCCCAGGTGCAAGCACGCCCATAGGCTCGGGGGCTACTCTTATCAGAGCATTGTTCACCCTCCCGATAAGATACAAGAAAGAGGAAAAATTGTGGTGTCGATTAAAAGCAAGTTGAGCCTACACCCAAGTGCAAACACTTGGTTGTAGCCTCGGGAACTACTCCCATCGGGAGCGCTGGTCGCGCACCCGGTAGAAATATGAAGGACATCTATGG
This sequence comes from Lolium multiflorum, assembly GCA_030979885.1. Taxonomy (NCBI): domain Eukaryota; kingdom Viridiplantae; phylum Streptophyta; class Magnoliopsida; order Poales; family Poaceae; genus Lolium; species Lolium multiflorum. Next base: position 170,263,843 of record CM061750.1, read on the forward strand.
CAATTCAGGTTTGTAGACTCAACTCGATTCTACGACTCGAGTGGAGCCTACTCCCATCGGGAGCACATGGATTTCATCAAGTCTTCGAGAAATATAGTTAAGTTCTTCATCGAGTAGTACAACTTGAGTCTATGCCCAAGTGCAAGCACTTGCCCATAGACTCTGGGGCTACTCCCATCGGGAGCGCTGCCGCGCACCCAATAATTTCAAGAATCGTCGACATCATCTACGCTATACATGATCTACGACATGGACCTCGCCTTGTATTTCTTCGACTTCGGAGATGGTTATGCTTGGAGTTTCTACGCAAGTCTTCGACTTCCCTATAAACTCGGGGGCTACTGACATGGGCATACCCTTCGGGTACCCATTATTAGTATACCTGGCTCGGCCCAATATAGAGAAGACCCAATATGGAGAAGGCCCAACAAGGCAACCCGAAGAAGTAGTCGACTAGGACTCTTGTAAAACCCTAGGCTGGTTGCATATATAAAGCTAGCCAGGGCACCCGAAATAAAGGGGGGAAGAGATAGACATAGAGATAGACAACATAGCTACGCCAATGGCGGCACCTTGTAAAGATACTTGTGCTCATATAGTGGATTGCTAGCAGCACGTAGGGATCCTCCACCGAGGGGACCCGAAGCTGGGTACGTCGTGTGCCTAATCTCGTCCCCGGAATCTCCATCGTCGCTCTCTCCCGAAACCCTAGTCTACAATCCGTAGGCATTGGCGAGGTGTTCCCTCGTCATCGCCCTCTTTCCAACAAAATTGGTTTCATGTCATTCCGAGTTTCCTAGCTCGAGTTATGGTTTTTACATTGCATCATGTTTGGAATAAGAAAAACTGCATATTGGGCCGGGCGGTACCACTGCTGGAGGTACCGGCCCAGTACCGTAACTATCTCTGTGGCCCCTGGAACCCAGTCCGGTACTGAACCGGTACTGGGTCGGTAGTACCTGCTGGCCCATTATGGCACCAAACCGGTACTGGGCCGGTACTACCGCACAGCCCGCCACCATGCGCCCAGCAGCTAGCCGCCGCTTGCCTTCTCCGCCTTGGGCCACACCCCGCACGCAGGCCCACCCGCGCACAGCTCGCTCGCCCCACGCCGCACAGTTCCGCCCGCATCGATCGAGGGAGTGGCAGCGCGTTGACCCGCTCCAGCCCTCGCGCTGTACGGCACAAGGTCTCCCGCGCGGGAGAACCACCTGCCGGCCCCACGCGCTGCCGCTGCCCACCCGCACGCATGCTTGCTGCGCTTGCCCCCGATCTACCGCCGCTGCGGCTGCTCCTCTCTCTCTCTCCTGCGTTTGATTCAGATTTGCTTCGGTTTTACCAAGCGGTAGTAGCTCAACACGGTACTACGGTTTGGGGCGTTTTCGACCGTTTTCTCGCAGTTCGCGCGCGAGCGGTAGTACCGCTTTGACAAGCGGTAGTACCGCCCGGGCGCGAATCTGACCGTTTTTCCAGCCCAACAGCTATATTTCTGGCCCCCTATTTATACCTCTCTTCCACCTCCGACCAAATCACTTCTTCCCCTCCATTCTCTCTCATCCATTGTTGACCTTGAAGAGCTTTACCATTCTCTTGATCCCCCCACTATTTCTTGCATAGTTTTGGGGAAAGGATAGAGGAGATCTAGATCTAGATCTTCACCAATTGAATCCCTCTCCAAGTCAGGGAATCTTGCTAGATCTAGATCTTGGAGTTATTTGGTGTTTCTCCACATATTTGTTCTTCCTCCCTTATTCCCCCAATAGCTTTTGTAGCTTTGTTGGAATTTGGGAGAGAAGAACTTGGGCATCTTAGTGGTGTTCTTAGCCATTGCATTAGGTGCATCGGTTTGGGTTCTCTCCGTGGTTTCGATCTCGTAGAGGGCATGTTGACCTTAGTGGTGTTGTTGCCTTAGTGGCCTTGTTTCCTTTGTGGTGTTCTAGCCTTTGTGGCCTTGTAGCCTTTTGTGGCTTTGTAGCCTTTGTGGCCTTGTCGTCTTTGTGGCGTTGTTGCCTTTGTGGTGTGGTAGCCTTAGTGGCGTTGTTGCCTTTGTGGAGTGTGTTAGCCTTTGTGGTTTTGGAGCCGGTTGTGGCGCGTTGGTGTCTTGGTGGCTTTGTTGCCGGTGTGGCGTGTTGTAGCCTCTTGTGGCCTTGTACTTGAGAGCCTCCGTGTTGTGGAGTTGCCTCAAGCTTGAAACTTGGGAGTTTTCCCAAGCTTGTACGGGTTCGGTGACCACCCTCAAGGGTTCCTTAAGTGGATCGAGGCTTTTCTCCTTGGAGGAAAGGCTCGAGGAGAATACGGTGGCCCTGGTGGCTCATTGGAGTGCCTCGTGCCTCCACACCGCTCCAACGGAGACGTAGCACCCTTGGGTGTGAACTTCGGGATACATCATCGTCTCCTCGTGCACCAGTTACTTCTCAACCCGAGCTCCTTTACCTATGCGCTTTACATTGTGATATCTATCATGCTTGATGCTATACCTATCTTGTTATCACCTTGTTGCTCATCATGCTAGCATAGGTTGTTGGAGCACTTAGGCAAACCCCTAGTTAATAGGCTTTGAGCTAAACTAGTAAACACTTAGTTTTATTCCGCCTAGTTTAGCTCTCAAGTAGAAGTTTATACACCGCCTATTCACCCCCTCTAGGCGATGTCGACATTCGGTTCGCAATTTTTTTCCTTGGTACTGGATATCATCACCGCCTCAGAGTGACGCGACGGCTAGAGGGATGTTTTGTCATTCGTAATGCAGCGCCTGTTGTTCATGTAGAAGTCGGAGCATGGATAAGTTTTATGTGTAGATTCTTTCGAAGCATCATTGCCGGAAAAATTCCGCCATGGCGCTTGGGGGCTACCACGACACTTTAAAAAAATTTAGTTTGTTTCACTCAAAGTATCAAGGTGCTAACTATGGCTAGTTTCCGCCTAGATACTTGGGGGCTACTAGGAATATTGGTTTACCTTGCGCTTGACGAGCAGCTGGTCGAAGAAGTCGCTGATTTCCTTCTTGTAGAGCTGGATCTCGGAAGAATCAACGCCAGCCTTACCCCATGCATTGCTCAACATGGAGTTCAGCAGGTCCTGCTCAAGTTCCCACTTTTCCAGCTCCGTTAGTTTGTGGAAGAACTTATGTGAATCCATTTTCTTCTTGAGAAACCAAAGAGGCCAAAGGAACATTGTTTGGATCCATAGGAGCATTATTATTTGCAAGCATAGACATAATAGCATCAATCTTATCACTCAAAGTAGAAGTTTCCTCAACATAATTTACCTTTTACCTTGTGGAGCTCTCTTGGTATGCCACTCCGAATAATTTATCATCATATTGTCCAGAAGTTTTGTAGCCGCCCCAAGGGTCATAGACATAAAAGTGCCTCCAGCAGCTGAATCCAATAAGTTTCTTGAAGAAAAATTTAGTCCTGCATAGAAGGTTTGAATAATCATCCAAGTAGTCAGTCCATGAGTGGGACAATTTTTAACCGAAGATTTCATTCTTTCCCAAGCTTGGGCAACATGCTCAGTATCAAATTATCTAAACTTCATAATATCATTTCTAAAAGATATAATTTTAGCAGGAGGATAATATTTTCCAATAAAAGCATCTTTGCATTTAACCCAAGAATCAATACTATTTCTAGGCAAAGATAGCAACCACTCTTTAGCTCTACCTCTTAATGAGAAAGGAAACAATTTCAACTTAATAATATCACCATCTACATCCTTATATTTTTGCATCTCACATAGCTCAACAAAATTGTTGAGGTGAGAAGCAGCATCATCAGTACTAACACCAGAAAATTGCTCTTTCATAACAAGGTTCAACAAGGCAGGCTTAATCTCATAAAAAGCTGCTTCAGGAGCAGGTGGAGCAATGGGTGTGCAAATAAAATCATTGTTGTTGGTGCTAGTAAAATCACACAACTTAGTATTCTCAGGAGTAGCCATTTAATAAAAATAATGCAAGCAACAGAAATAAAAGCTATACTAATTTTTTTGGATTTACGATATAAAATGCAAACAAGATAAAAATAAAGTATGCAAGCAAAACAATAACAAAGTAAAAGAGTTGAGAGTGAGAGACTCCCCTCGCAGAAGAGATGCTTTTCTCCCCGGCAACGGCGCCAGAAAATTCTTGATGGTGCTTGACGGGGCTTGATGTAGTGTATTGATTATTCCCCGGCAACGGCGCCAGAAAATCTTGCTGAGCGCTTGACGGGGAGATGTGGTGTAACTTTTCTTCGCCAGACAACGAGCGTGATGACCCACAAGTATGGGGATCGCAACATCTTGAGGGAAGTAAACCCAAATTTATTGATTCGACACAAGGGGAGGTAAAGAATACTTATAAGCCTTAACAACTGAGTTGTCAATTCAGCTGCACCTGGAAAAGCACTAGTAACAGGGGTGATGTGAAAGCAGCAGTAATATGAGAGCAGTAGTAATAGTAACACAACAGCAGTAGCAGTAATATGAGAGCAATGGCACCAGAAAATAGTTGATACTACTTCCAATGACATGTAGGAACAAGTATATGATGATGAAAGATGGACCGGGGTTCCCAGCTATCTACGCTAGTGGTAACTCTCCAATAACAAGTGTTGGGTGAACAAATTACAGTTGGGCAATTGATAGGTGATGCGCGTAAATGTACGCGTCCGTTGGGAACCCCAAGAGGAAGGTATGATGCGCAGGGCAAGTTTCCCTAAAGAAACCAAGGTTTAATCGAACCAGGGAGGAGCCAAGAAGCACGTTGAAGGTTGATGGTGGCGAAATGTGATGCGGCGCAACAACAGGGATTCCGCCAACGTGGAACCCGCACAACACAACCAAAGTACTTTGCCCCAACGAAACAATTGAGGTTGTCAATCTCACCGGCTTGCTGTAACAAAGGATTAAACGTATGTGTGGAAGATGATTGTTTGCAAGAAAACAAAAACAAGTATTGAAGAGATTGTATGCGATAAAGAATAGGACCGGGGTCCACAGTTCACTAGAGGTGTCTCTCCCATAAGATAAAAGCATGTTGGGTGAACAAATTACAGCGGGCAATTGACAATTAGAGAAGGGCATAACAACGCATATACATGATATGATAAATATAGTGAGATTTAATCTGCATTACGACAAAGTACATAGACCGCCATCCAACTGCATCTATGCCTAAAAAGTCCACCTTCAGGTTATCATCCGACCCCATTCAGTATTAAGTGGCAAAGCAACAGACAATTGCATTAAGTATGGTGCGTAATGTAATCGACAACTACATCCTTAGACATAGAATCAATGTTTTATCCCTAGTGGCAACAGCACATCACAACCTTAGAACTTTCTGTCACTGTCCCATGTATCAATGAAGGCATGAACCCACTATCGAGCATAAATACTCCCTCTTGGAGTTAAGAGCAAAAACTTGGCCAGAGCCTCTACTAATAACGGAGAGCATGCAAGATCATAAACAACACATAAACAATAGATTGATAATCACCATAACATAGTATTCTATCCATCGGATCCGACAAACACAACATATAGTTATTACAGATAGATGATCTTGATCATGTTAGGCAGCTCACAAGATCCAACAATGAAGCACAACAAGGAGAAACCCATCTAGCTACTGCTATGGACCCATAGTCCAAGGGTGAACTACTCACTCATCACTCCGGAGGCGACCATGGCGGTGTAGAGTCCTCCGGGAGATGACCCCTCTCCGGCAAGGTGCGGAGGCGATCTCCGAATCCCAGAGATGGGATTTTGCGGCGGCGGCGTCTCGGAAGGTTTTCCGTATCGTGGCTCTCGGCACGGCGCGACGGAGGCTATTGTAGGCGGAAGGGCAGGTCAAGCAGGGGCACACCATAGGTCGGCATGCGAGGGGGGCCGCGCCTGGTGTCGCCACCTTGTGGCCCCGCCCGACTCTCCTTTGGTCCTTCGGAAGCTTCGTGCAAAAATAGGACCGGGCGTTGATTTCGTCCAATTCCGAGAATATTTCGTTACTAGGATTTCTGGAACCAAAACAGAGAAAAAGAATCGGCTCTTCGCATCTTGTTAATAGGTTAGTTCCAAAAATGCGTAAATACGACATATAATGTGCATAAAACATGTAGATATCATCAATAATGTAGCATGGAACATAAGAAATTATCATACGTTGGAGACGTATCATCCCTGCTTAGTTCTGCTCGTCCCGAGCATGTAAACGATAACAAAGATACTTCAGTGACATGCCATCATAATCTTGATCATACTATTGTAAACATATGTAATGAAAGCAGCGATCAAAACAATGGTAATGACATGAGTAAACAACTGAATCATAAAGCAAAGACTTTTCATGAATAGTACTTCAAGACAAGCATCAATAAGTCTTGCATAAGAGTTAACTCATAAAGCAATAAATCAAAGTAAAGGTGTTGAAGCAACACAAAGGAAGATTAAGTTTCAGCGGTTGCTTTCAACTTATAACATGTATATCTCATGGATATTGTCAACATAAAATAATATAACAAGTGCAATATGCAAGTATGTAGGAATCAATGCACAGGTGTTTGCTTCTAAGTGGAGGGAGATAGGTAAACTGACTCAAATAAAGTAAAAGAATGGTCCTTCAAAGAGGAAAGCATCGATTGCTTTATTTGTGCTAGAGCTTTTATTTTGAAAACATGAAACAATTTTATCAACGGTAGTAATAAAGCATATGAGTTATGTAAATTATATCTTACAAGTTGCAAGCCTCATGCATAGTATACTAATAGTGCCCGCACCTTGTCCTACTTAGCTTGGACTACCGGATCTTTGCAATGCCATGTTTCAACCAAGTGTCACAAAGGGGTACCTCCATGCCGCTGTACTAAGGAGAAAGCTCGCATTTTGGATTTCTCGCTTTTGATTATTCTCAACTTAGACATCCATACTGGGACAACATGGACAACAGATAATGGACTCCTCTTAAATGCATAATTAAGCATGTAGCAACAATTATTATTCTCATATGAGATTGAGGATATATGTCCAACTGAAACTTCCACCATGATTCATGGCTTTAGTTAGCGCCCAATGTTCTTCTCTAACAATATGCATGCTCCAATCATTAAGGTGGTAGATCCTTCATCAAGACGGACATGCATAGCAACTCACATGATATTCAATAAAGAGTAGTTGATGGCGTTCCCCGAAGCATGGTTATCGCACAACAAACAACAATAAGAGATAAAGTGCATAAGTACATATTCAATACTACGATAGTTTTAAAGCTATTTTGTCCCATGAGCTATATATTGCAAAGGTGAATGATGAAATTTTAAAGGTAGCACTCAAGCAATTTACTTTGGAATGGCGGAGAAATAACATGTAGTAGGTAGGTATGGTGGACACAATGGCATAGTAGTTGGCTCAGGATTTTGGATGCATGAGAAGTATTCCTCTCGATACAAGGTTTAGGCTAGCAAGGTTATTTGAAGCAAACTCAAGGATGAACCGGGGCAGCAAAACTCACATAAAAGACATATTGTAAACATTATAAGACTCTACCGTCTTCCTTGTTGTTCAAAACTCAATACTAGAATTATCTAGACCTTAGAGAGACCAAATATGCAAACCAAATTTTAGCAAGCTCTATGTATTTCTTCATTAGTAGGTGCAAAGTATATGATGCAAGAGCTTAAACATGAGCAAACAATTGCCAAGTATCACATTATCCAAGACATTTTAAATTACTACATGTAGCATTTTCCAATTCCAACCATAACAATTTAACGAATAAGAAACTTCGCCTTGAACATTATGAGTAAAGCTAAGGACATATTTGTCCATATGCAACAGCGGAGCGTGTCTCTCTCCCACAAAGTGAATGCTAGGATCCATTTTATTTAAACAAAAACAAAACAAAAACAAACCGACGCTCCAAGTAAAGAACACAAGATGTACCGAATAAAAATATAGAGAGGAACCCGATGATGTTGTCGATGAAGAAGGGGATGCCTGGGCATCCCCAAGCTTAGACGCTTGAGTCTTCTTAAAATATGCAGGGGTGAACCAAGGGGCATCCCCAAGCTTAGAGCTTCCCTCCTCTTGATCATAGTATATCATACTCCTCTCTTGACTTGAAAACTTCCTTCACAAAACTTCAAGCAAACTCATTAGAGGGTTAGTGCACAATTAATAATTCACACATTCGGGTGACACAATCATTCTTTACACTTCTGGACATTGCATAAAGCTACTGGACATTAATGGATCAAAGAAATTCATCCAACATAGCAAAAGAGGCAATGCGAAATAAAAGGCAGAATCTGTCAAAAACAGAATAGTTCGTAAAGACGAATTTTAAGTTGCACCACACTTGCTCAAATGGAAAAACTCAAAACTAATGAAAGTTAGACATATCTGAGGATCACGCTCGTAAATTGGCAGATTTTTAGAATTTTCTATACGAGAACTTGTGCCTAGATTCGTGATGAGATGCAATGCTGTTTCAGCGATCCCAAATATAACATCAACTTTGACATAGAAACTTTACTTGGCACAAAAACATGATAAGGAGAGGTTGCTACAGTAGTAAACAACTTCCAAGACTCAAATATAAAACAAAGTACTATAGTAAAAACATGGGTTATCTCCCATAAGCGCTTTTCTTTAACGCCTTTCAGCTAGGCGCAGAAGTGCAAATCAAGTAACATCAAGAGTAGAGCATCAACATCATAGCTTGTTCTAATAATAGAATCAAAAGGCAACTTCATTCTCTTTCTAGGAAATGTTCCATACCTTTCTTGAGAGGAAATTGATATTTAATATTACCTTCCTCATATCATAAATAACACCAACGGTTCGAAGAAAAGGTCTTCCCAACACAATAGGACAAGATGCATTGCATTCGATATCCAAGACAACAAAATCAACGGGGACAAGGTTATTGTTAACCGTAATGCTTACATTATCAATCCTCCCCAAAGGTTTCTTTTTAACATTATCGGCAAGATTAACATCCAAATAACAATTCTTCAATGGTGGCAAGTCAAGCATATCATAAATCTTTTTAGGCAAGAAATACTTGCACCAAGATCACATAAAGCATTACATTCAAAGTCATTGAATTTCATTTTAATGATGGGCTCCCAACCATCTTCTAACTTTCTAGGAATAGAAGTTTCAAGTTTTAGTTTCTCTTCTCTAGCTTTTATGAGAGCATTTGTAATATGTTTTGTAAAGGCTAAATTTATAGCACTAGCATTAGGACTTTTAGCAAGTTTTTGTAAGAACTTTATAACTTCAGAGATGTGACAATCATCAAAATCTAAATCATTATGAGCTACAGCAATGGGATCATTATTCCCAAGGTTGGAAAAAATTTCAGCAGTTTTATCACAAGCAGTTTCAGCAGTTTTAGCAATTTCAGGCAGTTTTGTTCGCTTTGCACTAGGAGTAGAAACATTGCCAACACCAATTATTTTACCATTGATAGTAGGAGGTGCAGCAACATGAAGAATTAACATTACTAGTGGTGGTAATAGTCCAAACTTTAGCTACATTATTCTCTTTAGCTAGTTTTTCATTTTCTTCTCTATCCCACCTAGCACGCAATTCAGCCATTAATCTTATATTCTCATTAATTCTAACTTGGATGGCATTTGCTGTAGTAGTAATATTATTATCAATATCATTATTAAGCATAACTTTCAATTTTAAAAGATTAACATCGGAGGCAAGTCTATCAACTCTAGAAGCAATAGTATCAATTTTATCAAGCTTTTCCTCAACAGGTTTGTTAAAAGCAGTTTGTGTACTAATAAATTATTTAAGCATAGCTTCAAGACCAGAGGGTACACTCCTATTATTGTTGTAAGAATTCCCATAAGAATTACCATAACCATTACCATTAGCGGAAGGATATGGCCTATAGTTATTACCAGAGTTGTTCCTATAAGCATTGTTGTTGAAATTATTATTTTTAATGAAATTCACATCAACATTTTCTTCTTGAGCAACCAATGAAGCTAAAGGAACATTATTTGGATCTACATTAGATCTACCATTCACAAGCATAGACATAATCACATCAATCTTATCACTCAAGGAAGAGGTTTCTTCAACATAATTTACCTTCTTACCTTGTGGAGCTCTTTCTGTGTGCCATTCAGAGTAATTTATCATCATATCATCAAGAAGCTTTGTAGCCGCCCCAAAGTGATGGACATAAAGGTACCTCCAGCAGCTGAATCCAATAAATTCTGCGAAGAAAAATTTAGTCCTGCATAGAAGGTTTGGATGATCATCCAAGTAGTCATCCATGGGTTGGGCAATTCTTTACCAAAGTTTTCATTCTCTCCCATGCTTGAGCAACATGTTCAGTATCTAATTGCTTAAAATTCATTATGCTACTTCTCAAAGATATAATTTTAGCGGGAGGATAATATCTACCAATAAAAGCATCCTTGCATTTAGTCCATGAATCAATACTATTCTTAGGCAAAGATAGCAACCAATCTTTAGCTCTTCCTCTTAATGAGAAAGGAAACACTTTCAGTTTAATAATATCACCATCTACATCCTTATACTTTTGCATTTCACAAAGTTCAACAAAATTATTGAGATGGGCAGCAGCATCATCAACTAGCACCAGAAAATTGATCTCTCATAACCAGGTTCAGTAAAGCAAGTTTAATTTCAAAAAATTCTGCTAGTAGCAGGTGGAGCAATAGGTGTGCATAGGAAATCATTATTATTTGTGCTAGTGAAGTCACACAACTTAGTATTCTCAGGGGTATTCATTTTAGCAACTTAAATAAAACAAACTAGATAAATTAAATGCAAGTAACTAATTTTTGTGTTTTTGATATAGAGAGCAAGACAATAAATAAAGTAAACTAGCAACTAATTTTTTGTGTGTTTTGTTTAGGTGCAGCAAACAAAGTAGTAAATAAAATAAAGCAAGACAAAAACAAAGTAAAGAGATTGAGAAGTGACTCCCCAGCGTGTCTTTGATCTCCCTGCAACGGCGCGAGAACCGGCTTGATGCGCGTAAATGTATACGTCCGTTGGGAACCCCAAGAGGAAGGTATGATGCGCACAGTGGCAAGTTTTCCCTCGGAAAGAAACCAAGGTTTAATCGAACCAGGAGGAGCCAAGAAGCACGTTGAAGGTTGATGGTGGCGAAATGTGATGCGGCGCAACAACAGGGATTCCGGCGCCAACGTGGAACCTGCACAACACAACCAAAGTACTTTGCCCCAACGAAACAGTGAGGTTGTCAATCTCACCGGCTTGTACAACAAAGGATTAAACGTATTGTGTGGAAGATGATTGTTGCAAGAAAACAAAAAACAAGTATTGCAGTAGATTGTATGCGATGTAAAGAATAGGACCGGGGTCCACAGTTCACTAGAGGTGTCTCTCCCATAAGATAAAAGCATGTTGGGTGAACAAATTACAGTCGGGCAATTGACAATTAGAGAAGGGCATAACAATGCATATACATGATATGATAAATATAGTGAGATTTAATCCGGGCATTACGACAAAGTACATAGACCGCCATCCAACCGCATCTATGCCTAAAAAGTCCACCTTCAGGTTATCCGAACCCCATAGTATTAAGTTGCCAAAAGATAATTGCATTAAGCATGGTGCGTAATGTAATCGATAACTACATCCTTAGACATAGAATCAATGTTTATCCCTAGTGGCAACAACATCACAACCTTAGAACTTTCTGTCCTTGTCCCAGGAATGAAGGCATGAACCACTATCGAGCATAAATACTCCCTCTTGGAGTTAAGAGCAAAAAATTGGCAGAGCCTCTACTAATAACGGAGAGCATGCAAGATCATAAACAACACATAAACAATAGATTGATAATCACCATAACATAGTATTCTCTATCCATCGGATCCCGACAAACACAACATATAGTATTACAGATAGATGATCTTGATCATGTTAGGCAGCTCACAAGATCCAACAATGAAGCACAACAAGGAGAAGACGACCATCTAGCTACTGCTATGGACCCATAGTCAAGGGGTGAACTACTCACTCATCACTCCGGGCGACCAGCGGTGTAGAGTCCTCCGAGATGAATCCCCTCTCCGGCAGGGTGCCGGAGGCGATCTCCTGAATCCCCCGAGATGGGATTCGCGGCGGCGTCTCTGGAAGGTTTCCCGTATCGTGGCCTCGTATGGGGCTTCGCGACGGAGGCTGTTGCTAGGCGCAGGTCAGCAGGCGGCACGAGGGGCCCACACCATAGGTCGGCGCGGCCAGGGCCAGGCCGCGCCGCCCTGTGGTGTCGTCACCTCGTGGCCCCACTTCGACTCTCCTTCGGTCTTCTGGAAGCTTCGTGCAAAAATAGGACCCTGGGCGTTGATTTCGTCCAATTCCGAGAATATTTCGTTACTAGGATTTCTGAAACCAAAAACAGCAGAAAACAGCAACTGGCTCTTCGGCATCTTGTTAATAGGTTAGTTCCAGAAAATGCGTAAATACGACATATAATGTGCATAAAACATGTAGATATCATCAATAATGTAGCATGGAACATAAGAAATTATCGATACGTTGGAGACGTATCAGCATCCCCAAGCTTAGTTCTGCTCGTCCCGAGCAGGACGATAACAAAGATAATTTCTGAAGTGACATGCCATCATAATCTTGATCATACTATTGTAAACATATGTAATGAATGCAGCGATCAAAACAATGGTAATGACATGAGTAAACAATGTGAATCATAAAGCAAAGACTTTTCATGAATAGTACTTCAAGACAAACATCAATAAGTCTTGCATAAGAGTTAACTCATAAAACAATAAATCAAAGTAAAGGTGTTGAAGCAACACAAAGGAAGATCAAGTTTCAGCGGTTGCTTTCAACTTATAACATGTATATCTCATGGATATTGTCATCATAAAGTAATATCATAAGTGCAATATGCAAGTATGTAGGAATCAATACTCACAGTTCACACAAGTGTTAGCTTCTTAAGGTGGAGGAAGATAGGTAAACTGACGCTCAACATAGAAGTAAAAAGAATGGTCCTTCAAAGAGGAAAGCATCGATTGTTGTATTTGTGTAGAGCTTTTATTTTGAAAACATGAAGCATGATTTTGTCAACGGTAGTAATAAAGCATATGAGTTATGTAAATTATATCTTACAGGTGCAAGCCTCATGCATAGTATACTAATAGTGCCGCACCTTGTCCTACTTAGCTTGAACTACCGGATCTTTGCAATGCCATGTTTCAGCCAAGTGTCACAAAAGGGGTACCTCCATGCCGCTGTACAAAGGTCTAAGGAAGCTCGCATTTTGGATTTCTGGCTTTTGATTATTTCTCAACTTAGACATCCATACGGGACAACATGGACAACAGATAATGGACTCCTCTTAAATGCATAATTAAGCATGTAGCAGCAATTATTATTCTCATATGAGATTGAGATTGTACGTCCAAGCTAAAACTTCCACCATGATTCATGGCTTTAGTTAGTGACCCAAAATTTCTTCTCTAACAATATGCATGCTCCAATCATTAAGGTGGTAGATCCTTGATACAAGACAGACATGCATAGCAACTCACATGATATTCAATAAAGAGTAGTTGATGGCGTTCCCAGAAGCATGGTTATGCACAACAAGCAACTTAATAAGAGAAAGTGCATAAGTACATATTCAATACTACGATAGTTTTTAAGGCTATTTTGTCCCATGAGCTATATATTGCAAAGGTGAATGATGAAATTTTAAAGGTAGCACTCAAGCAATTTACTTTGGAATGGCGGAGAAATACCATGTAGTAGGTAGGTATGGTGGACACAAATGGCATAGTAGTTGGCTCAAGGATTTTGGATGCATAGAAGTTCCCTCTCGATACAAGGTTTAGGCTAGCAAGGTTATTTGAAGCAAACTCAAGGATGAAACGGTGCAGCAAAACTCACATAAAAGACATATTGTAAACATTATAAGACTCTACACCGTCTTCCTTGTTGTTCAAAACTCAATACTAGAATTATCTAGACCTTAGAGAGACCAAATATGCAAACCAAATTTTAGCAAGCTCTATGTATTTCTTCATTAATAGGTGCAAAGTATATGATGCAAGAGCTTAAACATGAGCACAACAATTGCCAAGTATCACATTATCCAAGACATTTTAGAATTACTACATGTAGCATTTTCCAATTCCAACCATATAACAATTTAACGAAGAAGAAACTTCGCCATGAACATTATGAGTAAAGCCTAAGGACATATTTGTCCATATGCAACAGCGGAGCGTGTCTCTCTCCCACAAAGTGAATGCTAGGATCCATTTTATTCAAACAAAACAAAAACAAAAACAAACCGACGCTCCAAGTAAAGAACACAAGATGTGATTGAATAAAAATATAGTTTCAGGGGAGGAACCTGATGATGTTGTTGATGAAGAAGGGGATGCCTTGGGCATCCCCAAGCTTAGACGCTTGAGTCTTCTTAAATATGCAGGGGTGAACCACGGGGGCATCCCCAAGCTTAGAGCTTTCACTCCTCTTGATCATAGTATATCATACTCCTCTCTTGACCCTTGAAAACTTCTTTCACACCAAACTTCAAGCAAACTCATTAGAGGGTTAGTGCACAATTAATAATTCACACATTCAGAGGTGACACAATCATTCTTTACACTTCTGGACATTGCATAAAGCTACTGGACATTAATGGATCAAAGAAATTCATCCAACATAGCAAAAGAGGCAATGCGAAATAAAAGGCAGAATCTGTCAAAAACAGAACAGTCCGTAAAGACGAATTTATAAATGGCACCAGACTTGCTCAAATGGAAAAACTCAAAACTAATGAAAGTTGCGTATATATCTGAGGATCACGCTCGTAAATTAGCAGATTTTTTAGAATTTTCTATGACTTGTGCAGATTCGTGACAGATAGCAATGCTGTTTCTGCGCAGCGATCCCAAATATAACATCAACTTTGACATAGAAACTTTACTTGGCACAAAAACATGATAAGGAGAGGTTGCTACAGTAGTAAACAACTTCCAAGACTCAAATATAAAACAAAGTACTATAGTAAAAACATGGGTTATCTCCCATAAGCGCTTTTCTTTAACGCCTTTCAGCTAGGCGCATAAAGTGCAAATCAAGTAACATCAAGAGTAGAAGCATCAACATCATAGCTTGTTCTAATAATAGAATCAAAAGGCAACTTCATTCTCTTTCTAGGGAAGTGTTCCATACCTTTCTTGAGAGGAAATTGATATTTAATATTACCTTCCCTCATATCAATAACAACACCAACGGTTCGAAGAAAAGGTCTTCCCAACACAATAGGACAAGATGCATTGCATTCGATATCCAAGACAACAAAATCAACGGGGACAAGGTTATTGTTAACCGTAATGCGCATTATCAATTCTCCCCAAAGGTTTCTTTTTAACATTATCGGCAAGATTAACATCCAAATAACAATTCTTCAATGGTGGCAAGTCAAGCATATCATAAATCTTTTTAGGCATAACAGAAATACTTGCACCAAGATCACATAAAGCATTACATTCAAAGTCATTGAATTTCATTTTAATGATGGGCTCCCAACCATCTTCTAACTTTCTAGGAATAGAAGTTTCAAGTTTTAGTTTCTTCTCTAGCTTTTATGAGAGCATTTGTAATATGTTTTGTAAAGGCTAAATTTATAGCACTAGCATTAGGACTTTTAGCAAGTTTTTGTAAGAACTTTATAACTTCAGAGATGTGACAATCATCAAAATCTAAATCATTATGAGCTAAAGCAATGGGATCATTATTCCCAAGGTTGGAAAAATTTCTGCTTTTATCACAAGCGCTTCAGCAGCTTTAGCAATTTCTGGCAGCTTTGTTCGCTTTGCACTAGGAGTAGAAACATTGCCAACACCAATTATTTTACCATTGATAGTAGGAGGTGCAGCAACATGTGAAGAATTAACATTACTAGTGGTGGTAATAGTCCAAACTTTAGCTACATTATTCTCTTTAGCTAGTTTTTCATTTTCTTCTCTTCCCACCTAGCACGCAATTCACCATTAATCTTATATTCTCATTAATTCTAACTTGGATGGCATTTGCTGTAGTAGTAATCTTATTATCAATATCATTATTAGGCATAACTTTCAATTTTAAAAGATTAACATCAGAGGCAAGTCTATCAACTCTAGAAGCAATAGTATCAATTTTATCAAGCTTTTCCTCAACAGATTTGTTAAAAGCAGTTTGTGTACTAATAAATTATTTAAGCATAGCTTCAAGACCAGAGGGTACACTCCTATTATTGTTGTAAGAATTCCATAAGAATTACCATAACCATTACCATTAGCAGAAGGATATGGCCTATAGTTATTACCAGAGTTGTTCCTATAAGCATTGTTGTTGAAATTATTATTTTTAATGAAATTCACATCAACATTTTCTTGAGCAACCAATGAAGCTAAAGGAACATTATTTGGATCTACATTAGATCTACCATTCACAAGCATAGACATAATCACATCAATCTTATCACTCAAGGAAGAGGTTTCTTCAACAGAATTTACCTTCTTACCTTGTGGAGCTCTTTCCGTGTGCCTTCAGAGTAATTTATCATCATATCATCAAGAAGCTTTGTAGCCGCCCCCAAAGTGATGGACATAAAGGTACTCCACAGCTGAATCCAATAAATTCCCAAGAAAAATTTAGTCCTGCATAGAAGGTTTGGATGATCATCCAGTAGTCACCATGGGTTGGGCAATTCTTTACCAAAGATTTCATTCTCTCCCATGCTTGAGCAACATGTCAGTATCTAATTGCTTAAAATTCATTATGCTACTTCTCAAAGATATAATTTTAGCGGGAGGATAATATCTACCAATAAAAGCATCCTTACATTTAGTCCATGAATCAATACTATTCTTAGGCAAAGATAGCAACCAATCTTTAGCTCTTCCTCTTAATGAGAAAGGAAACACTTTCAATTTAATAATATCACCATCTACATCCTTATACTTTTGCATTTCACAAAGTTCAACAAAATTATTGAGATGGGCAGCAGCATAAACTAACACCAGAAAATTGATCTCTCATAACCAAGTTCAGTAAAGCAGGTTTAATTTCAAAGAATTCTGCTGTAGTAGCAGGTGGAGCAATAGGTGTGCATAGGAAATCATTATTATTTGTGTTTGTGAAGTCACACAACTTAGTATTTTCAGGGGTATTCATTTTAGCAACGGTAAATAAAACAAACTAGATAAAGTAAATGCAAGTAACTAATTTTTTTGTGTTTTTGATATAGAGAGCAAGACAGTAAATAAAGTAAAACTAGCAACTAATTTTTTTGTGTGTTTTGTTTAGGTGCAGCAAACAAAGTAGTAAATAAAATAAAGCAAGACAAAAACAAAGTAAAGAGATTGAGAAGTGAAGACTCCCTGCAGCGTGTCTTGATCTCCCGCAACGGCGCTGTAAACAAAGCTTGATGCGCGAAATGTACACGTCCGGGGGGAACCTCAAGAGGAAGGTATGGATGCGACAAAGGCAAGTTTTCTGAAAGAAACCAAGGCTTAATCGAACCAGAGGACAAGCACGTTGAAGGTTGATGGTGGCGAAATGTGATGCGGCGTCAACAGGGATCCGGCCAACGTGGAACCTGCACAACACAACCAAAGCTTTCTTGCTCCCAACGAAATGTGAGGTTGTCAATCTCACCGGCTTGTCGTAACAAAGGATTAAACGTATTGTGTGGAAGATGATTGTTTGCAAGAAAACAATAAAACAAGTACAGTAGATTGTATGTAAAGAATAGGACCGGGTCCACAGCTCACTAGAGGTGGTTCCATAAGATAAAAGCATGTTGGGTGAACAAATTACAGTCGGGCAATTGACAAATAGAGAAGGGCATAACAATGCATATACATGATATGATAAATATAGTGAGATTTAATCCGGGTATTACGACAAAGTACATAGACCGCCATCCAACCGCATCTATGCCTAAAAGTCCACCTTCGGTTATCATCCGAACCCCATTCAGTATGTTGCAAAGCAACAGACAATTGGCATGAAGTGGTGCGTAATGTAATCGACAACTACATCCTTAGACATAGAATCAATGTTTTATCCCTAGTGGCAACAGCACATCACAACCTTAGAACTTTCTGTCACTGTCCCAGGTATCAATGAAGGCATGAACCCACTATCGAGCATAAATACTCCTTCTTGGAGTTAGAGCAAAAACTTAGAGCCTCTACTAATAACGGAGAGCATGCAAGATCATAAACAACACATAAACAATAGATTGATAATCACCATAACATAGTATTCTCTATCCATCGGATCCCGACAAACACAACATATAGTATTACGATAGATGATCTTGATCATGTTAGGCAGCTCACAAGATCCAACAATGAAGCACAACAAGGAGAAGACGACCATCTAGCTACTCGCTATGGACCCATAGTCCAGGTGAACTACTCACCATCACTCCGAGGCTACCATGGCGGTGTAGAGAGTCCTCCGGGAGATGATCCCCTCTCCGGGTGCCGGAGGCGATCTCCTGAATCCCCCGAGATGGGATTCGCGGCGGCGGCGTCTCGGAAGGTTTTCCCGATCGTGCTCTCGGCACTGGGACACACGGAGGCTATTTGTAGGCGGAAGGGCAGGTCAAGAGGCGGCACGAGGCTCACACCAAGGTCGGCGCGGCCAGGGCCGGGCCGCGCCGCCCGTGGTGTCGCCACCTCGTGGCCCCACTTCGACTCTCCTTCGGCTTCCGGAAGCTCTGCAAAAATAGGACCCTGGTTGATTGGCCCAATCCGAGAATATTTCTACTAGGATTTCAAAACCAAAAACAACAGAAAACAAAGAATGGCTCTCGCATCTTGTTAATAGGTTAGTTCCAAAAAATAAATACGACATATAATGTGCATAAAACATGTAGATATCATCAATAATGTATGAAACATAAGAAATTATCGATACGTTGAGACGATCAGCATCCCTTAAGTTTAGTTCTATCGCCCCGAGGTGAAAACGATAAGATAATTTCTAAGTGACATGTCATCATAATCTTGATCATACTATTGTAAACATATGTAATGAATGCAGCGATCAAAACAATGGTAATGACATGAGTAAACAACTGAATCATAAAGCAAAGACTTTTCATGAATAGTACTTCAAGACAAGCATCAATAAGTCTTGCATAAGAGTTAACTCATAAAGCAATAAATCAAAGTAAAGGTGTTGAAGCAACACAAAGGAAGATTAAGTTTCAGCGGTTGCTTTCAACTTATAACATATATCTCATGGATATTGTCAACATAAAGTAATATAACAAGTGCAATATGCAAGTATGTAGGAATCAATGCACAAGTGTGTTTGCTTCTTAAGGTGGAGGAAGATAGGTAAACTGACTCAACAATAAAAGTAAAAGAATGGTCCTTCAAAGAGGAAAGCATCGATTGTTGTATTTGTGCTAGAGCTTTTATTTTGAAAACATGAAACAATTTTGTCAACGGTAGTAATAAAGCATATGAGTTATGTAAATTATATCTTACAAGTTGCAAGCCTCATGCATAGTATACTAATAGTGCCCTCACCTTGTCCTACTTAGCTTGGACTACCGGATCTTTGCAATGCCATGTTTCAACCAAGTGTCACAAAGGGGTACCTCCATGCCGCCTGTGAAAGGTCTAAGGAGAAAGCTCGTTGGATTTCTCGCTTTTGATTATTCTCAACTTAGACATCCATACCGGGACAACATGGACAACAGATAATGGACTCCTCTTAAATGCATAAGCATGTAGCAACAATTATTATTCTCATATGAGATTGAGGATATATGTCCAAACTGAAACTTCCACCATGATTCATGGCTTTAGTTAGCGGCCCAATGTTCTTCTCTAACAATATGCATGCTCCAATCATTAAGGTGGTAGATCCTTCAGACAAGACGGACATGCATAGCAACTCACATGATATTCAACAAAGAATAGTTGATGGCGTCCCCAGAAGCATGGTTATCGCACAACAAGCAACTTAATAAGAGATAAAGTGCATAAGTACATATTCAATACTACGATAGTTTTTAAGGCTATTTTGTCCCATGAGCTATATATTGCAAAGGTGAATGATGAAATTTTAAAGGTAGCACTCAAGCAATTTACTTTGGAATGGTGGAGAAATACCATGTAGTAGGTATGGTGGACACAAATGGCATAGTAGTTGGCTCAAGGATTTTGGATGCATGAGAAGTATTCCCTCTCGATACAAGGTTTAGGCTAGCAAGGTTATTTGAAGCAAACTCAAGGATGAACCGGTGCAGCAAAACTCACATAAAAGACATATTGTAAACATTATAAGACTCTACACCATCTTCCTTGTTGTTCAAAACTCAATACTAGAATTATCTAGACCTTAGAGAGACCAAATATGCAAACCAAATTTTAGCAAGCTCTATGTATTTCTTCATTAGTAGGTGCAAAGTATATGATGCAAGAGCTTAAACATGAGCACAACAATTGCCAAGTATCACATTATCCAAGACATTTTAGAATTACTACATGTAGCATTTTCCAATTCCAACCATATAACAATTTAACGAAGAAGAAACTTCGCCATGAACATTATGAGTAAAGCCTAAGGACATATTTGTCCATATGCAACAGCGGAGCGTGTCTCTCTCCCACAAAGTGAATGCTAGGATCCATTTTATTCAAACAAAACAAAAACAAAAACAAACCGACGCTCCAAGTAAAGAACACAAGATGTGACTGAATAAAAATATAGTTTCAGGGGAGGAACCTGATGATGTTGTCGATGAAGAAGGGGATGCCTTGGGCATCCCCAAGCTTAGATGCTTGAGTCTTCTTAAAATATGCAGGGGTGAACCACGGGGGCATCCCCAAGCTTAGAGCTTTCACTCCTCTTGATCATAGTATATCATACTCCTCTCTTGACCCTTGAAAACTTCCTTCACACCAAACTTCAAGCAAACTCATTAGAGGGTTAGTGCACAATTAATAATTCACACATTCAGAGGTGACACAATCATTCTTTACACTTCTGGACATTGCATAAAGCTACTGGACATTAATGGATCAAAGAAATTCATCCAACATAGCAAAAGAGGCAATGCGAAATAAAAGGCAGAATCATTAAAATGAACAGTTCGTAAAGACGAATTTTAAAGTGGCACCATACTTGCTCAAATGGAAAAACTCAAAACTAATGAAAGTTGCGTATAATGTGCATAAAACATGTAGATATCATCAATAATGTAGCATGGAACATAAGAAATTATCGATACGTTGGAGACGTATCAATAGGATTGAAATAGCATTAAGACAGAACATCAAGATTATTAATCATGTAGGCATGTTTTCCATATATAGTCATACGTGCTCGCAATGAGAAACTTGCATAACATCTTTTGTCCCAGCCGGTGGCAGCCGGGCCTCTAGGGAATCTACTGGAAATTAAGGTACTCCTTTTAATAGAGCACCGGAGCAAAGCATTAACACTCCGTGAAAACATGTGATCATATCTAAGCCTTTCCCTCCAGTTGTCCCAATTTCTGTCACTTTGGGGCCTTTGGTTCCGGACATAGACATGTGCATACAACTTGTAGATACAATCTAAGCAATAAGTATAGAGCTTAAATCTAAGATCATGCCACTCGGGCCCTAGTGACAAGCATTAAACACAACAAGATTGCAACAACAATAACTTCACAAACTTTATAGATAGACTAATCATAATGTAACAATCCATCGGATCCCAACAAACACAACACCGATTACATCAGATGAATCTCAATCATGTAAGGCAGCTCATGAGATCATTGTATTGAAGTACATGGGGGAGAGTACCAACTAGCTACAGCTAGAACCCGTAGTCCATGGGGGAACTACTCACGGAGCATGATGGAGGCGGTGGCGCTGGATGGAGATGGCTTCCTGGGGCACTGTCCCCGTGCGTGCCAGAAATAGATTCTGTCCCCGAATTGAGTTTCGCACATGCGGCGCCCCCGGAGTCTTTCCGGAGTTTCACACCAGACGCGCTTAGGTCGAAAGGGGTCTTATAGGCGAAGAGGCAGCGCAGAGGTGCCCGGGCCCCCCTCACAGGCCGGGCGCGGTGTGTCCGGGCCGCGCCCTTATTGTGTGGTGGCCCTCTGGCCCGCCTTCGACTCTCCTTCGGTGTTCTGGGGTCTTCCGGAAAAAATAAGATACTGGGTCTTTGTTTCGTCGAATTCCGAATATTACTCCGAACAGCCTTCTGAACCAAAAACAAATGTAAAACAGAACGGCACTGGCATCTTGGTAATAGGTTAGTTCCGTAAAACGCATAAAAACATTATAAAGTGTGAGCAAAACATGTAGGTATTGTCATAAAACAAGCATGGAACATCAGAAATTATAGATACGTTGAGACGTATCAGCATCCCTGCTTAGTTCCTACTCGTCCTCGAGTAGGTAAACGATAAAAAGAATAATTTCTGTAGTGACATGCTACTTACATAACCTTGATCATACTATTGTAAAGCATATGAGATGAATGAAGTGACTCAAGGCAATGATCTATAGTTGCTAACAAATAGATAACATATAGCAAAACTTTTCATGAATAGTACTTTCAAGACAAGCATCAAAAGTCTTGCATAAGAGTTAACTCATAAAGCAATAAATTCAAAGTAAAGGCATCGAAGCAACACAAAGGAAGATATAAGTTTCAGCAGTTGCTTTCAACTTTCAACATGCATATCTCATGGATAATTGTCAACACAAAGTAATATGATGAATGCAAATAAGCAAGTATGTAAGAATCAATGCATAGTTGACACAAGTGTTTGCTTCTAAGATAAAGAGTAGGTAAACTGACTCAACATAAAGTAAAAGAAAGGCCCTTCGCAGGGAAGCATGGATTAAATCATGTGCTAGAGCTTTTCAAGTTTTGAAATCATATAGAGAGCATAAAAGTAAAGTTTTGAGAGGTGTTTGTTGTTGTCAACGAATGGTAATGGGTAGTCTAACTACCTCGTCAACCAGACTTTCAAGAGCGGCTCCCATGAAGGACGTTATCTCTACTAGCAAGGTAGATCATCCCTCTTCTCTTTTGTTTACACATGTATTTTAGTTTAGTTTTTATTTTTTTTATTTTTTAGATGACACTCCTCCCAACCTTTTTCTTTCACAAGCCATGGCTAACCAAATCCTCGGGTGCCTTCCAACATTCTCATACCATGAAGGAGTGTCTATTTGCAAAATTAAGTTGCTTACTGATAGATCAGGCAAAACATGTGAAGAGAATTATTAATGCAAGTTAATTAATCGGGGCTGGGAACCCCATTGCCAGCTCTTTTTGCAAAATTATTGGATAAGCGGATGAAGCCACTAGTCCATTGTGAAAGTCTATCAGAAGTAAATGACAAGATCGAAAGATAAAACACCACATACTTCCTCATGAGCTATAAAACATTGACACAAATAAGAGATAATAGCTTTTGAATTGTTTAAATGTAGCACATGAAGTATTTGCTTGGAATGGAAGGAAATACCACATAGTAGGTAGATATGGTGGAAACAAATGGCATAGGTTTTGGCTCAAGGTTTTGGATGCACGAGAAGCATTTCCTCTCAGTACAAGGCTTTGGCTAGCAAGGTTGTTTGAAGCAAACAAAAGTATGAACCGGTACAGCAAAACTTACATAAGAACATATTGCAAGCATTATAAGACTCTACACTGTCTTCCTTGTTGCTCAAACACTTTTACCAGAAAATATCTAGACCTTAGAGAGACCAATCATGCAAACCAATTTCAACAAGCTCTACGGTAGTTCTCCACTAATAGGTTTAAACTACATGATGCAAGAGCTTAATCATGATCTACTTGAGAGCTCAAAACAATTGCCAAGTATCAAATTATTCAAGACAATATGAAGCATTTTCTGTTTCCAACCAAATAACAATAAGTGCAGCGGTTTTCAACTCCGCCATGAACATTAAAATAAAGCTAAGAACACCATTCATATGAAAAAGCGGAGCGTGTCTCTCTCCCACACAAGGATTGAATCCGATTTATTCAAACACAAACAAAAATAAAAACAAACAGACGCTCCAAGTAAAAGCACATATGATGTGACCGAATAAAAATATAGTTTCAACAGAAGAAACCTGATAAATTGTTGATGAATAAGGGGATGCGTTGGGCATCCCCAAGCTTAGACGCTTGAGTCTTCTTGAAATATGCAGGGATGAACCACGGGGGCATCCCCAAGCTTAGGCTTTTCACTCTTCTTGATCATATATCATCCTCCTCTCTTGACCCTTGAAAACTTCCTTCACACCAAACTTCTCATAAACTTCATTAGAGGGGTTAGTACTCAAAAAACTTTAATCCACTTTAGTCCTGTAGTGACACATTGCAAGAACTCAATAAAACATTAGCTACAGCTCTCCACGTCTAGAAAGCCTCACTTAAAGTCCACAAGAGACAATGCAAAAAACAGAGACAGAATCTGTCAAAACAGAACAGCCAGTAAAGACGAATTTTTAAGAGGTACTTCCGTTGCTCAAATCAGAAAACTCAAAACTAATGAAAGTTGCGTACATATCTGAGGAACACGCACGTAAATTGGCAGATTTTTCTGAGTTACCTACAGAGAGCCCTGCCCAAATTCGTGACAGATAGAAATCTGTTTCTGCGCAGAAATCCAAATCTAGTATCAACCTTCTATTAGAGACTTCACTTGGCACAAAAATGCAATAAAATAAAGATAAGGAGAGGTTGCTGCAGTAGTAACAACTTCCAAGACACAACAAAACAGTAGCAAAATAAAGACATGGGTTATCTCCCAAGAAGTGCTTTCTTTATAGCCATTAAGATGGGCTCAGCAATTTTAATGATGCACTCGCAAGAAATAAGAGTTGAAGCAAAAGAGAGCATCAGCAAGCTCAAAACACATTTAAGTCTAACCAACTTCCTATGCATAGGAATCTTGTACAAAAATAAATTAATGAAGAACAAAGTGACAAGCATAAGAAGATAAAACAAGAGTAACTTCAAAATTTTCAGCGTATAGAGAGGTGTTTTAGTACCATGCAAATTTCTACAACCACATTTTCCTCTCTCATAATAATTTTCAGTAGCTTCATGAACAAACTCAACAATATAACTATCACATAAAGCATGTTTTTCATGATCCATAAACACATAATTTTTATCAAGCTCAAAAATAGTGGGATTAAAACTTTCAAACCCACTTTTATCAATAATATAACAAGATGATTGATCAATCTCAAAAGATATGGGACTCCTAGATAAAGTCAAGACTTCTCCAATCCCATTTTCATTAGTAGTACAATTAATATTATCAAGTAACATAGGACCATCATCTAGAGATTTATCATAAACATTTGCTAAGCAAAACTCTTTAGTACCATGCATTTCGACATCAGGCACAAACAAAGCATTATCATAAGATTTTTCAAAATAGCATGGATTATCATAGATAACAGTAGCATAATTATTCTCACAAGTTTTACTCATAGGTAATATTTCAAGAGAATCCACAGGAACATAACATTCATCCTTCTTTGGTAAGCATGGAGGACAATCAAATAGTGTAAGAGATAAAGAGTTACTCTCATTAGAAGGTTGGCATGGGTAGCTAATCCATTCTTCCTCCTTTTGTTCATCACTCTCCTCTTCTTTTTCATCCAATGAGCTTTCAGGTTCATCAATTTCCTCCTCTTTTTCATCCAATGAGCTTTCAGGTTCATCAATTTCTTCTTCCACCGGTTCCTGCAAATTGTGAGTGCATTCTTGTGCATTAATGAGTCTCTCTTTATAATCAATGATATAAGGATTATCACTGTAGCTTTCTATGCAAAAATTAAGGATAGAAGAGACATAATCTTTAAGGTCCTTACAAACAACACAAGTTTCATAATTTTTAGATATGAAGGATTCTATCTCAGAGGCTCCCATAAATATGACAAATTGTTCTACCTCTTCGAACCCAAAATGAATATAGCTATTCCAATTATAGTTCTTAATTAAAACTTCCTCACTAAAGCCACATTGAAATTTAAGATGTTTAGTATCCTGTTTAGAGCAACAGTTTATATCATGGCGTTTAAGCAAGATTTTAGCAATTGTATTCAGTTTTTCTATCACATCACTCATAACTTTTCCCGTTCTTGATTCTCTATAATTATTATATATTTCAATAAGCTCCAAATAGGTTGTGGGTTCTCCCATAACAACAGTTTTTAATTTTTAGGTTTTTCAAATTTTTATGGATTTTTGGGTATATGAGAAAAGTAAAACAAGACAAAAACAAACTAGACAAAAGTAAACTAAGCAAAATAATACTAGACAGAAATAAACTAAGCACAAATAAACTAGACAAAAGTAAACTAAGCAAAACAAAATAAAATAAAACAGAGAGAGAGGTGGAGTGTACTCCCCAGGTGAACTTATGAGTAGAGCTATGCCTCCCCGGCAACGGCGCCAGAAAATAGTCTTGATAACCCACAAGTATAGGGGATCGCAACAGTCTTCGAGGGAAGTAAAACCCAAATTTATTGATTCGACACAAGGGGAGGTAAAGAATACTTATAAGCCTTAACAACTGAGTTGTCAATTCAGCTGCACCTGGAAAAGCACTAGTAACAGGGTGATGTGAAAGCAGCAGTAATATGAGAGCAGTAGTAATAGTAACACAGCAGCAGTAGCAGTAATATGAGAGCAATGGCACCAGAAAATAGTTGATACTACTTCCAATGACATGTAGGAACAAGTATATGATGATGAAAGATGGACCGGGGTTCCCAGCTATCTACACTAGTGGTAACTCTCCAATAACAAGTGTTGGGTGAACAAATTACAGTTGGGCAATTGATAGGATTGAAATAGCATTAAGACAGAACATCAAGATTATTAATCATGTAGGCATGTTTTCCATATATAGTCATACATGCTCGCAATGAGAAACTTGCATAACATCTTTTGTCCTACCAGCCGGTGGCAGCCGGGCCTCTAGGGAATCTACTGGAAATTAAGGTACTCCTTTTAATAGAGCACCGGAGCAAAGCATTAACACTCCGTGAAAACATGTGATCCTCATATCTAAGCCTTCCCCTCCAGTTATCCCAGTTGATGTCACTCTGGGGCCTCGGGTTCCGGACATAGACATGTGCAAACAACTTGTAGATACAATCTAAGCAATAAGTATAGAGCTTAAATCTAAGATCATGCCACTCGGGCCCTAGTGACAAGCATTAAACATAACAAGATTGCAGCAACAATAACTTCACAAACTTTATAGATAGACTAATCATAATGTAACAATCCATTGGATCCCAACAAACACAACACCGATTACATCAGATGAATATCAATCATGTAAGGCAGCTCATGAGATCATTGTATTGAAGTACATGGGGGAGAGAGTACCAACTAGCTACAGCTAGAACTAGTAGTCCATGGGGGAACTACTCACGGAGCATGATGGAGGCGGTGGCGTCGATGGAGATGGCTTCCGGGGCACTTCCCCGTCCCGGCGTGCCGAAACAGAGATTCTGTCCCCCGAATTGAGTTTCGCGATGGCGGCGCCCCTGGAGTCTTTCTGGAGTTTCACACCCGTATCGCGTTTTTAGGTCGAAAGGGGTCTTATAGGCGAAGAGGCGGCGAGAGGGTGCCCGGCCCCCTCACAATAGGCGGGCGCGTGTCTGGGGCCACGCCCTTATTGTGTGGGCCTCTGCCCGCCTCCGACTCTCCTTCTGTTCTGGGGTCTTCCGGAAAAAATAAGATACTGGGTCTTTGTTTCGTCGAATTCAGAGAATATTACCCGAACAGCCTTTCTGGAACCAAAAACAACAGAAAACAGGAACTAGCACTATGGCATCTTGTGATGAGGACATCCCTACCTCACTACTACCTCCGTCATTAACAAATGAAGATGAACCTGCTGTGAAGCTCAAGTCCAATGAAGTTCGGATTGGACCAATTACAAGTATCATCAGGTATCAAGAGGAGACGAGCATCGCACGAGGAGAGGAGCAGCTGGACGTGAAGATGGACGTGAAGCTGGACATGGAGCTGGACATGAAGATATCTCATGGACGCGCGAGGGAGGAGCGGGAGGAATGCGCGAGAGGAGAAGAAGAAGTCCAGGCCGGTCCAGCGCCCGGTCAGACCGGC
This sequence comes from Lolium multiflorum, assembly GCA_030979885.1. Classification (NCBI taxonomy): domain Eukaryota; kingdom Viridiplantae; phylum Streptophyta; class Magnoliopsida; order Poales; family Poaceae; genus Lolium; species Lolium multiflorum. The sequence continues at coordinate 170,292,028 of CM061750.1, forward strand.
TCCCACGCCGGGCGCCCGGTTACAGCACCCGGTCGACCGGGCGCCTGACCGGCCAACCCGGTCCCTGGTCCGGTTGACGCTGCCTCGTACCGGGCGCCAACCGGGCGCTGTTTTGCGAGGTTTCCGGTTGCCGGCCGGTTGACCGGACCACAGACCGGACCGCCCGGTCCACAGCCGGTTGACCGGATTCCAGACCGGACTTGTCCGAGTCTGTCTCGACCAGATCTATTCTGGGTCGGTTTTACTTGTATTTTTCGACCAGAACTCGTCCCGGACGCCTATATAAGTGCCTTGGACGACCCCCTAGCTGTTTTAGACCACGTTTAAGATAAACCCTAGTTCATAGTTGTTTGCTAAGCAAAACTATTGTTCCCCAACTCTCCAATTCGTTGCGATCTGGAGTTTTATGCTACTGAAAGTTTGTGTGATCTGCTGTTCCATTGGGGATTAGAAGATTGCAATCTACCGCTTCGTGGTCGGCGGCTACGTGCGCAAGTGTGTGGAGTTGCGAATATCTTGCAGGGTTGAGAGCTGTTGCATCTGGCGACAGGGACCAATCGAGAGATCTCGTTGCGTCATACAAGTTATCATCCACTACATCGTCGTGTTTCTCCGCTGCCATCACCCCGTGATCATCATCACCACCGTTGCTTACTGAGAAGATCGGGCCACCCCTTATCATCTTGGTATCAGATTTCCAGTTTTCCTCGGTAAGCCATCCACAATCCACCCCATAGTTGAGTTGTGAGTGTTTCCTATACAGAAAAAGCCATAAAAAGTTAGGGTTAGGGTTTGCCATAGCCTTAGATTGCACTAATTTCGAGTTTTAGTTGCTTTTCGTAGTTGTTTTTGCGTCACTTTTATCTTTCTTCTAGTAGAATTGTTAGGGTTTGTGTTTTCTCTATCATCTAGTTTATCATATTGTGTCAGTTTTGTTACTCCGAGTCCACATAGCGTACAGTGTGCTTGTTCCCAACCATAGACACAGCCTTTCGATATACGTGACTAGGAACTTCCCCAGAAGAGACTAGTTTTACCGCTCGACAGGCTGCTCGTTAGGTTATCGGTGCTTTGCATATTTCTGTTGGCCGTGTTATCAAGGAGTTGTGTCATATATCAAAAAAAAAGAGAGAAAATAGAAAAGAAGCAAAAAGAGCTACATAGCTGCGTGTGTTACAAAAAGAAAATACAAAAAGAAAAGTGCGTGCTAGTTGAATTCAAGTGAAGGCCTAAGTTTTCTTTACTGCACCTGTAGTTGAGCAATCTTGTGCCTGTCTCGTTGAGCTTTGCTAGCGTCTCTCGAGTGCATTGCAACCTTTCCTACATATAGTTGCATTGCCCCATTATATCGCCTTGTGTGAGTATCATTGGTTGTCTACGGTCAGCGCTAGAGCTTGTTATTGGTGCAAATAGGTAGCCTACCTACAGCCCCACATATATCCTGCTTAGTCGTGTGATTGTTCTTATACCCTTGATATTCGCTTCGCTACATCCGTGCACTAGTCCGTCAATCCAAGTTGGTAAGCAATACTAATTCACTTTGGAGCGGTAAGATTCACCTTTCTTATCAGTTTTGAGTGAGTTGTGAGAGTACCACCAAAGATTTTTGTTTAGTGCACTAACCTACTAATCATGTCTTCTTCTGAGTTTGATGTGATGCAGAAAAAGCCCGACGATACACCAGTTACTTGGCGTGAATATGAGGCTCTGCGTGATCACCTCACACGTCAACTTCGTGTTAATACGGAGACATTTGATACTGAAATTCAGGGTGTCAACTTGAAGGTCGATGAGGCTACTACGGCTATTAACACCGTTCAAACATCGATGACGACTCTTCAAGCATCTATGAATACTTTGACTCAAGCTGTCCAGGATATCCGTACTATGGTACAACAACAACCACAACAACCACTTGATGAAGATGGCAGTGTCAATGGTGACAATGCGGATGCTGCTGCTGCTCAAGGCATGGGACGTGGTGTTGGTCGTGGTCTTCCACGTGGCGTCAATCGCGGTTTTGTTGAAATTGGAGCCCGCCGTGTTCCTCAACAACAAGACGATGGTTTGGGTAAGCCCAAGTTCTCAATTCCCAGATTTGAAGGAGGTACTGATGTTGAAGAATATCTTACATGGGAGCTGAAGATTGAGAGATTATGGCGTTTACATCCTGATTATACTGAAGATAGGAAGATCAAACTTGCTTCCTCTGAATTTGATGGCTACGCATTGCGTTGGTGGGATGCTCTTGTTCAGGATCGAGAAGAAGATGGTGAGCTGCCTATTATCACTTGGCGTACTATGAAGGCGGCAATGAGAGCTCGTTTTGTTCCTACCAATTACTTGCGTTCTGTGTTTGATAAGCTGACCCAATTGAAGCAAGGTGTTATGACAGTTGATGCTTATTATATGGAGATGGAGATGCTTATGCAGCGTGCCCGTGTCCGTGAGTCTTTGGAGATGACACTGCAGCGTTTTCTCAATGGGCTCAAGTTTAATATCAAAGGCATTGTGCGTCATCACAAATATGCTACAATGAATGAGTTGCTCCATCATGCAAGAGAAGCTGAGTCACAGTTGGCTGAAGAAGCGCAACAGAGGGGCCGTGCTACAGGCGCAGGGCGCTACACGCCTAGACCGCCACCCTCCACGGCGCCATCTACGCGTCCTACGGATGTTCCTTCTTCGTCTAGCAAGCCGGTCTCCAATGTGTCTCACACAAAGAAGCCCGTCCCTGCAGCAAGTGGAACTGGTTCTAGTATGTCTACAGCGCGCAACCGTGATATGCTTTGTCATACATGTGGTGGCAAGGGTCACTTCAAGAAGGATTGTCCTAACCGCAAAGTTATGATCATTAATGATGACAATGAATATGAAACTGGAGACGATGCTGATCCGGATGCTCCGGAAGATGATGATTATGACAGCGATAGTTTTGATGCTTATCCTTCAGAGGCTCAAACTATAGTTGTTTCACAGCGTGTTCTCAATGTGCAGCCTAGTGCATCTACGCAGCGCTGCAATTTGTTCCAAACAAAGGCACTTGTTGGTCCTGATAAAGCTTGCAAGGTTATTATTGATGGCGGAAGTTGTCGCAATTTAGCAAGCAAAGAGTTATGTGCCAAGCTGAAACTGAAGTATCTACCGCACCCGCATCCATATTATATTCAGTGGTTGAGCAATAATGGTGAGATGAAGGTGAGCCACATGGTGCGTGTTGATTTTGAGATTGGACCGTATAAGGATTCCATTGACTTTGATGTGGTTCCTATGACGGTGTGCCATCTCTTGTTGGGCCGGCCATGGCTCTATGACCGTTCTGTGCAACACAATGGCCGCGCCAATACATATCACTTGGAGTTCAAGGGCAAGAAAATTAATTTACAGCCTATGTCACCACAACAGATTGTCAATGAGTCTCGTCAGAAGATTGAAGTCAATTTGGAGGATGCATCCATAGATAGGCGAGAGAATTGTAATACCGTGAGTGATATAACGAAAAGTGAGCGAGTGCATTCCTTAGTTTCATTAGCCACCAAAGAAGACATGAGAGAATTTAGTGAGGATCCTACGGCCATGCCTCTTGTGCTTTTGTACAGGGGTACGGTTTTGGTTTCTAATGACATGACCCCTCTTCCTCTTGGTGTTTCTAATGTTTTGCAGGAATTTGGCGACGTGTTTCCGGAGGAGGTACCCGCAGGACTACCACCATTGCGAGGTATTGAGCATCAAATTGACTTGATTCCCGGAGCTTCGCTGCCCAATAGGGCGCCATATCGCACTAATCCCGAAGAGACGAAGGAGATACAGAAGCAAGTACAAGCGCTACTCGACAAAGGTTATATCCGCATAAGCCTTAGTCCTTGTGCTGTTCCTGTTATTCTAGTTCCTAAGAAAGATGGTACTTGGCGTATGTGCGTAGATTGTAGAGCTATAAACAACATTACTATTCGATATCGTCATCCTATTCCCCGTTTAGAGGATATGCTAGATGAATTGAGTGGTGCTGCTGTGTTCTCTAAAATTGATTTGCGTAGTGGTTATCATCAAATTAGGATGAAAGAAGGGGATGAGTGGAAAACAGCCTTTAAAACAAAATTTGGTTTATATGAGTGGTTAGTAATGCCTTTTGGTTTGACTAATGCACCTAGCACTTTCATGAGACTAATGAACCATGTTTTGCGTGAATTTATTGGCAAATTTGTGGTTGTGTACTTTGATGATATATTAATCTACAGCCGCAATGAATCTGATCATATTATACATATTCGACATGTTTTGCAAGTGTTGCGTGATAATCAACTTTATGGTAATCTTGAGAAGTGCACATTTTGCAAAGATAAGGTCATATTTCTGGGTTATGTTGTCTCTAAGCATGGAGTAGAAGTAGATGTGTCTAAAATTGAAGCTATTCAAAATTGGCCTACTCCCATGAATGTGAGTCAAGTTAGAAGTTTTCATGGTCTAGCTGGGTTTTATAGAAGATTTGTGCCCAACTTTAGTACTATTGCTGCACCTTTGAATGATTTAACTAAAAAGGGTGTTGTCTTTGAGTGGGGCGCAGCCCAAGATCATGCATTTGATGAACTGAAACGATTGTTAACTTCTGCACCGTTGCTTGCACTTCCTGATTTCAATAAGCAATTTGAGATTGAATGTGATGCTAGTGGTATTGGAATTGGTGGTGTGTTGATGCAAGAGGGTCGCCCAATTGCATATTTTTCTGAGAAACTATCTGGTGCTAAGTTGAACTATCCAATATATGATAAAGAATTGTATGCTTTAATTAGAGTTCTTGAGGTTTGGCAACATTATTTGTGGCCAAAAGAATTTATCATACATTCTGATCATGAAGCTTTGAAATACCTGAAAGCCCAATCTACTTTGCATAAGCGTCTAGCTAAGTGGGTTGAGTTCATTGAGTCTTTTCCATACATTATTAAGCATAAGAAGGGAAAAGATAATATTGTTGCTGATGCTCTATCTAGGAAGAATATGCTATTAACTCAACTTGATGTTAAAATTCCTGGTTTAGAGATACTATGTGATTTGTATGCCACTGATCATGATTTTGCTGAACCATATCGCTTATGTGCTCTTGGTAAAGCATGGGAAAAATATCACATACATGATGGGTTCTTGTTTAGAGCTAACAAACTATGTGTTCCAGAATCGTCTGTGCGTTTGCTCTTATTGCAGGAATCACATGCTGGTGGTTTGATGGGTCACTTTGGGCGTGAGAAGACGCTACTCATGCTAGCTGACCACTTTTATTGGCCAAAGATGAGGCGGGACGTGGATAGATATGTGAAGAGATGCATTACTTGCAACAAGTCCAAGTCCAAGCTGAAGCCTCACGGTTTGTATACTCCTTTACCGGCACCTACTACACCTTGGGAGGATATTAGTATGGATTTTGTGTTGGGTTTGCCGCGTACTAAAAGAGGCCATGATTCTATATTTGTGGTAGTGGATAGATTCTCTAAGATGTCACACTTTATTGCCTGCCACAAGAGCGACGATGCGTCGCATATTGCTAACCTGTTTTTCAGGGAGATTGTACGTCTACATGGAGTCCCGAAGACTATTGTTTCTGATCGTGACGTGAAGTTTATGAGCTACTTCTGGAAGACGCTTTGGAGAAAGCTGGGGACGAAGCTGCTGTTCAGCACTACTTGTCATCCCCAAACTGATGGTCAAACTGAAGTGGTGAATAGAACATTGTCACAATTGTTGAGATCCATGATCAAGAAGAACCTGAAGGAGTGGGAAGAGTGTTTGCCGCATGTGGAGTTTGCTTACAACAGGGCGGTACATTCTACCACGGAGCTATGTCCTTTTGAGGTGGTGTATGGTTTCAAACCCATTACTCCACTTGACTTGTTGCCTTTACCCATACATGAGAGAGTCAATATGGAGGCATCCAAGAGGGCAGATTTTGTGAAGAAAATTCATGTGAAGACTAAAGAGTTGATCGAGAAGAAAGGCAAGAGCAATGCTGCAAGGAAGAACAAGAAGCGCAAGGAGATGTTGTTCAAGCCTGGTGATTTGGTCTGGGTACATTTTCGCAAGGATAGGTTCCCGAAGCTGAGGAAGTCTAAGTTGAAGCCTCGTGGTGCTGGTCCTTACAAAGTGCTTGCCAAGATCAATGATAATGCATACTCAATAGATCTTCCAGAGGATGAGTTTGGTGTCAGTAATTCTTTCAATGTTGCTGATTTGACACCATATGACGGAGAAGACCTTGGAGCGTCGGGGTCGACGCCTTTTGAAGGGGGGAGATGATGAGGACATCCCTACCTCACTACTACCTCCGTCATTAACAATTGAAGATGAACCTGCTGTGAAGCTCAAGTCCAATGAAGTTTGGATTGGACCAATGACAAGAGCTCGTGCGAAGCTACTTAAACAACAGGTATCAAGAGGAGACGATACGAGGAGAGGAGCAGCTGGATACTGGACGTGAAGATGACATGGGACATGAGGATCTGAGGGACGAGCCGGAGGAGAGGAGGAGGGGAGGAAGAAGTCAAGAGGCCGTGGCTGGTCAGACCGCCCCGGCATAAAGACTCGGCCGATCGCGCTCGACCGCCAACCCGGTCCCCGGTCCGGCTGACGCTGCCAGACGGCGCCAACCGGACGCTGTTTTGCGAGGTTTCCTGTTGCCGGCCGTTGACCGGACTACGACCGACCGCCCGGTCCACACGTTGATCGGATTCCGGACCGACTTGTCCGAGTCCTGTCTCGACCAGATCTATTCTGGGTCGGTTTTACTTGTATTTTTCGACCAGAACTCGTCCCGGACGCCTATATAAGTGCCTTGGACGACCCCCTAGCTGTTTTAGACCACGTTTAAGATAAACCCTAGTTCATAGTTGTTTGCTAAGCAAAACTATTGTTCCCCAACTCTCCAATTCGTTGCGATCTGGAGTTTTATGCTACTGAAAGTTTGTGTGATCTGCTGTTCCATTGGGGATTAGAAGATTGCAATCTACCGCTTCGTGGTCGGCGGCTACGTGCGCAAGTGTGTGGAGTTGCGAATATCTTGCAGGGTTGAGAGCTGTTGCATTGGCGACAGGGACCAATCGAGAGATCTCGTTGCGTCATACAAGTTATCATCCACTACATCGTCGTGTTTCTCCGCTGCCATCACCCCGTGATCATCATCACCACCGTTGCTTACTGAGAAGATCGGGCCACCCCTTATCATCTTGGTATCAGATTTCCAGTTTTCCTCGGTATTGCCATCCACAAAACATCAGAAATTATAGATACGTTGGAGACGTATCACGGTGCCAGAAAAAGTCTTTGCTGAGCGCGGAGTTGATGAAGGAGAATTGATGCGCAACGTTGAGTGGAACCCAAGAGGAAGGTATGATGAGCACATCAGGAAGTTTTCCCTCAGTAAGAAACCAAGGTTTATCGACCAGTAGGAGAAAAACGTTCTCTCCCGAGGTGTTGCGAACCAACTCGTGGCAGGGCGCACTGCCGGCGTCAGCAGCAACGTGGAGACCTGCACACAAACAACCAAGTACTTTGTCCCCAACTTTCAGCGAGGTTGTCAAGCTCACTGGTTTTGCTGAAAACAAAGGATTAAATGAACCGTGTGGAAGAAGAATTGTTTGCAGAGAACAGAACAGAAATGCTGTAGAAGATTGCAATTAAAAGAAGAAGGACCGGGGTCCACAGTTCACTAGAGGCGCCTCCCCAATAAAATAAATATGATGGGTAAACAAATTACAGATGGGCAATTGACAAACAGAGATTCTACGCTAATGGTTGGTGCAGAATACATGCTATGAAAGTATGCGGGCATTACAACAATATACATAGACCGTAATCCAACTGCATCTATGACTAATAATCCACCTTCAGGATTGCATCCGCGACACCCTCCAGTATTAAGTTGCAAGCAACGGACTATCGCTTTAAGCAATGTGTGTAAAGTAAACGATGAAACTACCCTTGAATAGAACACCGATGTTTTCTCCCTAGTAGCAACATCACATCTACAACCGTAGAGAACAAGGTCACTTCCCATGGTTAAATAGAGGCATGAACCCACTATCGAGCATAAATACTCCCTCTTGGAGTCGCTAGCATCTACTTGGCCAGAGCATCTACTAGAAACGGAGAGCATGCAAGATCATAATAACATAATACATAATCTCAACCAAAGCAATCTCTCTATAAATCGGATCCACATCAAACCAACATGTAGCAATTACAAATAGATGATCTTGATCATGTTAGGCAGCTCACAAGATCTATACATGAAGCACAACAAGGAGAGGACAACCATCTAGCTACTGCTATGGACCCATGGTCCCGTGGAGGACTACTCACGCATCACCTCGGATGAAGACATGGCGATGTAGAGGCATCCGGCGGTGATTTCCCTCTCCGACAGGGTGCCGGGATGGACTGCAGAACCCTCCTAAACTAGGGTTTCGGTTGACGGTGGCGTTGGAACTTTTTGTGGATGGAGGCTCTGGTCCCTGGGGTTTTCCCGATACGAGGAATAAATAGGCGGAAGGGCGGAGCAAACGAGGCGACGAGGCGCCAGTACATTGGCCAGGCACGGCCAAGGGTGGGGCCGCACCTGCCCTATGTACTGCCACGTGGCAGCTCTCCTGCGCGTGTCCTTCTGGCTCCGTTTCGTCCGGAAAAATAAGACTCGGGCTTTTGTTTCGTCCAATTCCGAGAAACTTTCATGTACAACTTTTCTGAAACACAAAAACAGCAAAAACAGGAACTGGCACTGCGTTAATAGGTTAGTCCCAGAAAATGCTAAAAAGTGTGGAAAAGTGCACATAAAACATATAAGAATTGTAACAAAACAAGCATGGAGCATCAAAAACTATACATACGTTTGGGATGTATCACCGCCCGAGAAAGCCCGCCGACCCCAGCACACTGGCCAAGCCGAAGAAGGAGCTCAAGACGGAGGAGCGGGCCATTGAGTTGGGAAACTAGGCCTAGCGAAGGGTGAACATGAAGGCCAAGCTGTCCGCCGCCCATCTTGCCAAGAAAGGGCCCATGCGTTGGGTACGCGGCCACTGTGTAGGTGCACGCGAACGTCGAGGCCCTGGTGGTGCAAGAGGCGCTAATGGTTTGGGGCTAGGTGCTGGCCAACACGCTGGCCACCAGTTATGGCTCGACCGCATCCAAGCTTGCCAGCTGCCAAGGGACCGACCCGAATTTCGAGGGAGAAGTCTCCGAGGTCGTCATCCCGCCACCCTCTTCCATCGCTCGGTATCGACCTCAACATGCCGGTGAGTGTCTCGTCGGATCCGTTATATACTATAGTTTTTCTTTCCACTTTGTTTCGATTAGCAGTGTTTATTCGACCCCTTTGCATGTGTGTTGCGTGCCAAAACCCACCGGCGAGCAGTGGTTAAGCAACACGAAGAGCCGGGAGGCTGCCAAGGCTGTTGGGTGGGCCCTGGTCCCTCGACGTCGTCCCGCAATGTTCCGGCACACGTCCTGGCGGTTGCAAGGGCGTGCCACCTATTTTTCCTTCAGCTGCAAATCAAAAATCTGCCCCGTTTTGCTTAAATCAAAGTCAAACCCTTTTGCTGCCCTGGTTGTTTCACCCATTTGCAGGACACGGGTACTGCCCCCCGAGCCCATTCAGCCACGGCTACTTCCTGATCTTCTGCAGCGTCTTCATCTTCTTCTGTCTCGACCAGGGCGACGCGCTTGAACTTGTCTTGGTACAATTCTGGGTGGCGCTGTTCATACGATGTCAATTTCTGAACCATGTGCGCCAAATCGTAGTCTGCTTGGAACGTCGATCCTTGAGCGACGCTGAGAGGCCTGCTATTGCCAGATCGATGCTTCCTTCTCAGATAAACGAACCGAATAACATCGGTTCTTGACAGTCCTGAAACATGAATGTATTCTCTCGCTTCTCGCCGTACCTGCCAGATCGGCAATGCCGCTTCAGTAGCTTCGAATGATATTGTATGTGGAACGCTCTTCCAGCTGCTTCCATGTTTGAACCGAATCTGCGGCAACGAGGTGTACCACCCAAAAGCCGGACCCGTGAGAGATTGTGCAAAGAACCTCACACGTAGCTGATCTGATGCGAGACCATGCCCAACGTGCAAATATCGGCCACGTGCTCAATTAAGCTAGACCCTTTCGATCCACCGACTTTTGTGAAGTCAGGGAGCCGATACTTAGGCGGTAGGGGATCAGGTCATACTGCTGGGATACGGCTTGAATAGCCGACCTTTCTTCGCAGATGCCGAACTGGTCTTCAAGATTGCACCGATCTGATCCACAGTGGGGAGCTGAAGCGGCTGAGCTCTCATGACTCGTTCCGGTGGCATATTTGGCTAGCCACGCCGTTTCGCATCTGCCCGTAACTCCCTCCTGCTCCAACAATTCCTCCTGCTCCGGCAATCCCTCCTGCTGTAATCTGGCTCGTATGCATCCAGTTGTTGCAGTCCAACACGTATGTGCACACGTATCCATGTGGGATCTCTTTGGGCGGCTCAAAGAGGAATTGGTAATCGCCAGGATCACCTCCAACCTTGTAGACGACGTACGCCGGTGAACCTTGTTGCTGTGGAGCTGCCAACGTGTATGGCAGTGGTGGCCTAGTGTAGAACGGTATTTCTCCCTGGTGAGTCCCTAGAGCAGGTCCTGACGGAGAATACTGATGCTTCATGATTTCTTGAACCACACGAAGCGCAACACGCTCAAGAGTGTTCACCAGGCTCTCAGAATGCCGATGTAGAGAATGAGCCATGATACGTCTCCAACGTATCGATAATTTCTTATGTTCCATGCTACTTTATTGATGATACCTACATGTTTTATGCACATTATATGTCATATTTATGCATTTTCTGAACTAACCTATTAACAAGATGCCGAAGAGCCAGTTGCTGTTTTCTGCTGTTTTTGGTTTCAGAAATCCTAGTAAGGAAATATTCTCGAATTGGACGAAACTTTCGCCCAGGGTCCTATTTTTGCACGAAGCTTCCAGAAGACCGAAGAGATAACGAAGTGGGGCCACGAGGCAGCCAGGGCTAGGGCGGCGCGCCCAGGCCCTGGCCGCGCCGGCCTGCCCCCGGGCCCCTCGTGTGCCCCCCGCGTTGCCCTTTCGCCTACTTAAAGCCTCCGTCGCGAAACCCCCAGCACCGAGAGCCACGATACGGAAAACCTTCCGAGACGCGCCAGCGAATCCCATCTCGGGGATTCAGAGATCGCCTCCGCACCCTGCCGAGAGGGGATTCATCTCCGGAGGACTCTACACCGCCATGGTCGCCTCCGGAGTGATGAGTGAGTAGTTCACCCCTGGACCATGGGTCCATAGCAGTAGCTAGATGGTCGTCTTCTCCTTGTTGTGCTTCATTGTTGGATCTTGTGAGCTGCCTAACATGATCAAGATCATCTATCTGTAATACTATATGTTGTGTTTGTCGGGATCCGATGGATAGAGAGTACTATGATTATGGTGATTATCAATCTATTGTTTATGTGTTGTTTATGATCTTGCATGCTCTCCGTTACTAGTAGAGGCTCTGGCCAAGTTTGTACTCTTAACTCCAAGAGGGAGTATTTATGCTCGATAGTGGGTTCATGCCTTCATTGACACCTGGGACAGTGACAAAAGTTCTAAGGTTGTGATGTGCTGTTGCCACTAGGGATAAAACATTGATTCTATGTCTAAGGATGTAGTTGTCGATTACATTACGCACCATACTTAATGCAATTGTCTCTGCTTTGCAACTTAATACTGAATGGGGTTCGATGATAACCTGAAGGTGGACTTTTTAGGCATAGATGCAGTTGGATGGCGGTCTATGTACATTGTCGTAATGCCCAATTAAATCTCACTATATTTATCATATCATGTATATGCATTGTTATGCCTTTCTCTATTTGTCAATTGCCCGACTGTAATTTGTTCACCCAACATGCTTTTATCTTATGGGAGAGACACCTCTAGTGAACTGTGGACCCCGGTCCTATTCTTTACATAGCATACAATCTACTGCAATTGTGTTTACTGTTTTCTTTGCAAACATCTTCCACTCGATACGTTTAATCCTTTGTTACAGCAAGCCGGTGAGATTGACAACCTCACTGTTTCGTTGGGGCAAAGTACTTTGGTTTTGTTGTGCAGATTCCACGTTGGCGCCGGAATCCCTGTTGTTGCGCCGCATCACATTTCGCCACCATCAACCTTCAACGTGCTTCTGGCTCCTCCTGGTTCGATTAAACCTTGGTTTCTTTCTGAGGGAAAACTTGCATCGTACGCATCATACCTTCCTCTTGGGGTTCCCAACGGACGTGTACATTTACGCGCATCAAGCTCTGTTTTCTGGCGCCGTTGCCGGGAGATCAAGACACGCTGCAAGGGGAGTCTCCACTTCTCAATCTCTTTACTTTGTTTTTGTCTTGATTTATTTTATTTACTACTTTGTTTGCTGCACCTAAACAAAACACAAAAAAAAATTAGTTGCTAGTTTTACTTTATTTACTGTCTTGCTCTCTATATCAAAAACACAAAAAATTAGTTACTTGCATTTACTTTATCTAGTTTGCTTTATTTACCGTTGCTAAAATGAATACCCCTGAAAATACTAAGTTGTGTGACTTCACAAATGCAAATAATAATGATTTCCTATGCACACCTATTGCTCCACCTGCTACTACAGCAGAATTCTTTGAAATTAAACCTGCTTTATGAACCTGGTTATGAGAGATAATTTTCTGGTGTTAGTTCTGATGATGCTGCTGCCCATCTCAATAATTTTGTTGAACTTTGTGAAATGCAAAAGTATAAGGATGTAGATGGTGATATTATTAAATTGAAAGTGTTTCCTTTCTCATTAAGAGGAAGAGCTAAAGATTGGTTGCTATCTTTGCCTAAGAATAGTATTGATTCATGGACTAAATGTAAGGATGCTTTTATTGGTAGATATTATCCTCCCGCTAAAATTATATCTTTGAGAAGTAGCATAATGAATTTTAAGCAATTAGATACTGAACATGTTGCTCAAGCATGGGAGAGAATGAAAACTTTGGTAAAGAATTGCCCAACCCATGGACTGACTACTTGGATGATCATCCAAACCTTCTATGCAGGACTAAATTTTTCTTCACGGAATTTATTGGATTCAGCTGCTGGAGGTACCTTTATGTCCATCACTTTGGGGGCGGCTACAAAACTTCTTGATGATATGATGATAAATTACTCTGAATGGCACACGGAAAGAGCTCCACAAGGTAAGAAGGTAAATTCTGTTGAAGAAACCTCTTCCTTGAGTGATAAGATTGATGTGATTATGTCTATGCTTGTGAATGGTAGATCTAATGTTGATCCAAATAATGTTCCTTTAGCTTCATTGGTTGCTCAAGAAGAAAATGTTGATGTGAATTTCATTAAAAATAATAATTTCAACAACAATGCTTATAGGAACAACTCTGGTAATAACTATAGGCCATATCCTTCTGCTAATGGTAATGGTTATGGTAATTCTTATGGGAATTCTTACAAAATAATAGGAGTGTACCCTCTGGTCTTGAAGCTATGCTTAAAGAATTTATTAGTACACAAACTGCTTTTAACAAATCTGTTGAGGAAAAGCTTGATAAAATTGATACTATTGCTTCTAGAGTTGATAGACTTGCCTCTGATGTTAATCTTTTAAAATTGAAAGTTATGCCTAATAATGATATTGATAATAAGATTACTACTACAGCAAATGCCATCCAAGTTAGAATTAATGAGAATATAAGATTAATGGCTGAATTGCGTGCTAGGTGGGATAGAGAAGAAAATGAAAAACTAGCTAAAGAGAATAATGTAGCTAAAGTTTGGACTATTACCACCACTAGTAATGTTAATTCTTCACATGTTGCTGCACCTCCTACTATCAATGGTAAAATAATTGGTGTTGGCAATGTTTCTACTCCTAGTGCAAAGCGTACAAAACTGCCTGAAATTGCTAAAACTGCTGAAACTGCTTGTGATAAAACTGCTGAAATTTTTTCCAACCTTGGGAACAATGATTCCATTGCTGTAGCTCATAATGATTTAGATTTTGATGATTGCCACATCTCTGAAGTTATAAAGTTCTTACAAAAACTTGCTAAAAGTCCTAATGCTAGTGCTATAAATTTAGCCTTTACAAAACATATTACAAATGCTCTCATAAAAGCTAGAGAAGAGAAACTAAAACTTGAAACTTCTATTCCTAGAAAGTTAGAAGATGGTTGGGAGCCCATCATTAAAATGAAATTCAATGACTTTGAATGTAATGCTTTATGTGATCTTGGTGCAAGTATTTATGTTATGCCTAAAAAGATTTATGATATGCTTGACTTGCCACCATTGAAGAATTGTTATTTGGATGTTAATCTTGCCGATAATGTTAAAAAGAAACCTTTGGGGAGGATTGATAATGTGCACATTACGGTTAACAATAACCTTGTCCCCGTTGATTTTGTTGTCTTGGATATCGAATGCAATGCATCTTGTCCTATTGTGTTGGGAAGACCTTTTCTTCGAACTGGTGCTGTTATTGATATGAGGGAAGGTAATATTAAATATCAATTTCCTCTCAAGAAAGGTATGGAACATTTCCCTAGAAAGAGAATGAAGTTGCCTTTTGATTCTATTATTAGAACAAGTTATGATGTTGATGCTTCATCTCTCGATGTTACTTGATTTGCACTTTCTGCGCCTAGCTGAAAGGCGTTAAAGAAAAGCGCTTATGGGAGACAACCCATGTTTTTACTACAGCAATTTTTTGTTTTGTTGAGTCTTGGAAGTTGTTTACTACTGTAGCAACCTCTCCTTATCATGTTTTTGTGCCAAGTAAAGTTTCTATGTTAAAGTTGATGTTATATTTGGGATCGCTGCGCAGAAACAGCATTGCTGTCTGTCACGAATCTGGGCACATTTCTGTAGAAAATTCGAAAAAATCTGCCAATTTACGAGCGTGATCCTCAGATATGTACGCAACTTTCATTAGTTTTGAGTTTTTCCATTTGAGCAAGTCTGTGCCACTTTAAATTCGTCTTTACGGACTGTTCTGTTTTTGACAGATTCTGCCTTTTATTTCGCATTGCCTCTTTTGCTATGTTGGATTTATTTCTTTGATCCACTAATGTCCAGTAGCATTATGCAATGTCCAGAAGTGTAAAGAATGATTGTGTCACCTCTGAATGTGTGAATTATTAATTGTGCACTAACCCTCTAATGAGTTTGCTTGAAGTTTGGTGTGAAGGAAGTTTTCAAGGGTCAAGAGAGGAGAATGATATACTATGATCAAGAGGAGTGAAAGCTCTAAGCTTGGGGATGCCCCCGTGGTTCACCCCTGCATATTTTAAGAAGACTCAAGCTTGGGGATGCCCAAGGCATCCCCTTCTTCATCGACAACATCATCAGGTTCCTCCCCTGAAACTATATTTTTATTCAATCACATCTTGTGTTCTTTACTTGGAGCGTCGGTTTGTTTTTGTTTTTGTTTTTGTTTGAATAAGATGGATCCTAGCATTCACTTTGTGGGAGAGAGACACGCTCCGCTGTTGCATATGGACAAATATGTCCTTAGGCTTTACTCATAATGTTCAAGGCGAAGTTTCTTCTTCATTAAATTGTTATATGGTTGGAATTGGAAAATGCTACATGTAGTAATTCTAAAATGTCTTGGATAATGTGATACTTGGCAATTGTTGTGCTCATGTTTAAGCTCTTGCATCATATGCTTTGCACCCATTAATGAAGAAATACATAGAGCTTGCTAAAATTTGATTTGCATATTTGGTCTCTCTAAGGTCTAGATAATATCTAGTATTGAGTTTTGAACAACAAGGAAGATGGTGTAGAGTCTTATAATGTTTACAATATGTCTTTTATGTGAGTTTTGCTGCACCGGTTCATCCTTGAGTTTGCTTCAAATAACCTTGCTAGCCTAAACCTTGTATCGAGAGGGAATACTTCATGCATCCAAAATCCTTGAGCCAACTACTATGCCATTTGTGTCCACCATACCTACCTACTACATGGTATTTCTCCGCCATTCCAAAGTAAATTGCTTGAGTGCTACCTTTAAAATTCCATCATTCACCTTTGCAATATATAGCTCATGGGACAAAATAGCCTTAAAAACTATCGTAGTATTGAATATGTACTTATGCACTTTATCTTTTATTAAGTTGCTTGTTGTGCGATAACCATGCTTCTGGGGAACGCCATCAACTATTGTTGAATATCATGTGAGTTGCTATGCATGTCCGTCTTGTCTGAAGGATCTATCATTTTAGTGGTTGGAGCATGCAAAATTGTTAGAGAAGAACATTGGGCCGCTAACTAAAGCCATGAATCATGGTGGAAGTTTCAGTTTGGACATATATCCTCAATCTCATATGAGAATAATAATCATTGCTACATGCTTATGCATTTAAGAGGAGTCCATTATCTGTTGTCCATGTTGTCCCGGTATGGATGTCTAAGTTGAGAATAATCAAAAGCGAGAAATCCAAAATGCGAGCTTTCTCCTTAGACCTTTGTACAGGCGGCATGGAGGTACCCCTTTGTGACACTTGGTTGAAACATGGCATTGCAAAGATCCGGTAGTCCAAGCTAATTAGGACAAGGTGCGGGCACTATTAGTATACTATGCATGAGGCTTGCAACTTGTAAGATATAATTTACATAACTCATATGCTTTATTACTACCGTTGACAAAATTGTTTCATGTTTTCAAAATAAAAGCTCTAGCACAAATACAGCAATCGATGCTTTCCTCTTTGAAGGACCTTTCTTTTACTTTTATTGTTGAGTCAGTTTTTACCTATCTCCCTCCACCTTAAGAAGCAAACACTTGTGTGAACTGTGCATTGATTCCTACATACTTGCATATTGCACTTGTTATATTACTTTATGTTGACAATGTCCATGAGATATACATGTTATAAGTTGAAAGCAACCGCTGAAACTTAATCTTCCTTTGTGTTGCTTCAATACCTTTACTTTGATTTATTGCTTTATGAGTTAACTCTTATGCAAGACTTATTGATGCCTGTCTTGAAAGTGCTATTCATGAAAAGTCATTGCTTTATGATTCAGTTGTTTACTCATGTCATTACCTTTGTTTTGATCGCTGCATTCATTACATATGTTTACAAATAGTATGATCAAGATTATGATGGCATGTCACTTCAGAAATTATCTTTGTTATCGTTTTACCTGCCGACGAGCAGAACTAAGCTTGGGGATGCTGATACGTCTCCAACGTATCGATAATTTCTTATGTTCCATGCTACTTTATTGATGATACCTACATGTTTTATGCACATTATATGTCATATTTATGCATTTTCTGGAACTAACCTATTAACAAGATGCCGAAGAGCCAGTTGTGTTTTCTGTTTTTGGTTTCAGAAATCCTAGTAAGGAAATATTCTCGGAATTGGACGAAACTTTCGCCCAGGGTCCTATTTTTGCAAGAAGCTTCCAAGACCGAAGAGATAACGAAGTGGGGCCACGAGGCAGCCAGGCTAGGCGGCGCGGCCCAGCCCCGCCGCGCCGGCCTGCCCCCTGGGCCCCTCGTGTGGCCCCCGCTTCCCTTCGCCTACTTAAAGCCTCCGTCACGAAACCCCATCGAGCCACGATACGAAACCTTCCAGACGCCGCCGCGAATCCCATCTCGATGGATTCAGATCGCTCCGCACCCTGCCGGAGAGGGGATTCATCTCCTGAGGACTCTACACCGCCATGGTCGCTCCGGGAGTGATGAGTGAGTAGTTCACCGGACCATGGGTCCATAGCAGAGCTAGATGGTCGTCTTCTCCTTGTTGTGCTTCATTGTTGGATCTTGTGAGCTGCCTAACATGATCAAGATCATCTATCTGTAATACTATATGTTGTGTTTGTCAGATCCGATGGATAGAGAGTACTATGATTATGGTGATTATCAATCTATTGTTTATGTGTTGTTTATGATCTTGCATGCTCTCCGTTATTAGTAGAGGCTCTGGCCAAGTTTGTACTCTTAACTCCAAGAGGGAGTATTTATGCTCGATAGTGGGTTCATGCCTTCATTGACACCTGGGACAGTGACAGAAAGTTCTAAGGTTGTGATGTGCTGTTGCCACTAGGGATAAAACATTGATTCTATGTCTAAGGATGTAGTTGCCGATTACATTACGCACCATACTTAATGCAATTGTCTGTTGCTTTGCAACTTAATACTGAATGGGGTTCGGATGATAACCTGAAGGTGGACTTTTTAGGCATAGATGCAGTTGGATGGCGGTCTATGTACTTTGTCGTAATGCCCAATTAAATCTCACTATATTTATCATATCATGTATATGCATTGTTATGCCTTTCTCTATTTGTCAATTGCCCGACTGTAATTTGTTCACCCAACATGCTTTTATCTTATGGGAGAGACACCTCTAGTGAACCGTGGACCCCGGTCCTATTCTTTACATAGCATACAATCTACTGCAATTGTGTTTTACTGTTTTCTTTGCAAACACCTTCCACTCGATATGTTTAATCCTTTGTTACAGCAAGCCGGTGAGATTGACAACCTCACTGTTGTTGGGGCAAAGTACTTTGGTTTTGTTGCAGATTCCACGTTGGCGCCGAATCCCTGTTGTTGCGCCGCATCACATTTCGCCACCATCAACCTTCAACGTGCTTCTTGGCTCCTCCTGGTTCGATTAAACCTTGGTTTCTTTCTGAGGGAAAACTTGCCACTGTGCGCATCATACCTTCCTCTTGGGGTTCCCAACGGACGTGTACATTTACGCGCATCACATAGTTAATTTCCTGGCGCAGGGCTCTGGTACGGTCCTCCGAAGGGAGAGACAGATCTATCCCCTCAAACACGCCTTCGGGTTGGAACCTAATGCCTTGCGAACGGGTCTTCTCGAAAGAGCCGATGAGATCGGCTTCGAAGATGGCCTTGAGCTCATCGTATTTCTTCTTGTGCTCTGCAGCAGATCTTCATACTTGATCTGTCGTCCGCCATCTCGGATGCAGGTGTTGACGTGGTTGCAGAAAGTGTCCCACCGGGCGTGCCAGAATGTGTTGCTCCAAACCCACCGGCGAGCAGTGGTTAAGCAACACGAAGAGCCGGGAGGCTACCAAGATCTGCCGGGTGGGCCCCGGTCCCTCGACGTCGTCCCGCAATGTTCCGGCACACGTCCTGGCGGTTGCAGGCGTGCCACCTGACCTATACCTGGTCAGGAAGGTGTTGGATTGCTTCGATTAGTCTCCTGCATGGTAGACACGTAAACATTAAATACGAGCCCGATCGGCTCTCAGGTTGCCCTGTGGATCGGCTCAAAGAGCCGATCGCCCCATGGTTCACGTTGGGTTACGATGACATGGGGCTCCTGCTTGATCAATATAAAGTTAAACCAATCCACGACAGTTTAGGGTTTTCACCACATGATCGGAACATCCTACGCGTAGTTGAGCCTAATAGACACGAAAGATGATGGAAAGCTAACCCTAAAAGAGGCCTAAAAACTAACATTAAGTTAATTCCCGGAACAATCCCTCTTAGAGCTAACAAACCGCACCTCTCGCACTACCGGATCGTTCAACCCGTTTGCAAGGCCTAACCATACGGATATTAAACTAATCCTTGAAGAACAAGGAGCAACTATAACAGATTGGATCTACTAAACAACGAACAAGCAAGATGCTGCCCTTACACCTAGATAGGTATAAGGGCAGCTAGATATCGAGGGGCAGCATAGCTAAGCAGATATGTATAAGAAAAACATCAATGCAAGCCCCAAAACATCCACGATAAGTAGTGCACTCGCCATCAACAACGCTTCAGCACGAGTAACACAAGATAAACGAATAAACGTACGCTGCCTAGATCGCAAGATGCGATCTAGGCAGCATGATGCTTACCCGGAAGAAACCCTCGAAACAAGGGGTGGTGATGCGCCTGGTTTGTGTTTGTTGTGAACGTGATTGTCCTCCTTTCTCAATAACCCTAGGTACATATTTATAGTCCAAGGGACTTTCTAATTCGGGCGTGCACCTAACCGTGCACGGGTTAAACTCTATCTTTTAATTCTAAACTAAGATGCAATCTACTATAATTACAGATACACGGGCATCTAGCCCAAACTCTTCGTGCAAGGCCGCTTCGGAGACGCTCCACGTGTATATTCTTCAAGCCCATCTCAATTACGGCCCATCTCCTGATTTGGCCAAAATCTGGTGATAACACATGCCCCCTGGTTTTGGCAATGATAATTTCAAAACCACTCTGTTTTTACTTCGAAGGGTCATGTCGTGGCAGAGCAGAACCGTCGCAGTATCCTTCATCATGATGCCTTGTCTCAACTTCTCTGCACGATTTGACAGTTTTGGCACCACGTCCTCGGAAACCACCGCAACATTAAATCTCCACTATATCTCCTTTTATTTAACCGCATCGAACAGTTCACCTCTTCATCCCCCTGCTCCAAACTAGCCATCGGAAAACCCTCCTTCACACCATGGATCCTCCTCCCTCCTCCACAGCCTCCTCGGGCTTTCCTGCGTATCCTCTCCCTTCGAGAGTCGACGCCAGAGTGGGGCACGCAGCGGCGTACACATCTTCGCCCCATCGTGGTGGGACGAGGAATGCTTCTTCCGTCCGGTCCGAGGACGACAAGTCTTTGACCGACGGAGAAGACGACTTCCGCCTCGTCAACGGGAGCTGGAGGCGGAGAGCGAGGATGATCGTTCTCCTGGGACGACTTCACCACCTCCGACGAAGAGGAGGAAGATGAGAGCACACCTCCGACGAGCCGCCGAAACGCATCGCTCGAGTCGGACGCCCGACGATGATGAAGACGAGACGAGGAGGAGTACGGGGCCCCTGCCGGAGGATACGGCAGCAGCGACGAGGAGCCCGCCGGCAGCAGCGCCGACGGTACCGACGAGGGCAGCGACGGCCCTTAGGCTAGGATTAGTAGCATAAGACTAGTAGTAGCAATCGGCTCTTTTGTTCTTCCTCTGAGCAATCGGCCTGTAAAAACCCCTTTATCAATGAAGAAAGTGTTTTTTATGCCAAATTTGCTTCCTTATCGATTTTGCCGATTGTCAACACGAGTTAACGCGCAAAGAGCCGATGGCAGCACATCGGCCTTTACCACAAAATGTTTGCCGATTGTCAATGCAAGTCAACGCACAAAGAGCCGATGGCAAAACGTCGGCCTTTATCACAAAACGCGAGCAAGGCCAACCCAGTTGCCTATTCAAACGGTAACCTGCAACCCTCGCCTACAAGAGCAAACTCAGATCCCCAAATCGCCGCTCGCACAGATCCAACTTCCAGCCACACAACTCTCAGATCCCAATCGCGCAGACTCAACTCCGCAGCGAATCCAATGGCGGAATCGTTCAACGCCAACACTACGGTCTCTGGCTTGAAGGTAATCCCCAACCGTTCCTCACCATCCGAGTAAATTGCTGGAATTATCAACAAACACCTGAATTAATGTCTCATTCCGTCATTAATTTTTAGGTATCGATATTCTGCTGTCGCATCCTTCCCTTCCGAATTCTATTTGTCTTGGCCCTCGTTCCACCGAGAGTCCTGCTCATCTGATTTCATGCGAGGCCAATAGGATTCCCTTCGTGAACCAGAACTTAGATCTATCTTCTTGGGCCGATTGCTTACGAGCCTGGCCTAATCCTCCTGAGGATTGGGTTTCATGGTATAATAGGATAGCTAAGACTCACCAATCCACCTGGGAAGCTACGGGGATAGCCGATGCCTTAGCCTTATCACTGTCTCCACTTGAAAAACATGAAAACCTTTTGAAAACCATCGGCTACTTTTGGTCTGATGCTTTGAATTGTTTCATGTTTGGTCATGGTCCCATGACCCCAACCCTGCTAGACGTGGCCATGATCACTGGTCTAGATATTGCATCCCCAAGCCCCTCTGCCTTTATGCTGCCAAAGGTTCCTTTCCAGCTTTCCTCCAAAAAGGACTGCACAAACTGGGGTGCTTATCTTCGACGCCACATGAAAAACAAAGGCCCTGTAACAGAGAAAGAACACACGGCCTTCTTAAACTTCTGGTTGGAGCACTTCATATTTTGTGGCCCTTCCCTTGCTCCCACCAAGAATTACCTTTCCTTGGCCTATGAACTTGCCAGGCACCCAACTTGGCATTGGCAAACTGTTCCTTGGAGAGGTCTATCGATATCTCCAACTGATGTCTGTCAAACTGTTTTCCCAAAAGACAGTCAAAACAGGAGGTCCTTGGTGGTTTATTCAACTATGGGCCCAGCTATACTTCCAGAACCACATCCCAAACTTCCCTCGTCTGGCCACTCGCACCTTTCCAGATGCCACTGGGAAGCAAATCCGATGCACTAGCTACGGCCAAGCTTTGTACAGTCTCCCAGGCAGTAGGCTGATTCCCCAAGAAGCCTCGAATGGTTCAGCATCTTCTTCCAAGGCCTGGACAATCCCCTCTTCTTTCCTTACACGGAGTCTGAGCATTTTGAGAATCCAGTCTCCTTCAGGTTAGACAGCTTTGCCGATGACACCAAAGACGGCAATTATACTCATCATGATTCGTCCTGTTTTCTTCCGGTGGGCATGAGCACCTCCAACAGGATCATCAAACCTGGTTATGAGTCCTATCAGCCGGTCGTAGCAGCCCGGCAATTTGGTCTTGGGCAGGTGTCTCCCCATTTCTTTCTCCACTTCTTAACAGAAAGCAGGCTGACTTGCCTGACATCCTCACTAGTCAGAGGTGTTACTCTTTCTTTGATGCTCTAGCCATCCCAATTCCTCACAACCTCTCTTTCTCCTCATCAACGGATGATTTCGAGGCCTGGTGGGCAATGTGGAAGACTCATGCCTTCCGGAGGGCTCTAGGACCATTGCTGAAACAACTTGATGCTGAATATGATATCCCCGCACAGGTACCACTACTCATAAATTTGCTTGAAGTGGCTTACATGCTTTTTTTAACCCCGCTCTGTCTTCTTGCAGCAACAAGATGGTCCAGAGCCTGTTCATGATGACGGCTCCCCTTTCACACTTCTCCCACCAGCTCCGGTGGTCCTCTTCTGCAAAAACTCACCATCCTTGAAGAAGGTCGTGATGCAGAGCCAGCCGATTTCACCAAAATCGGCTCCCAAGAGCGGAGCATCTTCTAGGCCAGCTGCCCCCGAGCCTCGCTAAGGCGAACGCGTGAGGAAAGTAGCTGCCGGGAAGACCTTGAAGCGCCAAACCTCCTCTCCGGCCCAAGAAATTTTGCACGTAAGCTACGTGCCTTGGCTAGTTTCATCCATTCTTCTAGGCTTGTAACATGTTCATATTTCATTCACCTCTCATGAAGAAATCTCCACGAGGATACACACCCACGAGAGACTCAAGCTCAGACACCTCCGAGGACACCACGCCGAACCAGCCAGACTTGCCACCGTCGGCTTCCAAGAAAAGGTCAGCCCCTGAACCTGCTGATTCCTAGGCTTCACCAAAAGCAGCACAAGGTGGTCTACGCACAAATAGCCAATGCATCAAGAGAGCTCGCAAGACGTCACAAACCTCTTCATCAGACCAAGAGCTTTCGAATGTAATTGCTCTCCACATTCTCCTTGACCCATATTTTGTGCTAACCTATTGCTGTTCCTATCGGCTATCCATTCCCTTTGCTGATTTAAGCCTCAGTGGGGAAGTCAAGGAGGTAGTGATGCCATCCACCACCCTAGACCTAGCAACCTCCAAAAGCGGAGACAAGGCTGCTACCTTGGCCGAAACCTCAGCAGAAACACAAGAGCCGATCGCCTCTTCATCGCTGCCCCTATGGTCCTAGGAGAGGTACGCTTCCTTCCCTTAGCTCTTCCTTGCTTTTTCGCTGTTACTGCTGTTCTTGTTGTTTGTCAGGGTTGTGACCTCTCAAGCTTGCTAACGTTTGACCCTGAGTTCATCGAACCATCTACTAAAGCAAGCGCAGAGGACCCAGCGCCACCCATGGTCAACTCCAGCACCTCAAGGCCTTGCTCTCCTCCTCAATCGAAACATTGGTTGAAGATACCGAGGAAATAAAGAGCATCTTGAAGACATCCAGCCTCATCTCCCGGTGACATTGCAGGTGAAGCTCTGCCAGGTGACTCTGTCTGCTTACAAGTCAAGGGTGACATTGGCTCGTCAGAGAATCGGCTTACGCCACGCCCAGCTTCCCATTGAAAGCCGATATTGCAGACAAATGTCAACGGCTTAATGAGAAAAAGGCAGCTTTGGACGCAAAGATTGACACTTCACGCATCACTGAACTCGGAGGTCTTGCGAAAGGAGTTGGAGGACCTTGAAGAGAGGGTCCGGGTGACCAAACAGCTCATCCAAGATAAGGAAGCTCTCATTGCCCGCTCCCACGAAGAAGCAGAAGGTCTCAAAGCTGAACTGAAGACTGATCTGGCCGAAATCCGCGCCTTGAACAAGCAGCTGGTGACGGGCCAGGATGAAGATGACGAGGCTGAGATCGCCGAGGTAGATCGTGTTCGTGCTACCGCACTCCGTGCCCTTGAGGCATTCCTTCAGTAGAGCTCCTTCATGTAACTCGTACCTCTTGATTCGATGGCTGTGCATCGGCTTTTTTATTCTTATTCTAAAGTCGATGTCCGAGCATCGGCTGAACTTAAATTTTTTCTATTTTCGATTTTTTATTAGCCGATCGATTTCATGAATCGGCTCCTCCTGGGTACATACTTCGTGGTCGTACCTTCTCCGTGTGTATGCCCCCCGAGCCGAATCTTTCAAGTAATTGAAGATATCGGCTTACCATTTATGCCTGCCAAACAATGCTAATACGTGTGGCGAGGATAATTTTAGCCGATTGCTGGAATCGGCCTCCCTTGCAGTTGTATCACATAATAAAGGTCTATACTCTATCTGTATTCCACCATCACGTGACATGTTTGAGGTGAGATCTTTGCTTTTTATTTTTTGGGGCCGATCGCAGGGATCGGCCTTGCCACGTACGTCCATAGACTTGGATCTTGCTACTCTGTCAGGCCAGTGGATAAGATCAGCCTCACCCCGTTTTTTGATGCTTCGATGCGCTCACAGCCGTCCAAACTGATTCCAGAGAGTGGCTCTTGGTCGTTTGCATCCCAAATATTCATGGCAGCTAGTGAGATCTCGATCGAATCATCTGCATGAACAACCTCCACTTCATCTCCATCCCATTGTATGATGCACTGATGCATTGTGGATGGAATGCAACAGTTAGCGTGGATCCAATCCCTCCCTAGCAGGACAGCGTAAGTACTTTTGCTGTCGACGATGAAGAATGACGTAGGGATGGTTTTTCGGCCTATGGTCAGATCTACGTTCAGAACACCTTTTCCTTCTGACGTTTGGCCGTTGAAATCGCTTAACGTGACGTTGTTCTTGATCAGATCTTCGTTGGAACGTCCCAAACGTCATAGCATGGAGTACGGCATTATATTGACTGCCGCTCCCGTATCAACCAACATCTTGCTGATAGGCTGCCCATTGATGTAACCTCTCAGGTATAGGGCACTACAAGAAAAGTTCTGATAGACAACGTCCCAAAATCGTCCACTAAGGGGTATTTTTCGTCGCCTATGGGCCTAACCCGACGATATGGGTTCTGTTGTCGAAACTGCGTCAGGCAAAGTCCAACGACGATTTTTTCGGTCCGTCGCGCTTGGGCGCCCTTCCGCCACGGAAAATCGGACCGTTGCCCAAGTGTTTCCGGGAGCCCGTTGACTGCTGACGTCATGCAAACGACACGTGGCAGACGCCGTTAACTGGCAGTTAACGGCGTTAACCGGCTGAAACCCGTGGTAGATGGTAGGCCCACACGAGGCCTGCCACGTCTTAAGCGGGCCGGGCCAGATGACATAGTTTGACCGGTCAACTATATAGCTGGGCTGGTCCATTAGTTACGTGGGCCGGGCCTAACCTCTAATGTTGACTGGTCAAAACTTAAATGGGCCGGCCCATTTAACATGTGGGGTCCACCTTACAGCAACTGGGCCGGCCCAAGAAGCAAGTGGGCCGGCCCAAAGACATGTGGGTCCCACTTTCCGTTAAAAGGCCGACCCATTTAGTGTGTGGGGTCCACCATATAGCAAGTGGGCCGGCCCAACAAGCTAGTGGGCCGGGCCAAAACACAGTGGGTCCCACTATCCTGTTAAAGGGCCGCCCATTTAGTGTGGGGTCCACCATATAGCAAGTGGCGACCCAACAAGATAGTGGGGCCAAAAACAATGTGGGTCCCACCTTCCCGTTAAAGGGCCGCCCATTTAGTATGTGGGGTCCACCATATAGCAAGTGGGCGCCCACCAAGATAGTGGGATCGGGCCAAAAACACGTGGGTCCCACATTCCTCTTAATGGGCCGGCCATTGGTATGTGGGGTCCACCATATAGAGTGGGCCGCCCAACAAGATAGTGGGTCAGGCAAACACAAAGGTGGTCCCGCTTTCCTATTAAAGGGCCACCCATTTACCATGTGGGACCACCATATAGCAAGTGGGCGGCCCAACAAGATAGGCCAAGCCAAAAGCACAAGTGGGCCCACTTTCCTGTTAAAGGGCCGCCCAAATAGTATGTGGGGTCCACCATATTGCAAGTGGGCGGCCCAACAAGATAGTGGGCGGGCCAAAAACACAGTGTGGGTCCCACTTTCCTTGAAGGGCCGGCCGTTAAGTGTGGGTCCACCAAATGGGCTGGCCCAGCTAATTAGTGGGCCGGCCCAGTAGCGGGGTCCACCTTAAAGCAAGTGGGCCAGCCCAATTAGAGTGTGGGGTCCACCGTAACTCAAATGGGCTGGCCCAAGAAGTAAGTTGGCCAGCCCGTTTAGTTGCTGTTTATATGCCGGCATAATATGCGCTTTAGGATTTTGCGGGCAGGCACATATGTGATTTCGCTTAATTGGGCCGTTTAAGGGATGGGAATTTGTGATTTAGATACTGAGAATATTTACGCAGCATTGATTTCTGTCGGATAGCCTCACTTACCACAAGCACCAAAGAAAAAATGCGCGAAAGAACTATAAAAACTAACTAAATATTACATCAGCTGCAAGGCATTGAAAAAAATATTACAGAACCCAGAGAAATTGAATGGTAATTAAACCTAGCAATACAATGAAGCGATCCGGCAATCTTTTAAGTTGTCCATGCAGCACCTATATCTGAAACAAAGACATTACAAGTTAAGACAGCAACAATGGAAAGGCAAAGACACTACAATATTGTTTGCCAAAGAATTTGGAACTCATCATTTCGTCGTTATAACAAGATCATTGTAATGCGCACAATAAGCAAACAAAGAGTGCATGCCGCATACCAACAGCCAATATAACAGAGCATGTTAGAATGAAACAACAGACTTACTACTGTCGAGTCCCATGCAAACCAACATGTTCAGGGAGTACAAAATCTATTATATACTAAAAGCAAAACACGGATGTTTAAAATAGAGACGCCACGTTAATCCACATCATCATAATTATTTTGGTTGTTAGATCTATAATTTATGGTGGGGATTTAAAGATAACAAAGGTTACGTAAAACCGTGGTTGGTAACCACATGGGTCAACGATGGCACGTAAAAGGAGTCCTTTTTTAAAGGAAAGTCACGTATGAGGAGATAGTAAAACACGGGAATTGAACACATAAAAAAAATGCCGGCAACCAAAATTATCCAAGTTTCCATACGTGAAACACTCAAATAGATGGGGGAGTTCCAACTTAAAAGGAAAAAAGAAGACAAACCTAGCTAGCGTGTGTAACTAGGACACCATCTAGAACTTGCAGAAACAAATTAAGCGCCTCCCTCACGGGGCTGGTCACCATATACTCGGTACATGCATGCTTGCAAAGTAATGAAATAATCACATACAATAAAATAAACTTGGGAAGTATTTTCTCTATCTAAAATGAGTCTTAATTTTTTTATAAATATAGATGTATCTATAATTAAAATAAATCTAGAAATATATGTATCTAGACAAAAGGAATATATTTATTTTAGCAGAAAGGAAGTACGCTCTTCCCACAAAAATAGTTACTCCTACTCTGAGATGGAAGAAGGAGAGTTCCTACTATGC
Organism: Lolium multiflorum; assembly: GCA_030979885.1. Lineage (NCBI taxonomy): Eukaryota > Viridiplantae > Streptophyta > Magnoliopsida > Poales > Poaceae > Lolium > Lolium multiflorum. The sequence continues at coordinate 170,320,130 of CM061750.1, forward strand.
CGACAGGCCGAGCATCATAATATTCATGAGAACGTTGGTCTATTCAAATTTTAATATATTTTTTCAAACGGAGAGGAGGTTAGTTTTGCGTAAATTGATCACGGTAATATATGCGAGCTATACTATACCACTTGTGTATCTGATGGTTATGAGTCACACGTTACACCTGAATATGATAAATATAAGGATAAGTGTAGAGTTTTGAGTGCTCGCGAGCTCCACTAAACTAGGGATTTTAAAAAAAATAAAAATGATATTTTAGTGTTTTGATATTTTCTAAAAATATTTACATGGATACATGCATATATATTTGACATCTATATGGAGATTTGCCAAATAATACATTGTGTATTGGCTACACAAAAATCACAAAACCATGGCTTTAAAAAGATGAAAAATGTAGACCACATATGAACATATTTTTCAATGAAAACTTGGTCGTACGTACTAGACATGTATATCTACACGTATATTTGTAGTCAGATTTTTCACGAGAAGAAAATATACGTTTGAATATTTTTTTATAAACCAATCTCATAAAATCTCAGGAGCCAAAATAAAATTTCCATATATATCAATATTATCAAAGAGCAAACACACTGCAAGTCGTTTACTTGGGCGCTTAAGCAGAGCCTGAACTCCAACATGGATCTAATATTTGGGCGCTTGCTTGCCCGTCAGATATTCCTTCTGCAGGTTAGAAACTGGCTAAGCGCTGGCATAAAGAGTCGCGTCGACGCCAACAAATTAGCGCTCACAGGCCGGGATATCACGGCGTAACTTCCACTCAGCCAGGAATCTGTTCCTGGCGTCGATAATTGAGCGCATGGGTTGCCGGTGCTCTAAGAGTGTTGTATTTGTTTAGCACGATTGTACATATAGGCTGAAAATATATGTTCGACACATAAACTTTTGTTAGATGGATGAATGATACTATCCTATCATATGAATCCATAGCTATATAACATTTACATTTTCTTTTTTCATCATTTTCTCTATGAAATTTAGAAACACGAAATGAGAGAAAAACATGATTTCGTTTTTATAAGAACTCTATATCAAGCAATGCAACCGATCTTTCTACAGAATTTATCGATATAATGTGCACATATAGTTATGTTTTCTCACGCAGACAAGTGTCGTGGAAAACTTGTGTAAGATGAGCAAAAGCACAAAATTTAGTGAATGCAGTAGTGAAAAAAAAGCAATTCGACTCAACTTGAAGTGTTATGTTAAAAAAAACATAGGAAAGACGTGTGTAAGAGTGTATAGTGATCATGGATCAATTTGTTCAATATATTTTATTTATAGATAATAGATATATTGAATTATACATCTGAGCAAAAACTCTGCTAATATATAGCAACCATTTTTTTTCTAACAATAATACCAACAACCACATTTGATTATAACATATAGTTATGTGTAATATGACAAATATGCATAGAGTTGCAGTCCACCTACACCAGAGAGCATACACCAATTGATGTAAAGGCCTCGCAGATTGCAGCTTAATTAGTTTGTAGGTGTCGCCGCTCCAGTTTCCTGTGTTATATGAATATCTTCGAGAAAATATAAACCACTACCATCCAATTTTTTTAAGACATATTTGATCTTCTTTTGTTATTTCTATGCAACATACTATTTATTAATTTACAAACCAAAGATAAAGTTAACCGGTAGTATTTTCTAAAATAATTTCATAGTAAAAAAGTTTAATAGAAGGAAAAAAGGTTTAACTAATTTAAAATAATTTTGAACATTTTTAATATAGATGATGCCCTCGCATTTGCGAGGGCCACCATGCTAGTTGGCATAAACAACATAGTAGCAGGCTATAAATTTTGTAACAACGACTGAGCAAGATGAAGTTATGATGGCTACATCTACAGAGCAGGGAATGTAAACCAAAAATAGAAGTTACGATGGCAAAAGCTAAAGAGGAGGGAATGTGAACCAACATGTGCCAAGTGCAATTACTTCATTTTGGCCGTGAACTAAATAATACTCCTGAACTTATAGTGAAGGGGATGCAAATCAAGATGTTTCGGGATATAAACTTGTAATGAGCAACACATAGAGGATAGTTAATGCTGGAGCTTAGGATGGACCAGATACAGAATATAGTGGGATCACCTGTGAACTTGTATAAGAGGGAATGCAAACCAATATGTTCAGCTTTCCATATGTGAGCGTCATGCCAAGTCAGAGAAACAAGTCAATAATGCAGCTTTTGAAGAACAAGATGGCACGCAAAATTATTATCTAGTAGTATGACAAGTTTATTTGTACTACAGGCTAGATAGCAGAGTGATAGCATGCCAAACTAAGTCCTTACTTTGTTAGCTTACAATGAACTAGATACAAAACAATGGCATCACCTGTAGTACAGGGAATGCAAGCCAACATGTTCATGGAGTAAAAAATTGGCACAAACAACATAGTAGCAGGCCATAATTTTTGTAACAACGACTGAGCAAGATAAAGTTATGATGGCTAGATCTACAGAGCAGGGAATGTAAACCAAATATAGAAGTTACGATGCCAAAAGCTATAGAGCAGGGAATGCGAACCAACATGTGCAATTACTTAAAATTGGCCATGAACTAAATAATAGCAGGATGTTACTATAATACCTATAATTTTTGTAACAACGACTGAGCAAGATAGAAGTTATGATGGCTACATCTACAGAGCAGGGAATGCAAACCAAAATGTTCAATCGCTTAAAGTTAGCAATGAAGTAGAAAATAGCAACGTGTTACGGTCATAGCTAGGAATGAACTAAAAGAGCTTCAGACAAACAAGAATCTGAACCCAGAACATGGCGCTAAAACAAGGGACTTACATTAGGAGAAGCACTCTGTGGGAGTCACAGCAGATCTTCCTGGGGTTGATAGATCCGGTGATGAAGTACGCTACATGTGCTACTTGGGGTTGGAGAGACGGCCATTACACTTCATGATTACTCATCTCATCTGCAAAAACGTAACGGCGCGTCGTTAGCACAAACAGGTTCCCCCAAGATTAAACAAGAACTTGCAGGCAAGCAATAGAAAAGCGACAGTAGAAGAGTTTAGATCATGCAAGGCGCCGGTGAAGCAGATCCGGTTCATGCACAGCGGTGTCGGTGAGCAAGATCCGATGCGGTGGACGACGGATCCGGCGAAGCGGCTCCGGCGGGGTGGACGATACCGCAGCTGAAGCGACTGCGGTAGACTGCTGGATGAGCACATAGTTTCGAGGTTCGGCGGGGATGATCCGGTCCGGTTGATGACGGCGTCGATGAAGCGGCTCCGGCAGGCAGCCGGATGACGAGGATCGCGAGGGCTCGGGTAGGCCAGGGAAGTCCGGCGGGGATGTTCCGGTGCGGTGGTCGTGGAGGTGGTAGAGAGAGGGACTTGAGAAGTTCCGGTGGGTGATCTCAGAGGAGAGACTGAAGGAAATGTATTTTTTTTGGGAGGGTTTCCGGGCTAGGGAGGTGGTGATCGAAAAAATGACGGGCAAACCCCTCACCAACCGACTTTGCTGTCATCTCCACAGGGGTAGAATGGGAATTTGGAAGCGTGTGAAATATTTGTATTTTGTGGGCGGGAAGTTTTGCCGCTATGAGATTTTGAATTTGGCTACTGTCCAAGTATAATGATAAAAAATTGTGACACCGTACTAGTACCTCTGTTCATGGCCGAGTGCAAAATCAAATCATCATCACGTTGAATATAGGTCACTACCATGATCATGATCTATCTTCTTAATCCCATTCAAAAATGCGTTTGAAATATTTCAGGATTGGTGGGAGATTTTGCCGCCCGACAGAGATTAAATTAAACCACACGTTCGACAATTCAAACTTGAGACCTTGGCTATGATACCATTTAAGTTCGAACTGATTCAAAAAAGGCTAGGCAATTAATTTATATAACATCCACAGGAACAACTACCAAGTTGATCCCAACCGCAGATAAATGCATCCACCAACAAAAGTCTGAACGGTGCCTTAATCTAAGGAAACATTTCACAAGACCAATGTACTCACTATGTTAGTGTTCATCTCCAATTATCTATGGCATTTTCTTAGTCTTTGGGAGATTATAACGAACTTGATTGGCCTCGTGCAGTAGGGCATCACATGCTTCTAATCTCGATCTCAACATGTCAACTTTTGTTCTTAGCATAGCTGTTGCAACTCGTTCTACTTGGAGTTGTTCCTCCAAAACTTGAGCAGAGAAAGACTTGGACTTGGGCTTCAAAACCCAGCATTTCGCAGGAAAGAGTTTTTGGTGATATCTTTATCTTTCCCGGGTTTTGCCATCTCAAATTTCATATTAGCCAGACAAGTTTTGAGTTGTGTAAAAAGAAAAGTTATTACAGAGAAAAATGCAGATGGTAGATTTAATGTGTACGAACTACTTTTAATCATACAAGTTGACATGCCTGACTATAATAAGGACCATCTATCTTGCTAGCAGGCATAATTATTAATGGGCTACCATGTACGGGAACCGTATCCTCTAACGTGAAGGAGCTAAGTCAGGAAAAATAAAGAAGCAAAGTCAGGCTTCTGTAGCATAAGTACAAGGTTATGCACTGTCTTTAACTAATAAAGGTGATTACTGTAGATGTTTAAAAACTAAACTAAATTTTATTACACCATAATTTTCTCTGCATGTAATTACTTCAAATGCAAGACACAAGTTTGTATTGTGCAAATTAATTTAAATTATTTGGATTTTAGACATATGGTTTGGGGGAAGGAAAGTTAGAGTACTGTAGCTTCTCTAACTTTTCACCTTCAAGTTAGAGGATCCCGTTCCCCATGTACGTAGTCCTTCCAAGAAACAGCCGTTATTGCATTACGAGCAGAAAACAGTTCACACGTGCGCTCAGATTCAAATTTTCAGCATGCAGTCGATTTATGGTTTAATTGAAGTACACATCAGGATATTATTTCACACAAAATACAGCAGCCACATGGAACATATCTAATTTTAGTACAACAACAAAATTTGCAATTATTACAGACCACGAAATTTTGAACGAAATTTTGAGCAGTAATTAGTTACAGCATTGGCATCAGCAGTCCACTTGACTGAACAACAGAATCAAAGTTTATTTAGACACCTTCAATTCCCAGACACATCACAACTGGCTTACCATGACAAGTGCATAGGAGATTCTTTAGAACATTTTCTGTCAAAGTTTGCCTATTTTTCAATTCATGTATCTCTTGGCGTGTCTTGGCAATTAATTCATCAGCATCTTTGTTTTCCCGCCCAAATATATCAACTGCCTCTTGGAGTGCATCCCCCAAATCTCTTTGTGCCGGATTAAGTTGACCAATAGATACCATGGGCCTATGCGAGCAATATGCACTCTCACTGCTGCTTTGTGAAACATCAATACTTGAGGCATTGGCCCTTGCTTCTGGCATTGTAGCTTTATTTGAAGCCTGAAATTTAGATAAAACAAGTTACAACATCATATGATGCAATAAAAGACCTCCAATTTCAAGAACATCATTGAGCTGATATAACACAACAAGCAATCAAAAATAGAGCCTCGTACATCTATTTCTTCTGGAATGGTTGGTGTACTGGACTCAGTGGACCAATGAGAGCACGTGCCACTGTCACTGTTGCTCTGTGAAATGACCGCAACACTTGATAAATGGGTTGTCCCTACTGACATTACAGCTTTGTTTGCAGGCTGAAACTAAGACAAAACAAGTTAAAATGCAATACAATACAAGGCAAACAAACAGCATTGTTGACATAATTTTGAAAGAACCATGGGCAGATACAACAAAGAAACCAGTTAAGCCACATGCCTCTTAGAACAAACCAAACTAGATCATGGCGATGATGTATACAATGAACCAAGCAACTAGACATCATGTGCCCAATAACGAAGCCAGGTCACTGCACAGAAGAAATCTAGCAAATAGCCAAATACAGTCAAAAGATGTGCATGTTGGATTTGATACTATTAGGAAAATAATGTATGATTGATTTAAGCATGACTCAGATAGTGCCTTCGACATCGCAGAAGGTCAATGCAACAATTAATTGTATGGCTTGTATGAAGTGCCATAACATTTAAATTAAGCATAACGAGGCATTGCTTAATCTGAGAACTGAGTGCTAGCTCAGTGGCAAGGCTTGCGAGTGCGCAGCCAGCCCACCCGGGTTCGAGTCCCAACAGGACCGAATTAAACGGGGTGTTATCTAGCGCGTATAAATTCGCTGCTAGAGAGGTCTCATCATCTATCTCACAACGTATAGACAAGGGAGGGAATCTTCCTACGTTGGTCAACGTTTAGGCAATGCTTAATCTTGAATTCATGATCAAACTCAAACAAAAAAGGGCATATAACAAGTAGCACCATGTGCATCATGTATAATAGATTACTAGAAACTGAATGAAGCAATTGAACATGGAGCGTATTATATAAACAGCCAGATCATTTGAATATGGATATACCACATCATGTCAATGGGACTCAGAAAAACAAAGCTAGACATTTAAACAAGTAATATAACTATTTTTTCACCATGTTTCAAGTAGAATAGGAAGCTAGGTTAGGAATAAAGCAATCATGTTTCAAGTAGAATAGGAAGCTAGGTTAGGAATAAAGCAATAAAAAAACACGAAGTGCATCATTTCAGCTAGGATCATTTCTATCAAACTTCATGCACTAGCCATGGAACAACAGGCAAACTCAATGAAGCAACAGGCAAAAAATTAACATAATAGAATTTCAGGACTTGTATTAACATAGCCAAATCATGTAACTTATACCCAGGCATGCCGGATGCCAGATGGGTCAAAGGCAGTGTGCAATGTTCCATATGGTCATTGTTTATATTTTATTAGATTCCATTAGGCAACTTAGGTAGTGCAACATACAGAAAATGATGCAATTGAACTATGCACAGGAGGTAAATTAACATTCCAAAAAAAACAGGGAACTTACGTGAGCTTTTTTTTGAGTCACACGGACCTCATCGGGTACTTGGACAGAAGAACCTGGTGCCTCACTGTTTCTCCTCTGCATGAAGGAGAGGCCAATTGTAAACAGAAACAGGTCCAAGATATAGAAGTTTGCATTAAGCAATATACAAAAAACAGCAGGTACTTACATGATTATAGGCGAGCTTTACTCTACGTTTATGAGTGTAAGATGTGCCTGCTGCACGTGTAATAACAACAAACAGTTACGAGTCACGGCTTTGCTATAATTAAATTGACACCAAATAGTAGTAGAAGCATTATGACGTGCATAAACATGTAATACAGGATCGCAGAAAGATATCAAACATGATGTAACTAGAGCAGTAGCCTACGGCCAAATAGTGAGAAATTGTAATCGTGTCAATTGTGGACTTGTATAGCCTACCCCAACTTGTTTGGGAATAAAGGCTTTGTTGTTGTTGTTGTCAATCGTGGACATGTAGAGCATTCAACGGCTCATGATTGGTGGCTCATATTTTGTAGAGTTTCAGCGAATGGGTGGGTTAGGTTACTCAGACCACCACACTGTGTATTTATATCATCTGAGTTAGGGTTACAATACTACTGGACATGGGCCTCTATGGGCCTCACACTGGATACAATATTACTACAGCGCTACTACTAAACTCACTCATGGTCCAACACACCCCCTCAAGATGATCATGGGTAAACAACCATGGCCATCTTGCAACAACAACATGACACATATGACAACTACCAGTAATGAACATTCAGCATAACTCCTAGGATACATGACAGCATTGCACTTTCCATCATCTTGTCATCTCGATTCATCTCTTCATCAGCAGCGAAGATATCCAGCTTCAACCATCTGGGATACGCACAACTCCTAACCATACACGTCCTCAACAACCCCGGCTGCCTCACCACACAAGTTCCGCAGAACCATCCACACTCGCCTCAATGTCCTCAGCCTCTCTTCTCCACTCTGCCCGGCCACCTCTTCCGTCTCTCCCACAAACCCCCAGCCAACTCCTGCCTCAACCATCCACTCCTCAAGCACCCATGCCTATCCCCCGGTCAGGCCTCAACCAGTCTCACCTCAGGCACGCATGCCTTTCCCCTGGACATATCCACAACCATCACCATCACCACTAAACCGCAGCCTCATCAACTCCATCACGACTCAACCGCAGCCTCATCAACTCCATCACCACATATCCTCACAGCCTCACATCTCCATTTTCTCCTCACTTCCACTCGGATGGCGCCTCGTCTGCGCGCCCTGGCCAACCTGGCGGACCGCACCTGGCCACATCGACCGGCTCGCGCTGGTCAACGTCCAGCACCAACCTCCGGCTCCGCCCTGCGCTCAAAGGCTCGCCCCACTCCGCACGCCTCCAACTTCTGCCCCTCACACGGATCCAGATCTCTCTGCCACGGATTCACTTCCTCTTCTCTCCTTTCTAAACCAAAACGATCTTCACCCTCTTCTTTCTCCCCGCGCGAGCAGCCGCCGATCTCACACAGCTCACATCGCTGTGTGTGATAGCCGCAACCCACGCAGAGCACCTGATGCGGCCTCCCGCCGCCTGGATTTCTACATCTCAACGGTGGGTTTTGTGATCAAAGGAAGAACTTGTTTGGTACTGTTTGTGGCGGCTAGCAGGAAGGAAACCTAGGCTCTGATACCATGTAGAGTTTCAGCGAATGGGTGGGTTTGGTCACGGAAAAACATACTTATGCGTCGTGTTTAAACCTAAAGGATGAGGTGGTTATCAACGAAAGCACTTGTAAGTTAGAAATATAGCACGAATTCAGAAATACAGTCAGCTGCAATACTCCTAACAGAACAAAACGCGCAGGGATGTCTGGTTACCTATTTCTGGGCGGCGTTTAGACGTGTTCCGCGTTCTTACGGGTGACGTGGAGGTCGGCGAGGGGACTGCTGTTGCGGTGGGTGCCGGGGAAGCAGATCTTGGGGGGTCGGAGAAGGACATGCTGGGCGGTCGATGAAGTGTTCAGCGCGCCGGCCGAACTAGAAGGTCGGTGAAGCAGATGATGTGCAGTGCACGGGGGCGTCGGTGTCGGCGAAGCTGGTCAGGTGCGGTGGTCGATAGAGTCGGCGAACGAGATACGGTGCGGTGGACGCCGGAGTAGGTGCGGATCAAGCGGATAGGGCAGCCTCGGGGTTTGAAGCCGTGGCAGCTTGAACGGCGAAGTGCGGCGGTGATTTTCCGGTGCGGCGGCCGGGAAGGTCTGGAGGTAGGCAAGAGGGGCGGTTTCTCTGAGGGCTTGCGGGCGAAACTAGGGCGAAGCTGGGCGATAGAGGAGTAGAAGGGAATTTCGCAGTCCTTCTTTTGAGGAAAAAAATATTCGCAGATCTGAAACTTTGCGGCGCGAGATATTTGGGCGTTGGCGGGGAATTTTACCGCTCGATGATATTAAATTTTGGCTGCAGTAGGTTTTTTTTTAGAGTATGTAATAATAATAAATAGTAGGCCCTACTAGTACTGTACGTCTGTTCAGGAATCCAAGGGGGTAGAGGTAGAGGTATAGATATATAGACAATATAGAGATATAAGAAATGGCGGGGGCTAGCGGAAATGCACTTTGCCTCATAGGAGCATATGCTCCCATTATGTGAATCCATATTTCAAAGTGTCAAAAAATTCTAAACTAAAATTTTACATGTATATCTAGACATTTTATGTTGGTACACAAGTTTTCTCACAAAAAAATTATGTGGCTCCTATAAAAAAGACAAATTTTGATGTTGTAACACGACTACGTACAGTATATTTTTTGCCTTTTTTTACACGCCACACAAAATGTCGTTTTTCCACGAAAACTTGTGAACGAACATATGATGTCACAATGTATACCAAAAAAATTAACATTTATATAATTTTTTTAATCATTTTCTATAATTGGTGCATATGCACGCGTGTGCCAAAACGCCACCTCCGCAGGCTAGGAGTTTCTAAACTTCTTATGGCACATCAAATAAAATGTTGTTCAATCAATAATAATAATGTGCTTATGATTGTTACTCCCTTCCACCATGAATAAAGTCCACATCGGTTTCGTGTCAAACTTTGACTCGAGATTTAGGTACCCACATGATAGTGCTAGTATCATAGCTAGTATCATACACATTGGTCCCACAAAAATGTTGATGTGGCAGCTAATTAAGTAGGAGAGAGGAGATTAGTGTAACATAGGTAGATACTGTATCATAGCGCAAACAACGAGAAAACTTAATGCTAAACAAATCTTGTACACAAATTTGCATTGAGATTCTAAAAAATAATAAATGTAGCATTACTATGATACTACTCCATGATACTACCCACTATAGAAATAGTATGACCAGCCTAATTTTATGACATCCGCAAAATATACCATTGGAAAGTTCATCGAAACAAGCATCCGATGATATAGTTTTGAATGACATGCAACTCATAATTGGCGGGCCCAAGTATTAGTCTAAGTTTGCCTCTGAAAACAAATTGGCATTGTACTCTAGGACAAAGGGAGACTACTCGCAATGGCAATATCATAAGTAGTATCATGCACTACATGCATGCAAAATGTTGATGCGTCATATCAGTTAATGATGAAAGAGACGATAGTGGTATCATAGGTAGATATCGTATCATAGCATGTAGAACTAGAAAAATTACTGCCAAACAAATCTTGTACACACTTTTGTATTGAGATTCTACAAATCACTAAATACATGTAACATATTATACTACTACATGATGATACTATGGACTGTGAAAATAATATCGTACATTAGTATCATATGCATGATACTATTATATGATACTCCCCATTGTGACTAGTCTAATAATAACAATAGTACTCAAATTTGTCTTGTCCCTCGGGTGTTTAGAAGTATATGTTCGGTCCCTCACGTATTTAAGAATTATGTTTGGCCCCTCAACTCTAATGTGGTCAAAATTGAGCACTTGAACACTTAGTTAGGTCTAGCAATGATAAAAACTTGATTGGTCTGTTTATTATTTGTTATGTGGCACGGCGGCAAAGCATTTTGCTAAATCTCAAGCACACATAGTTGGGGTCCATTAGAGGGACTAATTAAATCAAAGTACAATGGATTATAAAAGCAGGTTTTATCATTGATTAGCTTTGCAACGGCCTATCAACTGTAAGTGTTGCATGTGTTCTAAAGAACTATGTTCATCGTCACAGATCAAGAGGAGTACGCAGTGGAGGACGCACAAAACAACCGTAGGCCAGGTGGGCACACCTTACTAATTTTCTTTTTTCCACTTTATATGTGATAATTTTTTACATAAATAATTAACTAAAACATTTTAAAATAGGGTGGGCCATTCAACCCAAACACCATGTTGCGTACGTCGCTGAGGGTAAGGGGTTTCATCTTCGTTCTATGGTATGAGTATGTAATGCGCGTGATACTCATCGAAGACAATATATATAGCAGACATCACATCAGATGAGCCTATGGATAAAAATGGGCCAAATCATATCTACTAGTGCACAAATGAAGTTAAAAATAGGTCAACCTTCATTAAACCGATACTACTTAAAAGACCATTGTTTGACCTAAGTAAGCGTATATATGAGGTCAGTAATACTAGTCACAATGCATAGTATCATATATAAAAGTATGGTGTGTATGATACAATTAATACTACATGTTACTATGTCAACGATGCATGGTATCATGTACTAGTATCATAATCTTCTTATATTAATTGATTTGTAGAATCTCAATGCAGATCTATGTACAAGATTATTTAACATTAAATTTTCTAGTACTACGTGCTATGATACGGTATCTACCTATGATATTATAATCCTCTCTCTCATCTTTAATTGCAGTGCCACATCAGCTTTTTTGCAAGCATGAGATGCATGATAGTGTACTACCTATGATACTCCCATTGTGGGTAGTCTAAGGGGGCAATGTTAGACCTAATTAAGTGTTTGAGGTTAGTTATGGACCGCTGTTATACCTAATTGTGTTTGAGGTCAGTTAGGGACCTTATTATACATAATTAAGTGTTAGAGGTGAGTTCAAATAATAATATATAGTTGGGGTCTAAAGTTCACCAACGTATGCAACACACGAGCTGCCAAATGTGTACTTAATTAACCCTATTAGGAAAACACAAGATTATCTCATTCAACAAAATATTAGGAAAGTGTATCACAATTGTATTTATCCCTTATCTCTCTCATGTTAACCGAGACAAGAGTTCGTTCTAGGTCAGCTCTACGACAATTAGCGTCGCATGGGTGGTAACATAGGTGTGCAGTTGCGAAAGTTTTTTCCCAAGTTGTCGACTTCCTCAATCCACACTTAATATTTGTGCATGTGGGCCTAAGTATATGGTACTACTTAGTTCTATTCCTAGTATATATGTTGGGTGACTTAGAAAAATCATACTTCGTACATGATTCCTTCGAAAATCCTTTAGGGCTTCTTTGATTCATATTAGGTTGGTATAAGATAATAGGATTTAGATCTTATAGGAATATTTCCTACACTAGTAGTTTGATTCATATGAACATATCCAATAGGAAATAATCCTATAGGAATCATCAAGTAGTGCAAATCCTAGTATAGGATTAAATATTTGGTCCTACCTCATGGAAAAATTCATTTGGCGCAATCAAACGCAACTCATCTTATTATAGGATTTAACTACACATGTCATCCCAAATCCCAATCCTACATTCCTACTCCTATGATTTCCCTATCCTGTGAATGAAAGGAGCCCTTAAAATCAAACTATCCCGCACCTCGTCGATTCGTATAAAACCGACTCTAGCCAACAACTCTTCGCCCGACCTTTCTTCTTCACCATCAGGCCACCACACACTGTCATTTTCCATTGCAACGCATTTAGGGTGTGTTCGGTTCCAGAACCAAGTGGAATGGAATGGAACCGTTCCGCACCTAGAGCCCATTCTTGTGTTCGGTTGTGGAATGGAACGGAACCGAGTGGTTCCTCGAAAGGGAATATTCTCCCCATATGCAGAATGCACCCATTCCACCGAATCGGTGGAATGTGGTGGAACGGCTGTTACTTAGCCGCTATTAATTACAAAGCACTTCACTAATCCAACCAAAAAAATTATTAGTTGTTGTTAATTATGATTTTGAGATTAAAAAGGCCATTTGCCACTATTAATTACGATATTTAGACAAAAGATTAAACTTTAACTTCATTCCGTTCTACTCTCCAAATTCCCCGACCATACAAAAAATAACATTAATTACGATTTTAAGATTAAAAAGGCCATTAGGCGTTGTTAATTACGATTTTAAGATTTAAAAGGCTATTTGCCATTGTTAATTACGATTCTTAGACAAAAGTTTAGTTTAACCACATTCCGTTCTGCTCTCCAATTCCTCCAACCGAACAAAAAACAGTACCATTCTGTACCTCCTTTTTGTCCAAACCGAACGCGGGGATGGAACCATTCCATTCCTCTGGAAAGGAACCATTCCTTACTAAAATCTTCTTGTGCCACCTCCCAGTTTAAAGGCCTACTCGCATAACCCTACAGCTCTGCACTCGCGTGGGCAACCGAACACACCTACATCATCAATGCCCCGCGTACTTATCCGCACCGCCTACAGCTCTGCACTCCTATGACCTATCCATGGCTGGGCAGTCAAAAAAAGCTGCGTCACCTGGGAAATCAACAAGCCACGCAAGCAAGTCGCAAGCATCATAAATTCCGAATCAATGCCTAGCTACAGTCTACCTGGCCTCCTCCCAACTCATTGTCCTTGAGGCCTTAACAAAGCCTTCTAAAAGGGTTTTATCAAAATATTCCATATGGATTAGTAAAAAAACGCACCTGCTAAAGATTCATATATGCCCCTAGGTTAAAAATATGCATCTCAAATTTGTATGGATACATATGTATCTCTGACTAAAATGCATGTATCAAGACATAAGTGAGACACCTATATATTTTCAAACGGGGATGTAGTAGTAGATTTTTTGGGTCATGTGTTGGCAATAAAAAATGGATTCCCCATTTCATCTGTGCACAAGGAGGGCAAAACGAGTGGTCTTTTGTGAAGTGTCTCTACCAATCTACAACCACTTCAATTTTCACATGTACGCTAGACCCTGAAAGATGTCCAAATCAAGTTGCAGTGTTTTATCTCGATCCACATCTACATATGGTTTTATAATTGAGCTTTATCCTAATGAATTCAAAATTAAACTGTATGAGTTTGCTTGTTTTTGTACCCACTTGGGAAGGGTTCATGCAGGATCTGTAGCGAACTTTCTTGTGAAGACATATTTTGGCACATACTGTATGTGAATCTTCTCACGGCCATCAACTTTGAATACTCAAGTTTTTTACTCCTATATATGCAAAATGATATCAGTGTACCATTTTACTTATTCACAATGTTGGCAAAAAATGTATTTTTATGCCCATCTATTTCCATTTTTTGATTTCTTTTTTGAATTTTCATGCCCATTTGTAGATTTGACCAAGATTTAAACAAGTTTAACACATGAAAAATGAAAAGGTAAGCATGGATCCTTCTTAGACACTCTAAAATGAAGCTTTTGGGAGGTTCTTGAAATTTCCAAGTTTGAAACCCAAAACCACTTCTTCTCTTCATGTTTGACTACATAAGATAGAGTTTAGGGTTAGGGGTAGATACATGATTTTTCTTGTTTGAATATGTCTAGACCTTGTTTATCAACTTTAATGCTTACTATATGACATAAGAAGACTATGTGCTTTGGTTTTTCATTTTCTGTTTTTTTATATTTTATGCCCATTTGAATCTTGGTCAAATCCTAGGTTTGACCAGGATTTAAGCAAGTTTAAAACATGAAAACGACTTCTCTTCGTGCTTGACTTCTTATTCACTCCAAAATGAAGCTTTTGGAAGGGTTTTTGAAATTTCCATGTTTGAAACCCAAAACGACATCTCTTCGTGCTTGACTTCATAAGATAGAGTTTAGGGTTAGGGGGTAGATACATGAATTTTCTGGTTTGAATATGTCTAGACCTAGCTTGTTTATCAACTTGAATGCTTGCTATATGACATCAGAAGACTATGTGTTTGGTTTTTATTTTTTTGAATTTGTTATGCCCATTTGAATCCTGGTCAAATCCTAGGTTTGACCAAGATTTAAACAAGTATAAAACATGAAAATGAAAAGTAAGCCTGGATCCTTCTTATTCACTCCAAAATGAAGCTTTTGGGAGGGTTTTTGAAATTTCCATGTTTGAAACCCAAAACGACTTCTCTTCGTGATTGACTTCATAAGACAGAGTTTAGGGTTAGGGGTAGATACCGGATTTTTCTGGTTTGAATATGTCTAGACCTTGTTTATCAACTTGAATGCTTGCTATATGACATCAGAAGACTATGTGTTTGGTTTTTGTTTTTTGAATTTGTTATGCCCATTTGAATCTTAGTCAAATCCTAGGTTTGAATATATATGTCTAGACCTTGTATATCAACTTGAATGCTTACTATACATATGACATAAGAATGTTATGTGCTTTGGTTTTTCATTCTTTTCATTTTTTTCTGAATTTTTAGGGCCATTTGAATCTTGGTCAAATCCTTGGTTTGACCAAGATTTAAACAAATTTAAAACATGAAAATGAAAAGGGAAGTCTGTATCCTTCTTAGTCACTCTAAAATGAAGCTTTTGGGATGTTCTTTAAATTTCAATGTTTGAAACCCAAAACGACTTCCCTTCATGCTAGACTTCATAAGATCGACAGGGGGTAGATACATGATTTGTCTGGTTTGGATATATCTAGACCTTGTTTATCAACTTGATTGCTTACGATATGACATAAGAAGACTATGTGATTTGGTTTTTCATTTTTCTGATTTTTTTGAATTTTGTGCCCACCCATTTGTATCTTCGTCAAATCCTAGGTTTGACCAAGATAATTTAAACAAGTTTAAAACATGAAAATGTAAAGGGAAGCATGTATCCTTCTTAGTCACTCTAAAATGAAGCTTTTGGGAGGTTTTTGAAATTTCGATGTTTGAAACCCAAAACCACTTCTCTTCATGCTTGACTTCATAAGACAGAGTTTAGGGGTTAGGGGTATAGATACATGATTTGTCTGGTTTGAATATGTCTAGACCTTGTTTATCAACTTGAATGCTTACTATATGACATAAGAAGACTATGTGATTTGGTTTTTCATTTTTCTGTTTTTTATTTATTTTTCTGCCCATTTGAATCTTGGTCAAATCCTAGGTTTGAACAAGATTTAGACAAGTTTAACACGTGAAATTAAACGAATAAGTAAGCATTGATCCTTCTTAGTCACTCCAAAATGTACCAATTGATAGTGTTAACTTTGCTTCATGGAAAAAATAATGTCATGTAAATGAGTTAACTTGGATTTCCTACCCTTGAATCCATAGGAAACTTTGTTCTAATGCACTATTATAATCAACCGAGTTTTTACACCAACAGGTCTGTCACTTACGTGTGGTGCCCACGCGTGAGGTCCCACACTTCAGTGAGCACAAGTCACGTGCAATAGGTACGCCAACTCCCAGCCATCTTCTTTGTCAAGAGAAGACGCATCAGGATGCGTATTGGAAGTCCGTGGGTCCTTCTGGATCCTTCGGTTGTCCCTCTCACAAAAAAAAACAAATCTATCTCATTCTCGGCTCGACTCGCTCGCTCGCTCGCTCGCACGTCCTGCGCACTGACAAACCCTGCACAACAGTCAACATCATCATCATCACCCGAAAAAGGGGAGACACCATAATGCTCTGCCTTTTTTCTCTCCTTCCGAGTGATCCCTCTTCCTCCGAGTTTCACTCGACGGGCAAACGCACATCTGCAGCATAGTAATAATAAAAAGGTAGAAAAATCGATATACGAATCTATAATTAAATAGGTTAAACTAGGGTTTTGCCCAGTACTACAGATCAAGGTTCAAAAAATCCAACTACGGGGTTCGAACAACACGATTCTAATCCAAGAACTTTTTCGACCTCATCCAAGTGGCCTCAAACTATAGGGTTAGCATCTAGTGCAGTATGTGTGAAAATGTATGCACTATGTGTGCTATAACTTGTATGTCTTTCAAATTTGAACCAACTTTGAATAAGTTTGAAATATTTGAAATGGGGCTTTTGGCTTAAACGTTTGAAACTCAAAACGATTCTCTTCATGCTAGACTTCATAAGACCGAGTTTAGGGTTAGGGGTAGATACATGATTTGTCTGGTTTGAATATGTCTAAACCTTGTTTATCAACTTTAATGCTAACTTCTCAGTCACTCTAAAATGAAGTTTTTGGAGGTTTTTGAAATTTCCATCTTTGAAACCCAAAACCACTTCTCTTCATGCTTGACTTCATAAGAAAAAGTTTAGGGTTAGGGGGTATAGATACATGATTTGTATGGTTTGAATATGTCCAAACCTTGTTTATCAACTTGAATATGCTTACTATATGACATAAGAAGACTATGTACTTTGGTTTTTAATTTTTCTGATTTTTTTAATTTTCTGCGCATTTGAATCATATCTTGGTCAAATCCTAGGTTTCACCAAGATTTAGACAAGTTTAACACGTGAAAACGAGTAAGTAAGCATGGATCCTTCTTAGTCACTCTAAAATGAAGCTTTTGGGATGTTCTTGAAATTTCCATGTTTGAAACCCAAAACCACTTCTCTTCATGATTGACTTCCATAAGATCGACAGATCAGTTTAGGGTTAGGGGTAGATATATACATGATTTTTTGGTTTGAATATGTCTAGACCTTGTTTATCAACTTGAATGCTTACTATACATATGACATAAGAATGCTATGTGCTTTGGTTTTTCATTCTCTTTTTGAATTTTTTCTAAATTTTTAGGCCCATTTGAATCTTGGTCAAATCCTTGGTTTGACCAAGATTTAAACAAGTTTAAAACATGAAAATGAAAAGGGAAGTCAGTATCCTTCGTAGTCACTCTAAAATGGAGAAGCTTTTGGGATGTTCTTGTAATTTCTATGTTTGAAACCGAAAACGAGTTCCCTTCATGCTAGACTAGCTTCATAAGATCGACAGGCCGGGGGTAGATACATGATTTGTCTGGTTTGGATATATCTAGACCTTGTTTATCAACTTTAATGCTTACTATATGACATATATAAGAAAACTATTGCTTTGGTTTTTCCTTTTTCTGTTTTTTTTAATTTTGATGCCCATTTGAATCATGTCAAATCCTAGGTTTGACCAAGATAATTTAAACAAGTTTAAAACATGAAAATGAAAAGGGAAGCATGTATCCTTCTTAGTCACTCTAAAATGAAGCTTTTGGGAGGTTTTTGAAATTTCCATGTTTGAAACCCAAAACCACTTCTCTTCACATGCTTGACTTCATAAGACAGAGTTTAGGGGTTAGGGGTATAGATACATGATTTGTCTGGTTGAATATGTCTAGACCTTGTTTATCAACTTTAATGCTTACTATATGACATAAGAAAACTATTGCTTTGGTTTTTCTTTTTCTGATTTTTTTGAATTTTGATGCCCATTTGAATCTTGTCAAATTCTAGGTTTGACCAAGATTTAAACAAGTTTAAAACATGAAAATGAAAAGGAAGCATGTAACCTTCTCAGTCACTCTAAAATGAAGTTTTTGGGAGGTTTTTGATATTTCCATGTTTGAAACCCGAAACCACTTCTCTTCATGCTTGACTTCATAAGACAGAGTTTAGGGTTAGGGGTAGATACATGATTTGTATGGTTTGAATATGTCCAAACCTTGTTTATCAACTTGAATATGCTTATGTGCTTTGGTTTTTTATTTTTCTGATTTTTTTGAATTTTATGCCCATAAATCTTGGTCAAATCCTAGGTTTGACCAGGATTTAAACAAGTTTAAAACATGAAATGAAAAGATAAGCCTGGATCCTTCTTAGTCACTCTAAAATGAAGCTTTTGGGAGGTTCTTGAAATTTCCATATTTGAAACCCAAAACCACTTCTCTTCATGATTGACTTCATAAGACATAGTTTAATTAGAGTTTTAGGGGTAGATATATACATGATTTTTCTGGTTTGAATATATATGTCTAGACCTTGTTTATCAACTTGAATGCTTACTATACATATGACATAAGAATGCTATATATGTGCTTTGGTTTTTCATTCTTTTGATTTTTTTCTGAATTTTTAGGGCCATTTGAATCTTGCATGGTTAAACTTGGGTTTTGCCCAGTTCTAAAGATCAAGGGTTCAAAAAAATCCAACTACGGGGTTCGAACAACACGATTCTAATCCAAGAATTTTTTCGACCTCATCCAAATGGCCTCAAACTATAGGGTTAGCATCTAGTGCAGTATGTGTGAAAATGTATGCACTATGTGTGCTATAACTTGTATGTCTTTCAAATTAAGTTGATAAACAAGGTCTAGACATATTCAAACCAGAATATTATACTGCATTAGTACAAAAAGTTTCCTATGGATTCATCAAGGGTAGTAAAGCCAAGTTAACTCATTGCCATGACGAAGAAGTTGAAGTCGCGCCGTGGTTGCTGGTGTACCATGGCCGACGATTTTGGTCCCTCCGTGGTGCATGTCAAAACTTTTTTTTCTCGTTTTTGAGGCCACCTAGCCCGACGAAAGCGGCCAAAACGTGGCGTATGGTGGCCCGGGACGTGGTGCATCTCGAAATCTCGGGTTCGCCGGCCGAGTCAACGCAAATCCGCACCGCCGAGGGATGTAGGGCCCAGATGGCAGCCTCTCTGGCATTGTTTTTTTTCTACATCGCGCCATCTCGTTCAACGTTCTCCGATCGAGCCGTTTACGATGCAGGATCATGGGTCCCGCATGTCATCCTCTATGAACCAAAATTCTTTCTATTCTTGGATTTTTTTGACCCCCTGATTTCTGGCTACTTCCTTTTTCTTTTGATCCCTTGCCGCCTTGGAAACGTTGAGACCGCTGCTGCTAAATGGGACCCGCATGTCATCCTCTATGTGCAATCAACTTTCTTTTCTTGGAGTTTTTTTGGCACCTCAAATTTGGTCACTTGCCTTTTTCTTTCGATCCCCCGCCGCCTCTCAAACGGTGATACCGCTGCTGCTAATGGGACCCGCATGTCATCCTCTATGTACTATAAAACTTTCTTTTCCTGGATTATTTTTGGCACCTCATATTTGGTCACTTGCCTTTTTCTTTCGATCCCCTGCCGCCTCTCAAACGGTGATACCGCTGCTGCTAAACGGGACCCGCATGTCATCCTCTATGTACTATAAAACTTTCTTTTCCTGGATTTTTTTGGCACCTCATATTTGGTCACTTACCTTTTTCTTTCGATCCCCTGCCGCAAACGGTGATACCGCTGCTGCTAAATGGGACCCGCATGTCATCCTCTATGTACTATAAAACTTTCTTTTCTTGGATTTTTTTTGGCACCTCATATTTGGTCACTTGACTTTTTCTTTCGATCCCCTGCCGCCTCTCAAACGGTGATACCGCTGCTGCTAAATGGGACCCGCATGTCATCCTCTATGTAAATCATGTTTCTTTTCTTGAATTATTTTTGGCTCCTGATATTTGGTCACTTGCCTTTTTCTTTCGATCTCATGCCACGTTTGAAACGTTGAGGAACCTGCAGGCTCATCGGACCCGCATGTCATCCTCTATGTACTATAAAAGTTTATTTTCTTTATTTTTTTCACCCTCTGATTTTTGGCTATTTCCTTTTTCTTTTGATCCCCTGCCGCCTTGGAAACGTATGGTAAGCTGCTGACTCATGGGACCCGCATGTCATCCTCTATGTACAATCAACTTTCTTTTTCTTTTGATCTCAAGCCGCATTTGAAACGCTGAGACCGCTGCTGCTAAATGGGACCCGCATGTCATCCTCTACGTACAATAAAGTTTCTTTTCTTGGATTATCTTTGGCTCCTGATATTTTGTCACTTGCCTTTTTCTTTCGATCTCATGCCGCCTTTGAAACGTTGAGTAAGCTGCTGGCTCATGGGTCCCGCATGTCATCCTCTACGAACAATAAAAGTTTCCTTTCTTGGAGTTATTTTTTACCCCTAATTTCTGGCTATTTGCCTTTTTCTTTTGATCTCCTGCCCCCTCTGAAACGATGAGGACGCTGTTGGCAGGTCGGTCCCACATGTCATCCTCTATGAACAATAAAAGTTTCCTTTGATGGATTTATTTTGAACCCCTCATTAATTTCTGGATATTTCCCCTGCCGCCTTGGAATCGTTGAGGATGCTGCTGCCTCATGGGTCCCGCATGTCATCCTCTCAGAACGGTAAATGTTTATTTTCTTGGATTTTGTTGACCAAACGATTTTTGGCTTATTTTTTCTTTCGATCACCTGCAGCCTTTAAAACGTTGAGGACGCCGCTGGCTCACGGGTCCCACATGTCAACCTCTATGAACAATAAACGCTGAGGATGCTGCTGCCTCATGGGTCCCGCATGTCATCCTCTCAGAACGAAAATGTTTCTTTTCTTGGATTTTTTACCAACAGATTTTTGGTTTATTTTTTCTTTCCATCCCCTGCCGCCTTTAAAACGTTGACGACGCTGTTTGCTCATGGGTCCCCGATGTCAGCCTCCCCGTACAAGAAACATATGATATCTTGATTATTTTGCAGACAATAAACAATGTATTGCGCTCTGAGCTATTTCAAACGGATAATTAAATCTTTATTTTTACATAAACAAACTTATATGTTGAATCTCCTTGTTTTTTTGTCTTTGCGAAGCATAGGACTTTCCTGTTTTTTTAGAAAATTCGGAACTTTCCTGTTTTGGAGTGGGCTGAAATTGTACGAGTCAAAAGGCCAAGCAGGATAGTTCGAAAGCCCAGATGTCCAGATGCAGCCCAATTGAAATCTTTCTTCTTGGATTTTTTTCACCCCCTGATTTCTGGCTACTTCATTTTTCTTTTGGTCCTGTGCCGCCTTGGAAACGTTGAGACCGCTGCTGCAAAATGGGACCCGCATGTCATCCTCTACGTACAATAAAATTTCTTTTCTTGGATTATTTTTGGCTCCTGATATTTGGTCACTTGCCTTTTTCTTTCGATCCCGTGCCCTCAAACGGTGATACCGCTGCTGCAAAATGGGACCCGCATGTCATCCTCTACGTACAATAAACTTTCTTTTCTTGGATTATTTTTGGCTCCTGATATTTGGTCACTTGCCTTTTTTTCTTTCGATCTCATGCCACGTTTGAAACTTTGAGGAACCTGCTGGCTCGTGGGACCCGCATGTCATCCTCTATGTGCTATAAAAGTTTATTTTCTATGGTTTTTTTTCACTCTCTGATTTTTGTCTATTTCCTTTTTTCTTTTGATGCCCTGCCGCCTTGGAAACGTTGAGTAAGCTGCTTACACATGGGACCCGCATGTCATCCTCTATGTACAATCAAGTTTCTTTTCTTGAATTATTTTTGGCTCCTGATATTTCGTCACTTGCCTTTTTCTTTCGATCTCATGCCACGTTTGAAACGTTGAGGAACCTGCTGGCTCATGGGACCCGCATGTCATCCTCTATGTGCTATAAAAGTTTGTTTTCTTGGATTTTTTTTCACCCTCTGATTTTTGGCTCCTGATATTTCGTCACTTGCCTTTTACTTTTGATCCCCTGGCCCCTTTGAAACGTTGAGTAAGCTGCTGGCACATGGGACCCGCATGTCAACCTCTATGTCCATCAACTTTCTTTTCTTGGATTTTTTTTGACCCCCTACTTTCTAGCTACTTTCTTTTTCTTTTGATCTCAAGCCGCATTTCAAACATTGAGACCGCTGCTGCAAAATGGGACCCGCATGTCATCCTCTATGTACAATAAATCTTTGATTATTTTTGGCACCTCATATTTGGTCACTTGCGTTTTTTTCTTTCGATCTCATGCCACCTTTGAAACGTTGAGTAAGCTGCTGGCTCATGGGTCCCCCATGTCATCCTCTACGAACAATAAAAGTTTCCTTTCTTGGAGTTATTTTTGCCCCTAATTTCTGGCTACTTCCTTTTTCTTTTGATCCCCTGCCGCCTTTGAAACGTTGAAAACTTTCTTTTCTTTGATTATTTTTGGCACCTCATATTTGGTCACTTGCCTTTTTCTTTCGATCCCCTGCCGCCTCTCAAACGGTGATACCGCTGCTGCTAAATGGGACCCGCATGTCATCCTCTATGTACTATAAAACTTTCTTTTCTTGGATTTTTTGGCTCCTGATATTTGGTCACTTGCCTTTTTTCGAGACCTCCTGCCGCATCTCAAACGGTGATACCGCTGCTGCTAAATGGGACCCGCATGTCATCCTCTATGTTAAAGTTTCTTTTCTTGGATTATTTTTGGCTCCTGATATTTGGTCACTTGCCTTTTTCTTTCGATCTCATGCCGCCTTTGAAACGTTGAGGAAGCTGCTGGCTCATGGGTCCCGCATGTCATCCTCTATGAACAATAAAAGTTTCCATTGTTGGAGTTATTTTTTACCCCTAATTTCTGGCTACTTCCTTTTTCTTTTGATCCCCTGCCGCCTTTGAACGTTGAAGAATCTGCTCGCTAATGGGTCCCACATGTCAGACTCTATGGACGATAAACCTTTCTTTTCTTGGAGTTATTTTGACCCCTAATTTCTGGCTATTTTGCCTTTTTTTGGATCCCGTGCTGCCTTGGAAACGTTGAGGATGCTGCTGCCACATGGGTCCCGCATGTCATCCTCTCAGAACGATAAATGTTTCTTTTCTTCGATTTTTTTACCCACTGATTTTTGATTTATTTTTTCTTTCGATCCCCTGCCGCCTTTAAAACTTTGACGACGCTGCTGGCTCATGGGTCCCGATGTCAGCCTCCCCGTACAAGAAACATGTGATATCTTGATTATTTTACAGACAATAAAAAGTGTATTTCGCTCTGAGCTATTGCAAACGGATAAATTAAATCTTTATTTTTACATAAACGAACTAATATGAATCTCCTTGTTTTTGTTTTGTTTTTGCGAAGCATAGGACTTTCTTGTTTTGGAGTGGGCTGAAATTGTACGAGTCAAAAGACGTCCAGCAGGTTAGAAGGCCCAGATGGCCAGGCAGCCCCAATTTATATCTTCCTTATCTTGGATTATTTTTTGATCAAAAGGCCCAGCAGGGGTACATCCTTTTTCTTTTGGTCCTGTGTGCCGCCTTGGAAACGTTGTGGACGCTGCTGCCTCATGGGACCCGCATGTCATCCTCTATGAACTATGAACTCTAAAAGTTTCTTTTTTCTTGGATTTTTTTTCACCCCTCTGATTTTTGGCTATTTCCTTTTTCTTTTGTTCCCCTGCCGCCTTGGGACCCGTATGTCATCCTCTATGTACAAAAAACTTTCTTTTCTTGGAGTTTTATTCCCCCTAATTTCGGGCTACTTTCGTTTTCTTTTGATCTCAAGCCGCATATGAAACATTGAGACCGCTGCTGCAAAATGGGACCCACATGTCATCCTCTATGTAAAATAAAAGTTTCTTTTCTTGGATTATTTTTCACGCTCTGATTTTTGGCTATTTCCTTTTTCTTTCGATCCCCTGCTGCTTGGAAACGTTGAGGATGCTGCTGCCTCATGGGTCCCACATGTCATCCACTATGAACAATAAAAGTTTCTTTTCTTCGATTTTTTTCACCCTCTGCTTTTTGGCTATTTCCTTTTCATTTGATCCCCTGCCGCCTTGGAAACGTTGAGGATGCTGCAGCGTCATGGGACCCGCATGTCATACTCTATGTACAATAAAAGTTTCTTTTCTAGGTTTTTGGCTCCTGATATTTGGTCACTTGCCTTTTTCTTTCAATCTCATGCCGACTCTCAAAGGTACAATAAAAGTTTCTTTTCTTGGATTATTTTTGGCTCCTGATATTTGGTCACTTGCCTTTTTCTTTCGATCTCATGCCGTCCTTGAAACGTTCAGACCGCTGCTACAACATGGGACCCTATGTCATCCTCTATGTACAATGAAAGTTTCTTTTCATGGATTATTTTTTGCTCCTGATATTTGGTCACTTTCCTTTTTCTTTCGATCTCATGCCGCCTCGGCCCTCTGAAACGACGAGTAAGTTGTTGGCTCATGGGACCCGCATGTCATCCTCTATGTACAATAAAGTTTTTTTCTTGGATTTTTTACCCCCTGATTTTTGGTCACTTGCCTTTTTCTTTCGATCCTGTGCCGCCTTTGAAATTGTGGACGCTGCTGGCTCATGGGTCCCACATGCCAGCCTCTATGAACAATAATATTTCTTTTCTTGGATTTTTTTTACCCCTGATTTCTGGCTATTTGCCTTTTTCTTTGGATCCCCGACCGCCTTTGAAACGATGAGGACGCTGCTGGCGCATAGCTCCCACATGTCAGCCTCTAAGAACAATAAACATTTCTTTTCTTGGATTTATAGTTGACCCCTAATTAATGGCTACTTCGCTTTTTTTTTCGATCCCCAGCCGCCTTAGAAACGTTGAGGACGCTGCTGGCTCATGGGTCCCATATGACAGCCTCTATGAAAAGTAAAACATTTACTTTCTTGGATTTATTTTTGACACCTAATTAATGACTACTTGGTTCTTTTCTTTTGATCCCGTGACGCCTTTGAAACGTTGAGGGCCCTGCTGGCTCATGGGTCCAACATGTCAGCCTCTATGAACAATAAGAGTTTCTATTGTTGCATTTATTTTTGACCCCTAATTTCTGGCTATTTGCCTTTTTTCCATTGCCTGCCACCTTAGAAACGTTGAGGACGCTGCTGGCTGGGTCCCACATGTCAGCCTCTTTGTACGATAAACAGTAGAGCCGGGAACGACTAGGGCTGCGGCTGGCCCCAGTCCCTCAGAGCGACGGCCCGCAAAGCCTCCTGGTCGCGCGCCGATGCGGGTTGCAAGGGCGTGCCACCTGACCTATACCTGGTCAGGAAGGTGTGGATGATGCCTCGCTTAGTTTCCTGCAGGGCACACACGTACACGTTAAATACGAGCCTCGATCGGCTCTCAGGTTGTCCTGTGAATCGGCTCATGGAGCCGATTCACCCATGATTCGTCCGAGGTGGCCGAATATATGGTGGTCCTGCTTGATCATGATAAAGCATATGAGATCCACGACGATCTGGGGTTTTCACCGCATAATCGGATCATCCTACTCACGATTGGGCCTCGCGCTCACGCACGGTAAACGTAAGCCAGCCCTAGACAAGGCCTAAAAACCAACACTAGGTTGATCCTCGGAACGTCCTGTCTAGGGGCAGCAAACTACACCCTGCATGCCGCTGGATCCTCCAACCCTTTGTAAGGCCTAACTATTGCAGATATTAAACTAATCCTTGATGAATCAAGGAGCGACCG
The DNA here is from genome assembly GCA_030979885.1 of Lolium multiflorum. Taxonomy (NCBI): domain Eukaryota; kingdom Viridiplantae; phylum Streptophyta; class Magnoliopsida; order Poales; family Poaceae; genus Lolium; species Lolium multiflorum. Next base: position 170,346,453 of record CM061750.1, read on the forward strand.
TAACGGATCAGATCTACTAAATAACGATCAAGCGGGGTGCCGCCCCTGCACCCATGATGAGGTACAGGGACGGCTAGATGCGCAAGGGTTGCACTACGACAGCATATGATACTAGGAACAATGCTAACCCTAACACATCTATGATAACTACGTTGCTCGCCATCAAAAAGGCTTCAGTACGAGCAACGCATGAACAACTAGGCAGGCTCGTGCTGCCTAGATCGCGAGATGCGATCTAGGCAGCATGGTGCTTACCGGAGGAACCCTCGAGACGAAGGAGTTGGCGATGCGCCGAGATTGGTTTGTGTTGAACGTTGGTTGTTGTTTATTCCATAAACCCTAGGTACATATTTATAGTCCAGGGGACTTTCTAATGTGGGCGTGCACTAAACCGTGCACGAGACAAACTCTAATTTCTAAACTAAGATACACGGGCTAGCTAGCCCAAACTTGGTAAATAAGGCCGATTCACATATCTCTTCTATATGTATATCTTCAAGTCCATCTTGATCGCGGCCCACCTCTGGCTTGGTCAAATTCTGGTGATAACACATGCCCCCCTGGTTTTGGAAATGACATTTCCAAAATCATTATGCTTTTCTCTCGTAGGGTCATGTCGTGGCAGAGCAGAACCGTCGCAGAGTCCCTCATCATGACAACTTGCCTTCTCAACTTCTCCGCACGATTTGACAGTTTTGGCACCACTTCCTCGGAAACTGCTGTGGCATTGAATTTCTATTATGTCCCCTTTTATTTAACTGCTACGAACAGTTCTCCTCTGCATCTTCTTCGCATTAGCATCTCGAAAAGCCCTCCTGCGCCACGATGTCTTCTTCTTCCTCTGCTCCATCGGATCTTTCCAGCCAGTCCTCCACATCCCGCGAGCCGACGCCGGAGTACAACCCAGCAGAAGTCCACGCGGCCAACATCCGCCGCGCCATTGCGGCCGGGGAGGAGTCAGACCATGACTTCTCCATCTGGTCAGAGGACGACAGGTCCCTGACTGACGGGGAGAGCGATCTCCGCTTCCTTGCCGATAAGGAAGCGGTGGAAGAAAGCGAGGATGATCACTTCCCCTGGGATGGGGCCACCTCCGAGGAGGTGAAGGAGGAGGAAGAGGAGGACGACGACGACGACAGCTCCCCCGACGAGCCGCCGGCCAAGCGCCATTGCCCCTGGCCGGGAAATCTGAGTGACTTCGACAGCGACGACGACGACGACGAGGAGGACGAGGACAATGAAGGTCCTGCCGGCGGCCGCTGGAGCAGTGACGACGAGCCGGCCGGGAGCAGCGCCGACAGCGGCGATGACGGCGACGACGAGGGCAGCAACGGCCCGTAGATAGGGCCCCTAGCATAGGATCCGTAGAAGTAGGCGGGGCAATGTATCCCCTTTCGAGGGCAATCAGTTCTACTATGTAAGAAATCTTTCTTATTAATGAAGAACTTTTCCCCAATTTGATTTGCCGATTTCCTCTCCCACTGACCTTGCCGATTCGTCCCCTTTGCCAATGCATAATGAGCCGATAGCACCGTATCGGTCCTTCAAGATTCGCCCTTCCCTTCTCCAACCGATGATTTTCTAAATTTGGCAGAAAATGCAGTATCTTCAGGGAAACCTTTGAACTTTCCCAACCAAACCTAATAATGTTCTTCAATAATCATCATTTGTGAAGAAGGTTGCAACGAAGGACCAGCCGTTGGTATCCCAATCGGCTTTTAAACAGAGCATCCACCAGGCCTGCTGCCCCCCGAGCCTTACTCGAGGCGAGACTTAGCCGAATTAGCCTGGGCTTGATCATGCAGAGCCAGCCGATTTGCACGTAAATCGGCTTGCAGAGAGCCTTCAAGGTGGGCTGCCCCCCGAGTTTCCTCAGTGCGCCTCTTCGTCCTTGCAGGTCAGATCGGCTCCCTTCCTTTGGTGGATCTGATGCGACCCACCCTTAACCTGATCTGGACACCCAAGCTGCCCTTAGCATTGTTCTTGAAGAGAAGATCTGAGCTGTTAAACTACTCTCTTGAGGAGTTCTTTCATTGGGGCTTCTCTTCGTAATTCACTAGGGCTGACCTTCTGGTTAACAATTGTACCTCTTGAGTCGATGGCCATGCATCGGCTGCTTCTCAATTCTAAAGTCGATGTCCATGCATCGGCTGTAAAATGTTTAAAAATTTTCTTAGGCCGATTTGTGTATCGGCCCCCATACTTAGTATTATCTCATATCCTCATGTTTTATCCATCTAGGTGCCCCCCGAGCCGATTCTGTCAAGAGAATTGATGGTATCGGCTCTTCAGGTAGTCCCTGTTGGGTCAAACGTTGATCCCAGGCAGAATGGATGGTGAGGATAATTTTGGCCGATCGCTGGAATCGGCCTCCACGTTGCTTGCTCGGTGAAGGTTTTGTAATATCCCTTCATCAGTTTCGGAGGGCCGATCGCAAGGATCGGCCTCGCCATGTTGCTTATCGACGTAGTCTTGCTACTCGTCCATGTCGGTGGATAAAACCAGCCCAATCTCTGACCTTAGCACGTTGGTGCGCTTGCTGTTGTCCATGTCGGGTGCATTGTGTAATCGTGGAGCACTACACTCCGCCGGACGAATGAACACCATGTTTGTGCCAGCCGATGTGTCATCATCGGCTCTCTTTTGCTTGGGGCGCCACTCTTTTCTTTGCGGCAGCCCTCCTCATCCAGGGTCCTCTGGACTTTCGCAGCCAGATCAGGTCGTGCCTTCCTCAGCGTATGCAAGTACATCCTTTCGGCTTCCTCCAGACCGCGCAATCGCTGAACCCTGCGCTTTTGTGAATGGCTGAGACCGTCAGGGCACCACCTTGGACGGTGGCACCTGTCTTCTTCGTATTCCCCTTCGTCTTCTGAATCCTCGAGATCTTCCAACGGAGGGGTCTCAGCACGTCTGTTTTGCGGTGGGAGAGGCCCTAAGCGCTCGAACACAGACACGTTGGCTGTCTCCTTCTTTTTCCGGTTGCATTCTGGGCAGTTGCCGATTGTTGGTAATCGGCTCATTCCTGAATCCCAGCAGTGTCTGAAGAAGGGGCAGTGCCAATGCCTGTCCGTATCGTCCTGCTCCCTGCCGTGGCGCTCCTGCCGCTCCTCATCATGATTATGCCGGCGATGTCTTCCGTCGTTTCTGGTCAGACGACCTCTTTCATCATTGTCGTTGTATCGCCGGCGTTGGTCATATCGACTAACATACTTGTTGAGGAGGTGATCAGAGAGGGGTCGTTGGTATCTTATGTTCTTCACTTCCCCCTCTGTGACGTAGCGCTTGCCATCTTGACGGAGCCGATCGCATGGAGCGGCCCCCTCAGTGTCCTTGCTCTGAGAGCAGCTGTCCTCATCCCCGTCCTTCTCAGAGCGGTGTCCAAGCTCTACCATGCTGATGTTGGCTGAGAAATCAGGCTGGCACCCTCCAAGGTGGGTAAACTCCACCATGTTGACGGCGGGGAAGGGGTGTGTGTCGACCTTCATGGCATACTGGTTAAAAATTAGTCGCCCATTTTCTATCGCCACTTGGATCTGCTGACGCCACACCCTGCAGTCGTTGGTGGTGTGGGTGAACGTGTTATGCCACTTGCAGTATGGCTTTCCGTTCAGCTCTTGCACCGTAGGAAACTTGTGGCCTTCGGGTATCTTTATGTGCTTCTCCGCGAGTAAGAGGTCGAAAATCTGCTCGGTTTTCGTCACGTCGAAGTCGAACCCTCTTGGAGGCCCTGGTGGCTTTACCCATTTGCAGGTTACTGGGCCTGCAGCTCGAGTCCACTCAGCTACTGCGACCTCTCGTTCTCCCGTAGGACCTTCATCTTCGCCTGCGTCAACCATGGTAACCACGCGCTTGAATTTATCTTGGTAGACATCCGGGTGGCGTTGTTCATACGCTGACAACTTCTGCACCATGTGTGCTAATGAAGGATAGTCCGCCTGGGAGGCCACTTCCTTGATCGATGATGATAGACCCACCACCGCCAATTCGACTGCTTCTTTTTCGCTTACGTGAACCGAATAGCATCGGTTCCTAACGGTCCTGAAGCGCTGGATGTATTCTGACACCGTTTCTCCGCGCTTCTGTCGTACTTGGGCTAGATCGGCAATGCCAGCCTCGGAAGCCTCTGAGTGATATTGCTCATGGAACCGTTCTTCCAGCTGCTTCCAGGTCTGGATTGAGTTCGGTGGCAGCGACGTGTACCATCCGAAAGCCGATCCTGTGAGGGACTGTGAGAAGTACCTCACGCGCAGCTCGTCTGACGCTGAGATCATGCCCAGCTGTGCCAAATATCGGCTCACATGCTCGATGGAGCTGGAGCCATCTGATCCGCTGAACTTTGTGAAGTCCGGGAGCCGATATTTGGGTGGTAGCGGGATCAATTCGTACTCGTTGGGGTACGGCTTGGTATAGCCGATCGCCTTTCTTTTCGGCATCATGCCGAACTGATCTTTCAGGATCGTACAAATTTGATCCGCGGTGATGGCTGCAGGTGCCGAACCCTGAAGATTCGTCGGAGTGGCGTACTTAACCAGCCATGCCTGTTTCTCTGGTTCTGAGCCAACTGCAGGAGCTGGGCTCGGGAGTTTTGTCGGGGTGGCGTATTTAGCTAGCCACGTTTGCTTCTCAGGGTCTGCCTCCGACGTTCCTCCTGTTGCCCCAGAAGTCCCTGCTATAGCGACCTGGTTCGAGGGTGCCCAGGTGCTGCAGTCTGGCACGTATGCGCATGCGTATCCGTGCGGGATCTCCTTGGGCGCGTCCTGTAGAAATTGGTAATCACTGGGGTCACCACCAATCTTGTAGACGACATAGGCCGATGAGTTCGGCGCTTCGGGCGCTGCCAACGCGAACGGCAGCGGTGGACGGGACTGGAGTAGCAACTCCCCTTGATGAGTCCCTAGGGCTGGTCCTGACGGAGAGTACTGATGGCTCATGATCTCCTGGATCACGCGCAGCGCGACGCGCTCCAACGTGTTCACCAGGCTCTCAGAATGGCGGTGCAGCGAATGAGCCACCATGAAGTTTATCTCCTGACGCAGCGACCTGGTGCGTTCCTCTGACGGGGTGGACAGGTCCACTCCATCAAGCGCGCCTTCAGGTGTGAACCCCTTCCATCTGATGCCGTGGGAGCGGGTCCTGTGGAAAGAGCCGATTAGGTCGGCTTCGAGGGCAGACTTGATCTCGTCGTACTTCTTCTTGAGCTCGCCAGTGAGCTCCCGTACGTGACCGGAGTTTCTTCTGCCACTTCTGATGAAGATGGCATGGTGTTCGATGTTGAAGATGGTCCCACCGGGCGTGCCAGAATGTGTTGACGTCAGAAACCCACCGGCGGGCAGTGACTGGTCAACACCGTAGAGCCGGGAACGACTAGGGCTGCGGCTGGCCCCAGTCCCTCAGAGCGACGGCCCGCAAAGCCTCCTGGTCGCGCGCCGATGCGGGTTGCAAGGGCGTGCCACCTGACCTATACCTGGTCAGGAAGGTGTGGATGATGCCTCGCTTAGTTTCCTGCAGGGCACACACGTACACGTTAAATACGAGCCTCGATCGGCTCTCAGGTTGTCCTGTGAATCGGCTCATGGAGCCGATTCACCCATGATTCGTCCGAGGTGGCCGAATATATGGTGGTCCTGCTTGATCATGATAAAGCATATGAGATCCACGACGATCTGGGGTTTTCACCGCATAATCGGATCATCCTACTCACGATTGGGCCTCGCGCTCACGCACGGTAAACGTAAGCCAGCCCTAGACAAGGCCTAAAAACCAACACTAGGTTGATCCTCGGAACGTCCTGTCTAGGGGCAGCAAACTACACCCTGCATGCCGCTGGATCCTCCAACCCTTTGTAAGGCCTAACTATTGCAGATATTAAACTAATCCTTGATGAATCAAGGAGCGACCGTAACGGATCAGATCTACTAAATAACGATCAAGCGGGGTGCCGCCCCTGCACCCATGATGAGGTACAGGGACGGCTAGATGCGCAAGGGTTGCACTACGACAGCATATGATACTAGGAACAATGCTAACCCTAACACATCTATGATAACTACGTTGCTCGCCATCAAAAAGGCTTCAGTACGAGCAACGCATGAACAACTAGGCAGGCTCGTGCTGCCTAGATCGCGAGATGCGATCTAGGCAGCATGGTGCTTACCGGAGGAACCCTCGAGACGAAGGAGTTGGCGATGCGCCGAGATTGGTTTGTGTTGAACGTTGGTTGTTGTTTATTCCATAAACCCTAGGTACATATTTATAGTCCAGGGGACTTTCTAATGTGGGCGTGCACTAAACCGTGCACGAGACAAACTCTAATTTCTAAACTAAGATACACGGGCTAGCTAGCCCAAACTTGGTAAATAAGGCCGATTCACATATCTCTTCTATATGTATATCTTCAAGTCCATCTTGATCGCGGCCCACCTCTGGCTTGGTCAAATTCTGGTGATAACACATGGGTCCCACATGTCAGCCTCTTTGTACGATAAAAGTTTCCTTTGCTGGATTTATTTTTGACCCCTAATTTCTGGCTATTTGCCTTTTTCTTTCGAACTCCACCGCCTTTGAAACGTTGATGACGCTGCTGCAAACTGGGTACAATATGTCAGCCTCTTTGTGCGATAAACCTTTCCTTTCTTGGATTTTTTGGACACCTGATTTCGAGCTACTTGCCTTTTTCTTTCGATCTCCTGCCCCCTTTGAGAAACGCCGAGAACGATACTGGTTCGTGGGTCCCACATGTCATCCTCTCTGAATGATAAATGTTGGGGCTGCGGCTGCAAGATACGTCCCACATGTCAGCCTGACTGTTGAATAAACGTTTCCTTTCTCGAATTTATATTTGACCCCTGATTTCTGGCTACTTTGCCGTTTCTTTCGATCCCCTGCATGTCTGCTACTCCACCGAAAAACAGACCGGCATGTATTCATCACAATACTGGTAGCTAATTTAGGAAAAATGTGTTCATCACGGGATTCAAACAAAGATCTTCATCTCTGCTAAATTTTGATTTCACCAAAAACCGAACAGCGTGTGTTCATGACTTTAACTTCACAAACACTATGGTTTCTCTATAAAATAAGGTCACCATCCGTTCCTTTATTGTAGGCATTTGCGAAAAGTGTCTTTGGCTAATGGGCACCAGTGCTCTGCTGTTTAAAAAAAATCAAATAGCATACATATTTGTTTCAAAAAAATCTGAAAATGAATGTAGACATAATAAATAAAGTAACCTACAAGCGTGTAAAATTTTAATATGATATTCTTTATATTGTAGACTACACAAAAAAGACAAAATCTGTTGAAATTTGGAGATTTGAAATATGCATACCCAGATCCACACGTTTGTTACTTTTGTGTAGCCCAGAATTTTTTTTATTTGAAACTGAAATTTTGCACGTTTATGGGACAATTCATTAGCTACTCCATGATTTGTTTTCTAATTTTTTGAACAAATAAATATATTTTTTATTTTTTTCTAAAATAGCAGGAGCAATGGTGCCCAAGAGCACCAAATCTCTTAATAGGCATTTGCGCCTAATAGCGTGAGCTTAGCTAATTTTTGAAGAAAAAAAAGATGTCCATTGTGGTATTCAGGACAAAGATCTTCATGTCTGCTACTGCACCAAACAACAAACCAGCATGTATTCATCACAATACGGGTAGCTAATTTGTGAAAAATATGTTCAGCACGGGATTCAAACAAAGATCTTCATCTCTGCAAAATTTTGATTTCAGCAAAAACCGAACAGCGAATGTTCATGAGGTTAAGTTCACGAACACTATGTTTTCTCTATAAAATAAGGTCACCATCTGTCTCTTATTTCTCAAGGAAAAACAGGTGGAAGTGTTGGGACGAACCACATGGGTGCTTCGGCTCTATGTTCAGTCTTCTCTTTTTTGTACTGCAATCTTGAGCCTATGGCAGGACCTCCATTGACGTGCATTCTGCACCAATTTGGCCTTGGACGTATCCATGTATCACGGGCGCGATTGTGGGTAGCAAAGACACAGTCAGGTTTGAACAATTGGAAATCTGGTTCTGCAGCCTCTGCGTCGACTGGCGGGGGTAGCATGAAAATTGGGTGATTGAGTCCAAGAAATAAAGAACGCCCCTTCAAATTGTTCAATCTTTCCCACCTTGCCTCTTCTACAGGGTCCAAGGTATGGGCAGATCTCAAGAAAACGTAGCACCGTACCAAAGGATAAGACCTCAGCTTGTTACCCATATGTAATATTGGAGGACCGAGGATGGGCCGATAACCTTTAACCTGAATCCACGCGAGATCAGATTCACCAGTAATGGACTCTGCTCTCATTGGTGCCAGGAACCAAGTGCGCTGGTCAGAAAATCCAAGAAATACATCTTCATCTTCATAATTATGATTATCACCATCATCATCTAATTCTTCATCATCTAATTCTTCATCATCAAATTCGTCTTCTTCTAATTCTTCTTCTTCTAATTCTTCTTCATCAGCATCATTATCTTCATCGGCACCTCCATCGCCTTGAGCCACATTTGCTTCATCATCTTCCATGACAGCATCTCCCTCGATTTGAGCGAAAATTGCAGCCACTTCTGCTTCTTCATCTTCAATGACAGGGGCGTCAATGAGACGCGGGGCTGCATGTGTCCCTGCAATGCACAAAGATCAACCACAATGCAGCAAGTAGGAACTACACTGAAAATTATCTCTTCTCTTCTATCTTCTATTTTCTACTACTATAAGGCACCAGTTTTTAACAAGACATGTAGCAGCAATTCCAACTGTTGGTGTCCAAAATCTAACGGTTGGGATTAGAGGTATTCGCGTGAAAAAAATACCACACCAGTGTCCACGTGTTTCTAGAACCGTCATGTTTCCATTATGAAGAAAAATCAGAGCAGTCTCACACCGATATCACACGTCCCACTTGATAGTGATTAAGAAAGGTTCCAAATTTTTGTTCATATTTATAAACTGTATGCTCACACTTATTTTGATGGTATAACCAAATTATTAGTTGTATTGAAAGTTTGAACAACATTTAGAACGCAACTTTTATACATCAGTATTGCGAATCGTAATTGGTCCAACATGTGCAGCATGCCATTTACTAGTTAAGACATAAAACAAAGACTCACCACAGGTATATGGTTCCCAAACCAGAACATCTCCATACGGATATGTAACTGCGTATACACGATGTAGGTGTGAACTTGTACCATATCCAGGAATGCCCATGGCATCGACATAGCTGTTTCTATCAAAGAATTCAGGGTTTCTCAGGATATTCCACTCCTTTTCTAGGGGCGCTTGTAGGATAGCAATCAATTCGTCAAATACAACGATTACCTCGTAATGCCATGGCCCTGCTAGATCATCTTTGTACGGCCTCTTGACGATCCGTACTTTGAGCAGTTCCAAACTTTTATCTATTTTGTATTTGAACAGGAATGGTGGGCTGCCATGCCACCATTCACTAGTAGGGCCCAAAGAAATTCCTGCATCTTGCAGAGATGGAAGAGGTATAATAGTATCTGATATGTATATGTTGCGGATCGTCAAGTGCCCGTCCTGCTGGACAAATGCCACCCAGTCGCCGTTACAACCCACCCAGTGCATGGGTCCATGTCCATCCAGTTCCTCCTTGGTATGGATAAATGCTGGAACTGTCGGCTTGTCTAATGGCATCAGCAACGCGTGAATGCCCTGCAAATAGGATTTGTTTCAAAATTGTCTATGCATGCAAGGTATTCGACAGAATGAAGAGCGGATTGTGCAGAACTGAAGCACAGATGTAATGGATAAATAAAGCAATTCCGAAGAGTACATGTGCATAGTGAAGGCAGCAAACCTTACAGTACTCCCAAATCAGGTGATTATGTTGAGTCTAAATTCATGCATGATGTTTGGCAATAAGAAAAGTTGATTGAAAAAACACAAGCTGAAACGAGATGAGTAAATAAATAAATACTCTTACAGTATTGTCGCGGTCGTCTGGCCATGTCTCGGGGTCGCAGTGGAGCAGGCTCGGTAAACCGAACGGAACCTTATGCGCTCCGCGGATGGCATGCCGCATGCCGATCATGCCTCGAGCGAGGCGACCAGTGCTGAGGATATCCGCCCGCTCGGCTATGTTCTCCACCAGTGGGTAGTGGAGGTTGCCCCACCCCATGGACTGGTGGTAGCAATCAGGAATCTCCTCAATCTTACGCTTCTGCTTCATTGGAGTCGGTAATCCAATGCAAGGGAGAGAGGGGTGAACGGGAGAAAGAGACAGAAGAGGGTTTTTTTTGGAGAAGATGCAGTAGTAGTACTACGATACTAGGAGGTGGAGATGCGGGGCATGTTTCCGGGAGAGAGGAACCACTATTTCCCTTAAAAAAAATAACAGCACTTGCGCATTAGAACTTGGGGCGGGGATATAGCGGTAAGAGGTATTGACCAACTTTCCCTCACCTTGACCCCACGTGGTTGTGAACCCGAGATAATTCTTTTTGATGAACCCGATATACTTATTATAGTACTAAAATAGTACAAGTATATACCTTGTACTCCTATATACTAACATTACTATTTTAAGGACTTATGTTCCATGAGCAACAACTTCCCCCACTCCGCTCATCCGAAATCCTAGCCCCTCCAACTTCAAGGACCAATCAACATAGCTATGGCCTTCTAATTTGGCTCAAGTCGCCGCACACATAGTCCTCCCGCCGACAAGGAATAGGAGCATCAGCCCTTTCGTCGCTTGTTGTTACACATAATCATATACAGTACCATATATATTTCAAATTTCCATATCAAAAAATAGTTCAAATCTGAATTTTAACATCTCAAGCTAAACCCTCGCTTGCTCTTAAACATAAGCATACCATAGTTCTACTTTTGTCTTCACCGAACAACAGAACACAATTTCATCACAACATAGCCAACCGGAGTACCTAGTAATGTAACTAGAGAAGTGAACCTATAGTTGATCAAGCCTTCAACTTTAACACAATAATACCCCCACATTATGTGTTGAGGAGCCACACCCATATATTTAAGAGTACCATCAAGTAGACCACAAATGCATCAATGAAGAGAGGGGTATACTTATAGACCACCTCTTTACAAAACAGTTGTAACTAGTAGACCACAATTGCCTCGTTCATTAGCTATGAAATTACATACTATCAGTAGCTACAATGGCTGCAGGCCCTGTTTCAGAATTAAACATCACACTTGTTCCAATCCGGGGCGTTGGCGAAGTTTGGGATGAACCAAAGCGGTGTCTTTACCAGGTACCTATCTTTTTTTGTTTTGCATGTTTTCTCCAAGGCGTTGGTTTGGAAACCAACGGCGCAATCTTCACGATTCAGACTGAATCGGCATATTTCAGGCAGCTGCGAATTGCGAAGCCATGCTTCATTCGGCAAGGTGTACACACAATTTCTTCTCGTCAGACATCCTGGGACAACATCTGCACCGCCTAATGGCAGCATAATCGGATAGTTCACTCCAAGGAAAAGAGAATATTCTCCAAGGTCATCAATCTTTTCCCATGGAATACCTTCATTTAACTTACTAGTGTCCTTCGTGAACACCAGGCAACCAAACCCAGAAGCATAGTTGCCAACAGTGCGACCATGATGAACACGACGATCAGAAGCAGTATGGCAAACTTTACAGGAATATTCCCTTTCATCAGCAATGCCCAGTGTATGGATCAGAAGAAGTCTAGAACCATCTATAGATCTTGCTAACCACCACATGCCATAATCGACCTCGTGATCATGGCCAAGAGCATCATCAAGTGCACACCGCCATTCAAACACAATGGGCGGTGGCTCTACGATCAGCGGAGGACCTGCTTGAAAACGAAATTACTGTTAAGAAGGGTATGTTTGGTTTGCACAAATCTGAAAACGTAAGAATTGGGAAAACGCATTAGGATTCAGATGGGATGATATAATGGCATTTCCATTCAATAATACAGCATATTGGTGTATTTCAGTACATCACATGGGAAACCAAAGGATTCATTTCAAGAAGTTCAAGTAGAGGTCAAAATCCAACATAATTCAATCTGAGAATAAAACTCCTAATTATACAATCCTCAAATTTTTCTATGGTAATCATCTCGAATAAAAAGTCTAAATACCAATGAAATTTCATCCGAAGCAAATATGCCCCAAGCCTCCAAGTCAGATCAGTCAGGTTCGAAAATTAATAAGTTTGTGCATTAAAATTATCTTTACAGCCATGAATAATGAAGCTCATCATACACTACTTACGTCCGGAGGAAAATTACCAGCTTGCTGAGGATTCCATGCGTGAACAGTGCCAGTATGAGTTGTGGCAAACACAAGCCCATTGTGGAGAATTGCATCGCTGTAATTGTAAAAGATGTGGGACTTGGGCTCTGTAAGAACTGTCCATCCAGAATCTTCGCCGCAAAGGAGGGCAACTCTGATGTCAAAAACAGCAACAAGAGAGAAATTTTTGTACCCCCCAGCAGCTGTGGGAACTTGGCAAATATATATCTTGTGAAATATAATAGCACGAAGGTTGTGGTGGTATATATTTGGAATGTGGGTGGTTTCAAACGGCACAGGGAGAGGAATTTCACGGCGAGTGTAGACGTTGACAAGTTTCCATTTGCAAGCAGGAAAGCCAGTGTCAACCATGGCAACCCAATCTCCATTGGCACCTACCCACTGCTTACCCGTACCGTCTGGCATCACAGCGTCGGAGGAGAACCTGTCCAGCGGCGTCAGCTTGCAATCCCGTGCTACCTTCGTCGGGTGAGAATGAAGAACACATGGGAGGCCAAACGGGAGAGAAAAAGATAGAGTTGCACTATCATTTGCAGAGTCGAAAAATAGTTTGGACGAACCGACGAGGCTCGCGGCGGTGATGACGTCGCATCTTGTTACGAGTTCTTCAAGGGGACCTTCGGAAAAGACCTTCTGAAACAGTTCAGAGTCATCATTTTCCTTGTTCGATGCCGCCATCGCAGGGCAGGGGGTGGGTCTATGAGGTTTGGGTTCAACTGATTGGAGTTTAATTTGGGTTCGATGGCGGCAGGTGGCGGGGAAGATGAAGAACGGAGGCTCTCAAACTGGGCGGTGGAATTGATTCTAAAGCTGCATGGCGGCGGCACTGGCGTGTGCTATGGAAGGTGGTCGATTGGTGCGGGCGGGGGCGGAGGTAGACGATGGAGGTGAACAGAAATAGGGCAGGTGGGGGCGGGGCGCTTGACTTCGCTCCTCTACACTCTACAGCATCTCCTCCTGTTTCTTGGAAAGTGTATAGACCCATAATAAAAAGTCACTGTTCCCTCTGAAAAGGTGAAGAACAAGTCACTGGTCTAACGTGCAAATTTGGACATCCCAAGCTATGTGTTGTCATGTCAATTCAATGTCCATGGCAGTATTTTGAATTTTGCGTGACCAAAAGAAGTACGCCTTGGCCTTTCACAATCGGGGTTTCTTTAGAGCAAGAACAATAGAAGAGCCAACAGCTGGCAAAAGTATTGTCCTACTTCCTCTTGGCGTGATACTCCCTCCGTCCACAAATAAGTGGACGTGCAGGATTTTCAAGGTAAATTAGTAAAAGGAAAGAAAAAATGCATTGGAGCACTCGTATCTTAAGAAACACATGTACTCAACCACGGTTGTAGATTTTCTCGGCGCAAGACTTTTCCCCAGCAGTTGTGGCTTTCAGTTATTCGTGGGTGTGGGGAGGAGCTCCGCCGCATCGGTAAAAAGCAAAGAGGGACGGCGGCTCTCGATCGTGCGGTGTACTCGTAAATCACGTGTGACCCATGCCCTAATAATTCACAATGCATTGATGAGGGCTATCACTTCATCATCCAATAAAATGTACTTAGTAACTATGGTAATAATATTGTCTTCTCGCAAAAAAATGGTAAAAATATTGTCTCTTAAGCCATGTACTAGTACAGTGCAAGATGCTTTAGAGAAATAAACCTATATTTTATTGCTACTCCGTAATACACATGGTTATTTATTCTAGGCAAATGCCTACCGAAAGATGTAGGAATAGGGAAATGTAGGATTGCAATGTCATGTCCACTCCAATCCTATAGGAATTCATAGAATCCAAACTTTGTTTGATTCCACCATAGGAAAAGTAAGGGCTCCTTTGATTTAAAGGATAGGAAAAACATAGGAATAGGAAAGGTATAGGATTGGAATGGCATGTCTACTTGAAACCTATAGGAAGATGAAGTTTGTTTGATTGTAGCAAAGGAATTTTTCCATGAGGTATGAGCTAATGCTTTTTTCCTATAGGAATCACACTACAAGATTCCTATAGGAATTTTTCCTATAGGATACGTTCCTATGAATCAAACAACATGTATAGGAATTTTTCCCATAGGAATCAAATCCTACACAATTCCTATGCAAATCCTTTGAATCAAAGGAGCCCTAAAGCATTCTTAAAAAGAGGTATGAGTAGATGTTTAATTTTCTATGGAATCTGTGCAAAGAAATCCTTAGGAAAAATTCCTATCGGAAACAATCCTACAAATCAAACAGCCAAGGATTCAATTGTACCAATTCCCTATGCAAATCCTTGGTGTTCACCCAATCCTCTCGAATACTCATCCAAAAAATGCACTAATACTTTGATGGGGAGTTTTTGTATTCTAGGCAAGAATAGAGGGTTTGCGGGGATCACTTGAGAAGTGTATTAACCAAAGAAGGCATAAGTAATACACCAACACACACTAACATGCCCTTAATGGATGTATCTCCATAAACTCCCTCTGTTCTTTATTACTACTACTAGTTTATGTACTTCTTAACTAATATGGGATAATCATGAAATATATTTTCTAACATTCAGCCAAAATATAGTGTTTCGACTTTTTAAAATACTGAAAAACTAGTAATTAAAAATATTTGAGCTATCAAATCTAGGAAGTTTGAAAATATTTTGTATTCCGTCTGAAAGTTGTGTTACTTGGTGTAAGATTCACACAAAAATGATGAAAATATCAAACCTTCAAAAAAATTGTAGTAATTCAAACGTTATGTGCGTTTCATAATTTTGCAAAATCTATTCTATTTGCAATTAAAACTATAGTAGTTGGTGGTCCCCGATCATCTGATTTGCTCTTAAACAGCTCAATCCTAAATTTGAAATTCCCTGCAACAGAACACGATAGTTGGTGGTTTGTGCGGAAAAAAATTACAGTTTTAAAAAGTGTTTTAAGCAACGAAGGCAGCAATAAGCGGTAGTTTGTGCAATTTCCTCGTGTAAACAACATGTAGCGTCGAAGTAATAGTACTAGCAGTACAGAAATCTTGTGTAATTTCTAGTTCTACATATTACTAGTGTCCACTGTTTGAGAGTTGATGGTGAATGGGTCTGATTTTCAATCGAATGAGAATTAGCAAATTGATTTTTATGACAAAAGCATACAAAGGGAGTAAAACAACATACCCGCATTCGCCGCTGCTACCAGCATGCGATGCCTCCACGAGTGCATTGACGGCTGCTGCAAATCCTCGGAAGGCATCTAGGTTTTGCAGATCGTCGATTGCCGCTGTCCGGCTAAGCTTAACCAGCATAGCTGCCGCCAAGATATCTCGGATTTGGACCACAGGCAGAAGCTGATTGGGGTCGAAGGATTGCCTGATTCGGAATTTGAAGTACCAAGCCCTCGGCTCCGATGATGGAAGTTTGGAACTCGGCCCGGCCAGAACCTCCCAAATCTGTGTGTGGCAGTGGATGCCCATCGGCATCCCCAATGCTGCCGACGCCGTGATGTGGTCGGTCGCACTTTGGTCCCCACTAAAGGCTGGGGCTGCAGCACGTCGCCGCCGCCCCCGACGTCCCCACGACGGCAACGCCATGGACCGAGGCGCTGAGTTTGTTGGCGAACCCGAAGCCCTGGATGGCAAGTGCTTCTTCACAATGGAAGCATCCTCACCCGGCGAGGTTCGCCCCCGGCGCATGCCTATGCTCCGACCAGCCCACTTTGCCGCTGCTGCCTGGGCTGCCGCCGATACCTGGGCCACCGCCGCTTCATGGGACCCCCTCCCTCCTCTCCCTCTCCTAGATCAAAGGGCGCCAGGAGTCTAGCCACAGCAAGACACAGAGCCGCCTGCTTCATCGCACACCAATGGCACACAGACATTTGCGAGCTTTTAGCGCACACCCCTCCGAGGCTGAGTCGTGGAGCCTGGGTGCACGGGGCTATGGCTGGAGGAGTCGCCATGGGACGAGGGGTGTCGAGTGCTCGGGCAAATACGGGAAAGGCGAAGTTTTGGATAACCTTATATGATCACATCAATGCTTCTCAAGGAGCCAAATACTGTATGAGAAACCGGAAAAGTTTGAACGTTTGAAAACTTTGCCGGCATAATGCATCCTTCCAATGCACGCCTACTAAGGTAGAAAGCCAACTCAATTGCTACTTTGTTGGCAAAATGTACCATGGCTCAATCTTGGGTCACACACATCTATCAATTGGTATATTTTGGTCATATTCAAAATTTTACTTGAAACTTGTTGGTCATGCCATTCTACTACTCGCCTAACACTTTTTCTACGCGGGAAGGAGGGGGGTATGATGCTACCCTGAATTTTTATGCCCATTTGTATCTTGGACAAATCCTAGGTTTGACCAAAATTTAAAACATGAAGATGAAAAATTAAGCCTGGATCCACTACAAGAAAATTTGCCAAACTTTTCTTGTAGTGATCCTTCTTAATTAGTAACTTCAAAATGAAGCTTTTGGAAGGTTTTTGAAATTTCCATGTCTGAAACCCAAAACACCTCTTCATGATTGACTTCATAAGACAAATCGAGTTTAGGGTTAGGGGTAGATACATGATTTTTCTAGTTTGAATATGTCTAGACCTGGCTTATCAACTTGAATGCTTAGTATATGACATAAGAAGATGTACTATGTGCATTGGTTTTTTATTTATTTGATTTGTTTTGAATTTTCATGCCAAATCAAATTTTGGTCAAATCATAGGTTTAACCAAGATTTAAACAAGTTTAAAACATTAAAATGAAAAATTAAGCATGGATCCTTCTCAATCACTCCAAAATGAAGCTTTTGGGAGGCTTTTGAAATGTCTATGTTTGAAACCCAAAACCACTTCTCTTCATGCTTGACTTCATCAGACAAATGAGTTTAGGGTTAGGGGTAGATACATGATTTTTCTGGTTTGAATAGGTCTAGACCTTGTTATCAAGTTGAATGGCTTACTATGTGACATAAGAAGACTATGTGCTTTGGTTTTTCATTTTTGATTTTTTCGATTGTTTTTATGCCCATTTGAATCTTGGCCAAATCCTAGGTTTGAACAAGAATTTAAACAAGTTTAAAACATGAAAATGAAAAGGTAAGCATGGATCCTTCTTAGTCAGTCCGAAATGAAGCTTTTGGGCGGTTTTCGAAATTTCCATGTTTGAAAACCCAAACCACTTCTCTTCATGCTTGACTTCATAAGACAAATTTAGGGTTAGGGGTATAGATACATGATTTTTCTTGTTTGATATGTCTAGATATTGTTTATCAACACTTGAATGCTTACAATATATGTGACGCAAGAAGACTATGTGTTATGGTTTTTCATTTTTGGGGGTTTTTTCGAATTTTTTATGCGCACTTGAGTCTTGGTCAAATCCAAGCTAGCTAGGTTTGACCAAGCTTTAAACAAGTTTAAAACATGAAAATGAAAAAGTAAGCATGTATCCTTCTTAGTCACTCCAAAATTAAGCTTTTCGGAGGTTTTTGAAATTTCCATTTTGTAAACCCAAAACCACGTATCTTCATGTTTGACTTCAAAAGACAGAGTTTAGGGTTAGGGGGTAGATACATGATTCTTCTTTTAATATGTTTAGATCTTGTTTTATCAAGTTGAATGTTGACTGTATGACATAAGAAGACTATGTTTTTGAATTTTTTATGAATCTTGGTCAAATCCAAGGGTTGACCAAGATTTAAACAAGTTTAAAACATGAAAATTAAAACGTTTCAAGTTCACCTTTGGTTCGATCTTTCAGTAACCAGGCGCATATATATATGGATGCAAATTGAGATAATTAATTCGTGAAACATTGGAAATGTCCATCGTGTGTCGTGTTTCCCCCTAACATGAAAATTGGATTGGTGGCAGACAAGTAAAAGCACATTTATGTGCGACAACCCAAAATGCACATATTTTGCTGAGTTTTCATGCATGCATTAAAAGTTCTGAATATATACATAAAATGCATGTGGGTCATGATTGAAAAGTTTGACATGTATATGGTTCTTGTGTAGTAGTAGTACTATAGTAGATTAGTAGGTACGCAAACTCCCATCCATCTTCTTTGTCAAGAGAAGACGCGCACCAGGATGCGTAGTGGAAGTCGTCTCTGGATCCTTCTGTTGTCCCTCTCACGGAAAAGAAAAAGAAAAAAACATCTCTCTCATTCTCGGCCTCGCTCGACTCGCTCGCTCGCAGCCTCGCACCTCCTGCGCACTGACAAACGCTGCACAACAGTCAACATCACCAGAAAAAAGATATACACCATAAATAATAAGAGGGGCCCCGTGACTGCTATCCCTTCTTCTCCTTCCGTGTGATCCCTCTTCCTCCGAGTTTCACTGGACGGGCAAACACACATGTGCTGCATAGTAAAAATAAAAAAGTAAAAAATCGACCTATGAATCTATGATTAAATAGGTAAAATCCTGGGTTTTATCAAGGTTTAAACAAGTTTAAAACATGAAAATGAATAGGTAAGCATGGATCCTTCTTAGTCACTCTAAAATGAAGCTTTCGCGAGGTTTTTGAAATTTCCATGTTTGAAACCCAAAACCACTTCTCTTCATGCTTGACTTCGTAAGACAGAGTTTAGGGTTAGGGGTAGATACATGCTTTTTCTGGTTTGAATATGTCTAGACCTTGTTTATCAACTTGAATGCTTACTATATGACATAAGAAGGCTATGTTATTTGGTTTTTCATTTTTTCTGTTTTTTTCTGATTTTTTATGCCCATTTAAATCTTGGTCAAATCCTAGGTTTGACCAAGAGTTAAACAAGTTTAAAACATGAAAATGAAAAGGTAAGCCTGGATCCTTCTTAGTCACTGTAAAATGAAGCTTTTGGGAGGTTTGTGAAATTTCCATGTTTGAAACCCAAAAGCACTTCTCTTCATGCTTGACTTCATAAGACAGAGTTTAGGGTTAGGGGGTGTAGATACATGATTTGTCTGGTTTGAATATGTCCAAATCTTATTTATCAACTTCTGAATGCATGCTACTCTCTCAAAGAAAACCTTTTGAATGCTTACTATATGACATAAGAAGACTATATGCTTTTAAAATTCAAACATATGGTAAGCATTCTTATGTCATATAGTAAGCATTCAAGTTGATAAACAAGCAAGGTTTGGACATATTCAAACCAGACAAATCATGTATCTACCCCTAACCCCTAATTAAATTGTCTTATGAAGTCTAGCATGAAGAGAAGTGGTTTTGGGTTTCAAACATGGAAATTTCAAAAACCTCCCAAAAACTTCATTTTAGAGTGACTAAGAAGGATATACAAGCTTCCCTTTTCATTTTCATGTTTTAAACTTGTTTAAATCTTGGTCAAACCTCTAGGATTTGACCAAAAGATTCAAATGGGCATGGAAATTCATAAAAAAACAAAAGAATGAAAAACCAAAGGACATAACATTATTATGTCATATATATATAGTAAGCATTCAAGTTGATAAACAAGGTCTAGACATATTCAAACCAGAAAATCATGTATATATCTACCCCTAACCCTAAACTCTGTCTTATGAAGTCAAGCATGCATGAAGAGAAGTGGTTTTGGTTTCAAACATGGAAATTTCGAAAAACCCTCCCAAGAGCTACATTTTGGAGTGAGTAAGAAGGATATATAGATGCTTAATTTTTCATATTCATGATTTAAACTTGTTTAAACCATGTTCAAACCTAGGATTTGACCAAGATTAAAATGGGCATAAAATTTTAAAAAAATCAAAAAATAAAAAACAAGGCACATAGTATTCTTATGTCATATAGTAAGCATTCAATTAAGTTGATAAACAAGGTCTAGACATATTCAAACCAGGAAAATCATGCATCTATCCCCTAACCCTAGCTAAACTCTGTCTTATGAAGTCAAGCATGCATGAAGAGAAGTGGTTTTTGGTTTCAAACGTTTAAGCCAAAAGCCCCTTTTCAAATATTTCAAACTTATTCAAATTTGGTTCAAATATGAAAGACATACAAGTTATAGCACACATAGTGCATACATTTTCACACATACTGCACTAGATGCTAACCCTATAGTTTGAGGCCATTTGGGTGACCTAGGTCGAAAAAATTCTTGGATTAGAATCGTGTTGTTCGAACCCCGTAGTTGGATATTTTTTAACCCTTGATCTGTAGAACTGGGCAAAACCCTAGTTTAACCTATTTAATTACAGATTCGTATATCGATTTTTCTACGAGTACTACCTTTTTATTATTACTATGCAGCACATGGGTGTTTGCCCGTCGAGTGAAACTCGGAGGAAGAGGGATCACTCGGAAGGAGAGAAGAAGGGAGAGAATTATGGTGTCTCCCCTTTTTCGGGTGATGATGTTGACTTTTGTGCAGGGTTTGTCAGTGAGCAGGAGGTGCGAGCGAGCGAGCGAGCGAGCGAGTCGAGCGAGGCCGAGAATGAGAGAGATTTGTTTTTTTTGTGAGAGGGACGACCGAAGGAACCAGAAGGACCCACAGACTTCCAATACGCATCCTGATGCGTCTTCTCTTGACAAAGAAAATGGCTGGGAGTTTGCGTACCTATTGCACGTGACTTGTGCTCACTGAAGTGTGGGACCTCAAGCGTGGGCACCACACGTAAGTGACAGACCTGTTGGTGTAAAAACTCGGTTGATTATAATAGTGCATTAGAACAAAGTTTTCTATGGATTCAAGGGTAGGAAATCCAAGTTAACTCATTTACGTGTTAAACTTGTCTATATCTTGGTCAAACCTAGGATTTGACCAAGATTCAAATGGGCAGAAAAATAAAAACAGAAAAATGAAAAACCAAATCACATAGTCTTCTTATGTCATATAGTAAGCATTAAAGTTGATAAACAAGGTCTAGACATATTAAACCAGACAAATCATGTATCTATACCCCTAACCCCTAAACTCTGTCTTATGAAGTCAAGCATGTGAAGAGAAGTGGTTTTGGGTTTCAAACATGGAAATTTCAAAAACCTCCCAAAAGCTTCATTTTAGAGTGACTAAGAAGGATCCATGCTTCCCTTTTCATTTTCATGTTTTAAACTTGTTTAAATTATCTTGGTCAAACCTAGGATTTGACAAGATTCAAATGGGCATCAAAATTGAAAAAAAAATTGAAAAAAGAAAAACCAAAGCAAATAGTTTTCTTATGTCATATAGTAAGCATTAAAGTTGTTGATAAATAAGGTCCATACATATTCAAACCACACAAATCATGTATCTATACCCCGTAATTAACCCCTGAATTAATTAACTCTGTCTTATGAAGTCAAGCATGTGAAGAGAAGTGGTTTTGGGTTTCAAACATTGAAATTTTAAAAACCTCCCAAAAGCTTCATTTTAGAGTGACTAAGAAGGATACAGACTTCCCTTTTCATTTTTATGTTTTAAACTTGTTTAAATCTTGGTCAAACCAAGGATTTGACCAAGATTCAAATGGCCCTAAAAATTCAGAAAAAAAATCAAAAGAATGAAAAACCAAAGCACATAGCATTCTTATGTCATATGTGTATTAAGCATTCAAGTTGATAAACAAAGGTCTAGAGACATATATATTCAAACCAGAAAAATCATGTATATATCTACCCCTAAAACTCTAATTAAACTATGTTTTATGAAGTAAATCATGAAGAGAAGTGGTTTTGGGTTTCAAACATGGAAATTTCAAGAACCTCCCAAAAGCTTCATTTTAGAGTGACTAAGAAGGATCCAGAAGGACCCACAGACTTCCAATACGCATCCTTATGCGTCTTCTCTTGACAAAGAAGATGGCTGGGAGTTTGCGTACCTATTGCACGTGACTTGTGCTCACTGAAGTGTGGGACCTCACGCGTGGGCACCACACGTAAGTGACAGACATGTTGGTGTAAAAACTCGATTGATTATTATACTGCATTAGAACAAAGTTTCCTATGGATTCAAGGGTAGGAAATCCAAGTTAACTCATTTACGTGACATTATTATTTCCATGAAGCAAAGTTAACACATCTATCGATTGGTACATTTTTGAGTGACTAAGAAGGATCCATGCTTACTTATTCGTTTTCACGTGTTAAACTTGTCTAAATCTTGGTCAAACCTAGGATTTGACCAAGATTCAAATGGGCAGAAAAATAAAATAAAAAACAGAAAAATGAAAAACCAAATCACATAGTCATCTTATGTCATATAGTAAGCATTAAAGTTGATAATAAACAAGGTCTAGAAATATCAAACCATACAAATCATGTATCTACCCCTTAACCCCTAAACTATGTCTTATAAATTAAGTCAAGCATGAAGAGATGTGGTTTTGGGTTTCAAACATGGAAATATCAAAAACCTCCCAAAAACTTCATTTTAGTGTGACTAAGAAGGATACACGCTTCCCTTTTCATATTCATGTTCTAAGCTTGTTTAAATTATCTTGGTCAAACCTAGGATTTGACAAGATTCAAATGGGCATCAATATTGAAAAAAATCAAAAAAAAAGAAAAAACAAAGGAAATAGTTTTCTTATGTCTTATAGTAAGCATTAAAGTTGATAAACAAGGTCTAGACATATTCAAACTAGACAAATCATGTATCTATATATACCCCCTAACCCCTAAACTCTGTCTTATGAAGTCAAGCATGTGAAGAGGAAGTTGTTTTGGGTTGCAAACATGGAAATTTCAAAAACCTCCGAAAAACTTCATTTTAGAGTTTCTAAGAAGGATCCATGCTTAACTTTGCATATTCATATTTTAAACTTGTTTAAATCATTATCAAGCCTAGCATTTGACCAATATACAAATGGGTGGGCACAAAATTCAAAAAAATCAGAAAAATGAAAACAAATTAAAGCACATAGTCTTCATATGTCATATCGTATGAATTCAAGTTGATAAACGAGGTCTAGGTATATCCAAACCAGACAAATCATGTATCTATACCCCCTGTCGATCTTATGAAGTCTAGCATGAAGAGAGAAGTCGTTTTTGGTTTCAAAAATGGAAATTTCAAGAACATCCCAAAAGCTTCATTTTAGAGTGACTAAGAAGGATACATGCTTCCCTTTTCATTTTTATGTTTAAACTTGTTTAAATCTTGGTCAAACCTAGGATTTGACCAAGATTCAAATATATGGGCATAAAATTCAAAAAAAAACAGAAAAATTTAAAACCAAGGCACATAGTCTTCTTATGTCATATAGTAAACAATCAATTAATTAAGTTGATAAACCAGTTCTAGACATATTCAAACCAGGAAAATCATGTATCTACCCCCTAACGCCCTAGCTAAACTCTGTCTTATGAAGTCAAGCATGCATGAAGAGAAGTGGTTTTTGGTTTCAAACGTTTAAGCCAAAAGGTAAGCATGGATCCTCCTTAATTAGTCACTGTAAAATGAAGCTTTTGGGAGGTTTGTGAAATTTCCATGTTTGAAACCTAAAAGCACTTCTCTTCATGCTTGACTTCATAAGACAGAGTTTAGGGTTAGGGGGTGTAGATCGATACATGATTTGTCTGGTTTGAATATGTCCAAATCTTATTTATCAACTTTTGAATGCATGCTACTCTCTCAAAGAAAAACTTTTGAATGCTTACTATATATATGACATAAGAAGACTATATGCTTTTAAAATTCAAACATATGGTAAGCATTCTTATGTCATATAGTAAGCATTCAAGTTGATACACAAGCAAGGTTTGGACATATTCAAACCAGACAAATCATGTATCTACCCCCTAACCCCTAATTAAATTGTCTTATGAAGCAGTCTAGCATGAAGAGAAGTGGTTTTGGGTTTCAAACATGGAAATTTCAAAAACCTCCAAAAAACTTCATTTTAGAGTGACTAAGAAGGATATACAAGCTTCCCTTTTCATTTTCATGTTTTAAACTTGTTTAAATCTTGGTCAAACCTCTAGGATTTGACCAAAAGATTCAAATGGGCATAGAAATTCATAAAAAATCAAAAGAATGAAAAACCAAAGGACATAACATTCTTATGTCATATATATATAGTAATTAAGCATTCAAGTTGATAAACAAGGTCTAGACATATTCAAACCAGAAAATAATGTATATATCTACCCCTAACCCTAAACTCCGTCTTATGAAGTCAAGCATGCATGAAGAGAAGTGGTTTTTGGTTTCAAACATGGAAATTTCGAAAACCCTCCCAAGACCAAGCTACATTTTGGAGTGACTAAGAAGGATATATAGATGCTTAATTTTTCATATTCATGATTTAAACTTGTTTAAACCATGTTCAAACCTAGGATTTGACCAAGATTCAAATGGGCATAAAATTTTAAAAAAATAAAAAAATAAAAAAACAAGGCACATAGTATTCTTATGTCATATAGTAAGCATTCAATTAAGTTGATAAACAAGGTCTAGACATAATCAAACCAGGAAAATCATGCATCTACCCCCTAACCCTAGCTAAACTCTGTCTTATGAAGTCAAGCATGCACGAAGAGAAGTGGTTTTTGGTTTCCAACGTTTAAGCCAAAAGCCCATTTTCAAATATTTCAAACTTATTCAAATTTGGTTCAAATTTGAAAGACATACAAGTTATAGCACACATAGTGCATACATTTTCACACATACTGCACTAGATGCTAACCCTATAGTTTGAGGCCATTTGGGTGACCTAGGTCGAAAAAATTCTTGGATTAGAATCGTGTTGTTCGAACCCCGTAGTTGGATTTTTTTGAACCCTTGATCTGTAGAACTGGGCAAAACCCTAGTTTAACCTATTTAATTACAGATTCGTATATCGATTTTTCTACGAGTACTACCTTTTTATTATTACTATGCAGCACATGGGTGTTTGCCCGTCGAGTGAAACTCGGAGGAAGAGGGATCACTCGGAAGGAGAGAAGAAGGGAGAGAATTATGGTGTCTCCCCTTTTTCGGGTGATGATGTTGACTTTTGTGCAGGGTTTGTCAGTGAGCAGGAGGTGCGAGCGAGCGAGCGAGTCGAGCGAGGCCGAGAATGAGAGAGATTTTTTTTTTGTGAGAGGGACAACCGAAGGATCTAGAAGGACCCACAGACTTCCAAAACGCATCCTGATGCGTCTTCTCTTGACAAAGAAGATGGCTGGGAGTTTGCGTACCTATTGCACGTGACTTGTGCTCACTGAAGTGTGGGACCTCAAGCGTGGGCACCACACGTAAGTGACGGACCTGTTGGTGTAAAAACTCGGTTGATTATAATAGTGCATTAGAACAAAGTTTCCTATGGATTCAAGGGTAGGAAATCCAAGTTAACTCATTTACATGACATTATTATTTCCATGAAGCAAAGTTAACACATCTATCGATTGGTACATTTTTGAGTGACTAAGAAGGATCCAGGCTTACTTATTCGTTTTCACGTGTTAAACTTGTCTAAATCTTGGTCAAACCTAGGATTTGACCAAGATTCAAATGGGCAGAAAAATAAAATAAAAAACAGAAAAATGAAAAACCAAATCACATAGTCATCTTATGTCATATAGTAAGCATTAAAGTTGATAAACAAGGACTAGAAATATCAAACCATACAAATCATGTATCTACCCCTAACCCCTAAACTATGTCTTATAAATTAAGTCAAGCATGAAGAGATGTGGTTTTGGGTTTCAAACATGGAAATTTCAAAAACCTCCCAAAAACTACATTTTAGAGTGACTAAGAAGGATGCATGCTTCCCTTTTCATATTCATGTTTTAAGCTTGTTTAAATTATCTCAGTCAAACCTAGGATTTGACAAAGATTCAAATGGGCATCGAAAAAATCAGGAAAAAGAAAAACCAAAGCAAATAGTTTTCTTATGTCATATAGTAAGCCAATTAATTAAGTTGATAAACAAGGTCTAGACATATTCAAACTAGACAAATCATGTATCTATACCCCCTAACCCCTGAACTCTGTCTTATGAAGTCAAGCATATGAAGAGAAGTGGTTTTGGGTTTCAAACATGGAAATTTGAAAAACCTCCCAAAAACTTCATTTTAGAGTGACAAAGAAGGATACATGCTTCCCTTTTCATATTCAGGTTTTAAGCTTGTTTAAATTATCTCAGTCAAACCTAGGATTTGACAAGATTCAAATGGGCATCAAAATTGAAAAAAATCAGGAAAAAGAAAAACCAAAGCAAATAGTTTTCTTATGTCATATAGTAAGCCAATTAAGTTGATAAACAAGGTCTAGACATATTCAAACTAGACAAATCATGCATGCATCTATACCCCCTAACCCCTAAACTCCGTCTTATGAAGTCAAGCATATGAAGAGAAGTGGTTTTGCTCCCAAAAGCTTCATTTTAGAGTGACTAATAAGAAGGATCCATGCTTACCTTTGCATTTTCATATTTTAATCTTGTTAAATCATTATCAAGCCTAGGATTTGACCAAGATACAGATGGGTGGGCACAAAATTCAAAAAAATCAGAATAATGAAAAACAAAAGCATGTAGTCTTTTTATGTCATATCGTATGCATTCAAGTTAAACGAGGTCTAGGTATATCCAAACCAGACAAATCATGTATCTACCCCATGTTGATCTTATGAAGTCTAGCATGAAGAGAAGTCGTTTTGGGTTTCAAACATGGAAATTTCAAGAACATCCCAAAAGCTTCATTTTAGAGTGACTAAGAAGGATACATGCTTCCCTTTTCATTTTCATGTTTTAAACTTGTTTAAATCTTGGTCAAACCTAGGATTTGACCAAGATTCAAATATATGAGCATAAAATTCAAAAAAAAACCAAAAATGAAAACCAAGGCACGTAGTCGTCTTATGTCATATAGTAAGCAATCAATTAAGTTGATAAACAAGGTCTAGACATATTCAAACCAGGAAATCATGTATCTACACCCCCTAACGTACCCTAGCTAAACTCTGTCTTATATTATGAAGTCAAGCATGCATGAAGAGAAGTGGTTTTTGGTTTCAAACGTTTAAGCCAAAAGGTAAGCATGGATCCTCCTTATATAGTCACTGTAAAATGAAGCTTTTGGGAGGTTTGTGAAATTTCCATGTTTGAAACCCAAAACCACTTAAGACAGAGTTTATGGTTAGGTGTGTAGATACATGATTTTTCTTGTTTGAATATGTCTAGACCTTGTTTATCAACTTGAATTTTTTACTATATGATATAAGAAGGCTATATATATGTGCTTTGGTTTTTCAATTTTTGATTTCTTTCGATTTTTTATGCCTATTTAAATCTTGGTCAAATCCTAGGTTTAAACAAGTTTAAAACATGAAAATGAAACGGTAAGCATGAATCCTTCCTTACTCACTCTAAAATGAAGGTACTTGAAAATTTTATGTTTGAAACCCAAAACCCCAGTTCTCTTCATATGTTTGACTTCATAAGACAGAGTTTAGCTAGGGTTAGGGGTAGATATGATACATGATATTTCTGCTTTGAATATGTCTAGAGATCGACCTTGTTTATCAACTTGAATGCTTACTATATGACATAAGATCAAGGCTATATATATATGTGCTTTGGTTTTTCATTTTTTTTGAATTTTTCTGAATTTTTACTCCCATTTGAATCTTGGTCAAATCCTAGGTTTGACCAAGGTTAAAACAAGTTTAAAACATGGCAATGAAAAGGTAAGCATATGGATCATTCTTAGTCTCTCTAAAATGAAGCTTTTGGGAGGTTTTTGAAGTTTCCATGTTTGAAACCCAAAATCACTTCTCTTCATATGCTTGGCTTCATAAGACAAAGATTAGGGTTTAGGGGTAGATATATACATGTTTTGGGAGGTTTTTGAAATTTCCATGTTTGAAACCCAAATCCACTTCTCTTCATCCTTGACGTCTTCATAAGACAAAAGTATAGGGTTATATATATATGCATATGGGTAGATACATGATTTGTCTGGTTTGAATATGTACAAATCTTATTTATCAACTTTTGAATGCATGCTACTCTCTCAAAGAAAAACTTTTGAATGCTTACTATATGACATAAGAAGACTATATGCTTTTAAAATTCAAACATATGGTAAGCATTCTTATGTCATATAGTAAGCATTCAAGTTGATAAACAAGCAAGGTTTGGACATATCCAAACCAGACAAATCATGTATCTGCCCCCTGTCGATCTTATGAAGTCTAGCATGAAGAGAGAAGTCGTTTTTGGTTTCAAAAATGGAAATTTCAAGAACATCCAAAAAGCTTCATTTTAGAGTGACTAAGAAGGATACATGCTTCCCTTTTTATTTTTATGTTTAAACTTGTTTAAATCTTGGTCAAACCTAGGATTTGTCCAAGATTCAAATATATGGGCGTAAAATTCAAAAAAAACAGAAAAATTTAAAACCAAGGCACATAGTCTTCTTATGTCATATAGTAAACAATCAATTAATTAAGTTGATAAACCAGGTCTAGACATATTCAAACCAGGAAAATCATGTATCTACCCCCTAACGCCCTAGCTAAACTCTGTCTTATGAAGTCAAGCATGCATGAAGAGAAGTGGTTTTGGTTTCAAACATGGAAATTTCGAAAAAACCTCCCAAGAGCTACATTTTGGAGTGACTAAGAAGGATATATAGATGCTTAATTTTTCATATTCATGATTTAAACTTGTTTAAACCATGTTCAAACCTAGGATTTGACCAAGATTCAAATGGGCATACAATTTTAAAAAAATCAAAAAAAAAAAAACAATGCACATAGTATTATTATGTCATATAGTAAGCATTCAATTAAGTTGATAAAGTAGGTCTAGACATATTCAAACCAGGAAAATCATGCATCTATCCCCTAACCCTAGCTAAACTCTGTCTTATGAAGTCAAGCATGCATGAAGAGAAGTGGTTTTTGGTTTCAAACGTTTAAGCCAAAAGCCCCTTTTCAAATATTTCAAACTTATTCAAATTTGGTTCAAATATGAAAGACATACAAGTTATAGCACACATAGTGCATACATTTTCACACATACTGCACTAGATGCTAACCCTATAGTTTGAGGCCATTTGGGTGACCTAGGTCGAAAAAATTCTTGGATTAGAATCGTGTTGTTCGAACCCCGTAGTTGGATTTTTTGAACCTTGATCTGTAGTACTGGGCAAAACCCTAGTTTAACCTATTTAATTATATATTCGTAGGTCGATTTTTCTACCTTTTTATTATTACTATGCAGCACATGTGTGTTTGCCCGTCGAGTGAAACTCGGAGGAAGAGGGATCACTCGGAAGGAGAGAAGAAGGGAGAGAATTATGGTGTCTCCCCTTTTTCGGGTGATGATGTTGACTTTTGTGCAGGGTTTGTCAGTGAGCAGGAGGTGCGAGCGAGCGAGCGAGCGAGTCGAGCGAGGCCGAGAATGAGAGAGATTTGTTTTTTTTTGTGAGAGGGACGACCGAAGGATCCAGAAGGACCCACAGACTTCCAATACGCATCCTGATGCGTCTTCTCTTGACAAAGAAAATGGCTGGGAGTTTGCGTACCTATTGCACGTGACTTGTGCTCACTGAAGTGTGGGACCTCACGCATGGGCACCACACGTAAGTGACAGACCTGTTGGTGTAAAAACTCGGTTGATTATTATAGTGCATTAGAACAAAGTTTCCTATGGATTCAAGGGTAGGAAATCCAAGTTAACTCATTTACGTGTTAAACTTGTCTATATCTTGGTCAAACCTAGGATTTGACCAAGATTCAAATGGGCAGAAAAATAAAAACAGAAAAATGAAAAACCAAATCACATAGTCTTCTTATGTCATATAGTAAGCATTAAAGTTGATAAACAAGGTCTAGACATATTAAACCAGACAAATCATGTATCTATACCCCTAACCCCTAAACTCTGTCTTATGAAGTCAAGCATGTGAAGAGAAGTGGTTTTGGATTTCAAACATGGAAATTTCAAAAACCTCCCAAAAGCTTCATTTTAGAGTGACTAAGAAGGATCCATGCTTCCCTTTTCATATTCATGTTTTAAACTTGTTTAAATTATCTTGGTCAAACCTAGGATTTGACAAGATTCAAATGGGCATCAAAATTGAAAAAAAAATTGAAAAAAGAAAAACCAAAGCAAATAGTTTTCTTATGTCATATAGTAAGCATTAAAGTTGTTGATAAATAAGGTCCATACATATTCAAACCACACAAATCATGTATCTATACCCCCTAATTAACCCCTAAATTAATTAACTCTGTCTTATGAAGTCAAGCATGTGAAGAGAAGTGGTTTTGGGTTTCAAACATGGAAATTTCAAAAACCTCCCAAAAGCTTCATTTTAGAGTGACTAAGAAGGATACATGCTCCTCTTTTCATATTCATGTTTTAAGCTTGTTTAAATTATCTTGGTCAAACCTAGGATTTGACAAGATTCAAATGGGCATCAAAATTGAAAAAAATCAGAAAAAAGAAAACCAAAGCAAATAGTTTTCTTATGTCATATGTATATTAAGCATTCAAGTTGATAAACAAAGGTCTAGAGACATATATATTCAAACCAGAAAAATCATGTATATATCTACCCCTAAAACTCTAATTAAACTATGTTTTATGAAGTAAATCATGAAGAGAAGTGGTTTTGGGTTTCAAACATGGAAATTTCAAGAACCTCCCAAAAGCTTCATTTTAGAGTGACTAAGAAGGATCCAGAAGGACCCACAGACTTCCAATACGCATCCTGATGCGTCTTCTCTTGACAAAGAAGATGGCTGGGAGTTTGCGTACCTATTGCACGTGACTTGTGCTCACTGAAGTGTGGGACCTCACGCGTGGGCACCACACGTAAGTGACAGACATGTTGGTGCAAAAAAATCGATTGATTATTATACTGCATTAGAACAAAGTTTCCTATGGATTCAAGGGTAGGAAATCCAAGTTAACTCATTTACGTGACATTATTATTTCCATGAAGCAAAGTTAACACATCTATCGATTGGTACATTTTTGAGTGACTAAGAAGGATCCATGCTTACTTATTCGTTTTCACGTGTTAAACTTGTCTAAATCTTGGTCAAACCTAGGATTTGACCAAGATTCAAATGGGCAGAAAAATAAAATAAAAAACAGAAAAATGAAAAACCAAATCACATAGTCATCTTATGTCATATAGTAAGCATTAAAGTTGATAATAAACAAGGTCTAGAAATATCAAACCATACAAATCATGTATCTACCCCTTAACCCCTAAACTATGTCTTATAAATTAAGTCAAGCATGAAGAGATGTGGTTTTGGGTTTCAAACATGGAAATATCAAAAACCTCCCAAAAACTTCATTTTAGTGTGACTAAGAAGGATACACGCTTCCCTTTTCATATTCATGTTCTAAGCTTGTTTAAATTATCTTGGTCAAACCTAGGATTTGACAAGATTCAAATGGGCATCAATATTGAAAAAAATCAAAAAAAAAGAAAAAACAAAGGAAATAGTTTTCTTATGTCTTATAGTAAGCATTAAAAGTTGATAAACAAGGTCTAGACATATTCAAACTAGACAAATCATGTATCTATATATACCCCCTAACCCCTAAACTCTGTCTTATGAAGTCAAGCATGTGAAGAGGAAGTTGTTTTGGGTTGCAAACATGGAAATTTCAAAAACCTCCGAAAAACTTCATTTTAGAGTTTCTAAGAAGGATCCATGCTTAACTTTGCATATTCATATTTTAAACTTGTTTAAATCATTATCAAGCCTAGCATTTGACCAATATACAAATGGGTGGGCACAAAATTCAAAAAAATCAGAAAAATGAAAACAAATTAAAGCACATAGTCTTCATATGTCATATCGTATGAATTCAAGTTGATAAACGAGGTCTAGGTATATCCAAACCAGACAAATCATGTATCTATACCCCCTGTCGATCTTATGAAGTCTAGCATGAAGAGAGAAGTCGTTTTTGGTTTCAAAAATGGAAATTTCAAGAACATCCCAAAAGCTTCATTTTAGAGTGACTAAGAAGGATACATGCTTCCCTTTTCATTTTTATGTTTAAACTTGTTTAAATCTTGGTCAAACCTAGGATTTGACCAAGATTCAAATATATGGGCATAAAATTCAAAAAAAAACAGAAAAATTTAAAACCAAGGCACATAGTCTTCTTATGTCATATAGTAAACAATCAATTAATTAAGTTGATAAACCAGTTCTAGACATATTCAAACCAGGAAAATCATGTATCTACCCCCTAACGCCCTAGCTAAACTCTGTCTTATGAAGTCAAGCATGCATGAAGAGAAGTGGTTTTTGGTTTCAAACGTTTAAGCCAAAAGGTAAGCATGGATCCTCCTTAATTAGTCACTGTAAAATGAAGCTTTTGGGAGGTTTGTGAAATTTCCATGTTTGAAACCTAAAAGCACTTCTCTTCATGCTTGACTTCATAAGACAGAGTTTAGGGTTAGGGGGTGTAGATCGATACATGATTTGTCTGGTTTGAATATGTCCAAATCTTATTTATCAACTTTTGAATGCATGCTACTCTCTCAAAGAAAAACTTTTGAATGCTTACTATATATATGACATAAGAAGACTATATGCTTTTAAAATTCAAACATATATGGTAAGCATTCTTATGTCATATAGTAAGCATTCAAGTTGATACACAAGCAAGGTGTTTGGACTTATTCAAACCAGACAAATCATGTGTATCTACCCCCTAACCCCTAATTAAATTGTCTTATGAAGCAGTCTAGCATGAAGAGAAGTGGTTTTGGGTTTCAAACATGGAAATTTCAAAAACCTCCCAAAAACTTCATTTTAGAGTGACTAAGAAGGATATACAAGCTTCCCTTTTCATTTTCATGTTTTAAACTTGTTTAAATCTTGGTCAAACCTCTAGGATTTGACCAAAAGATTCAAATGGGCATAGAAATTCATAAAAAATCAAAAGAATGAAAAACCAAAGGACATAACATTCTTATGTCATATATATATAGTAATTAAGCATTCAAGTTGATAAACAAGGTCTAGACATATTCAAACCAGAAAATAATGTATATATCTACCCCTAACCCTAAACTCCGTCTTATGAAGTCAAGCATGCATGAAGAGAAGTGGTTTTTGGTTTCAAACATGGAAATTTCGAAAACCCTCCCAAGACCGAGCTACATTTTGGAGTGACTAAGAAGGATATATAGATGCTTAATTTTTCATATTCATGATTTAAACTTGTTTAAACCATGTTCAAACCTAGGATTTGACCAAGATTCAAATGGGCATAAAATTTTAAAAAAATAAAAAAATAAAAAAACAAGGCACATATAGTATTCTTATGTCATATAGTAAGCATTCAATTAAGTTGATAAACAAGGTCTAGACATAATCAAACCAGGAAAATCATGCATCTACCCCCTAACCCTAGCTAAACTCTGTCTTATGAAGTCAAGCATGCACGAAGAGAAGTGGTTTTGGTTTCCAACGTTTAAGCCAAAAGCCCATTTTCAAATATTTCAAACTTATTCAAATTTGGTTCAAATTTGAAAGACATACAAGTTATAGCACACATAGTGCATACATTTTCACACATACTGCACTAGATGCTAACCCTATAGTTTGAGGCCATTTGGGTGACCTAGGTCGAAAAAATTCTTGGATTAGAATCGTGTTGTTCGAACCCCGTAGTTGGATTTTTTGAACCCTTGATCTGTAGAACTGGGCAAAACCCTAGTTTAACCTATTTAATTACAGATTCGTATATCGATTTTTCTACGAGTACTACCTTTTTATTATTACTATGCAGCACATGGGTGTTTGCCCGTCGAGTGAAACTCGGAGGAAGAGGGATCACTCGGAAGGAGAGAAGAAGGGAGAGAATTATGGTGTCTCCCCTTTTTCGGGTGATGATGTTGACTTTTGTGCAGGGTTTGTCAGTGAGCAGGAGGTGCGAGCGAGCGAGCGAGCGAGTCGAGCGAGGCCGAGAATGAGAGAGATTTGTTTTTTTGTGAGAGGGACAACCGAAGGATCTAGAAGGACCCACAGACTTCCAAAACGCATCCTGATGCGTCTTCTCTTGACAAAGAAGATGGCTGGGAGTTTGCGTACCTATTGCACGTGACTTGTGCTCACTGAAGTGTGGGACCTCAAGCGTGGGCACCACACGTAAGTGACGGACCTGTTGGTGTAAAAACTCGGTTGATTATAATAGTGCATTAGAACAAAGTTTCCTATGGATTCAAGGGTAGGAAATCCAAGTTAACTCATTTACATGACATTATTATTTCCATGAAGCAAAGTTAACACATCTATCGATTGGTACATTTTTGAGTGACTAAGAAGGATCCAGGCTTACTTATTCGTTTTCACGTGTTAAACTTGTCTAAATCTTGGTCAAACCTAGGATTTGACCAAGATTCAAATGGGCAGAAAAATAAAATAAAAAACAGAAAAATGAAAAACCAAATCACATAGTCATCTTATGTCATATAGTAAGCATTAAAGTTGATAAACAAGGACTAGAAATATCAAACCATACAAATCATGTATCTACCCCTAACCCCTAAACTATGTCTTATAAATTAAGTCAAGCATGAAGAGATGTGGTTTTGGGTTTCAAACATGGAAATTTCAAAAACCTCCCAAAAACTACATTTTAGAGTGACTAAGAAGGATGCATGCTTCCCTTTTCATATTCATGTTTTAAGCTTGTTTAAATTATCTCAGTCAAACCTAGGATTTGACAAAGATTCAAATGGGCATCGAAAAAATCAGGAAAAAGAAAAACCAAAGCAAATAGTTTTCTTATGTCATATAGTAAGCCAATTAATTAAGTTGATAAACAAGGTCTAGACATATTCAAACTAGACAAATCATGTATCTATACCCCCTAACCCCTGAACTCTGTCTTATGAAGTCAAGCATATGAAGAGAAGTGGTTTTGGGTCGTTTCAAACATGGAAATTTGAAAAACCTCCCAAAAACTTCATTTTAGAGTGACAAAGAAGGATACATGCTTCCCTTTTCATATTCAGGTTTTAAGCTTGTTTAAATTATCTCAGTCAAACCTAGGATTTGACAAGATTCAAATGGGCATCAAAATTGAAAAAAATCAGGAAAAAGAAAAACCAAAGCAAATAGTTTTCTTATGTCATATAGTAAGCCAATTAAGTTGATAAACAAGGTCTAGACATATTCAAACTAGACAAATCATGCATGCATCTATACCCCCTAACCCCTAAACTCCGTCTTATGAAGTCAAGCATATGAAGAGAAGTGGTTTTGCTCCCAAAAGCTTCATTTTAGAGTGACTAATAAGAAGGATCCATGCTTACCTTTGCATTTTCATATTTTAATCTTGTTAAATCATTATCAAGCCTAGGATTTGACCAAGATACAGATGGGTGGGCACAAAATTCAAAAAAATCAGAATAATGAAAAACAAAAGCATGTAGTCTTTTTATGTCATATCGTATGCATGCATTCAAGTTAAACGAGGTCTAGGTATATCCAAACCAGACAAATCATGTATCTACCCCATGTTGATCTTATGAAGTCTAGCATGAAGAGAAGTCGTTTTGGGTTTCAAACATGGAAATTTCAAGAACATCCCAAAAGCTTCATTTTAGAGTGACTAAGAAGGATACATGCTTCCCTTTTCATTTTCATGTTTTAAACTTGTTTAAATCTTGGTCAAACCTAGGATTTGACCAAGATTCAAATATATGAGCATAAAATTCAAAAAAAAACCAAAAATGAAAACCAAGGCACGTAGTCGTCTTATGTCATATAGTAAGCAATCAATTAAGTTGATAAACAAGGTCTAGACATATTCAAACCAGGAAATCATGTATCTACACCCCCTAACGTACCCTAGCTAAACTCTGTCTTATATTATGAAGTCAAGCATGCATGAAGAGAAGTGGTTTTTGGTTTCAAACGTTTAAGCCAAAAGGTAAGCATGGATCCTCCTTATATAGTCACTGTAAAATGAAGCTTTTGGGAGGTTTGTGAAATTTCCATGTTTGAAACCCAAAACCACTTAAGACAGAGTTTATGGTTAGGTGTGTAGATACATGATTTTTCTTGTTTGAATATGTCTAGACCTTGTTTATCAACTTGAATTTTTTACTATATGATATAAGAAGGCTATATATATGTGCTTTGGTTTTTCAATTTTTGATTTCTTTCGATTTTTTATGCCTATTTAAATCTTGGTCAAATCCTAGGTTTAAACAAGTTTAAAACATGAAAATGAAACGGTAAGCATGAATCCTTCCTTACTCACTCTAAAATGAAGGTACTTGAAAATTTTATGTTTGAAACCCAAAACCCCAGTTCTCTTCATATGTTTGACTTCATAAGACAGAGTTTAGCTAGGGTTAGGGGTAGATATGATATATACATGATATTTCTGCTTTGAATATGTCTAGAGATCGACCTTGTTTATCAACTTGAATGCTTACTATATGACATAAGATCAAGGCTATATATATATGTGCTTTGGTTTTTCATTTTTTTTGAATTTTTCTGAATTTTTACTCCCATTTGAATCTTGGTCAAATCCTAGGTTTGACCAAGGTTAAAACAAGTTTAAAACATGGCAATGAAAAGGTAAGCATATGGATCATTCTTAGTCTCTCTAAAATGAAGCTTTTGGGAGGTTTTTGAAGTTTCCATGTTTGAAACCCAAAATCACTTCTCTTCATATGCTTGGCTTCATAAGACAAAGATTAGGGTTTAGGGGTAGATATATACATGTTTTGGGAGGTTTTTGAAATTTCCATGTTTGAAACCCAAATCCACTTCTCTTCATCCTTGACGTCTTCATAAGACAAAAGTATAGGGTTATATATATATGCATATGGGTAGATACATGATTTGTCTGGTTTGAATATGTACAAATCTTATTTATCAACTTTTGAATGCATGCTACTCTCTCAAAGAAAAACTTTTGAATGCTTACTATATGACATAAGAAGACTATATGCTTTTAAAATTCAAACATATGGTAAGCATTCTTATGTCATATAGTAAGCATTCAAGTTGATAAACAAGCAAGGTTTGGACATATCCAAACCAGACAAATCATGTATCTGCCCCCTGTCGATCTTATGAAGTCTAGCATGAAGAGAGAAGTCGTTTTTGGTTTCAAAAATGGAAATTTCAAGAACATCCAAAAAGCTTCATTTTAGAGTGACTAAGAAGGATACATGCTTCCCTTTTTATTTTTATGTTTAAACTTGTTTAAATCTTGGTCAAACCTAGGATTTGTCCAAGATTCAAATATATGGGCGTAAAATTCAAAAAAAACAGAAAAATTTAAAACCAAGGCACATAGTCTTCTTATGTCATATAGTAAACAATCAATTAATTAAGTTGATAAACCAGGTCTAGACATATTCAAACCAGGAAAATCATGTATCTACCCCCTAACGCCCTAGCTAAACTCTGTCTTATGAAGTCAAGCATGCATGAAGAGAAGTGGTTTTGGTTTCAAACATGGAAATTTCGAAAAAACCTCCCAAGAGCTACATTTTGGAGTGACTAAGAAGGATATATAGATGCTTAATTTTTCATATTCATGATTTAAACTTGTTTAAACCATGTTCAAACCTAGGATTTGACCAAGATTCAAATGGGCATACAATTTTAAAAAAATCAAAAAAATAAAAAACAATGCACATAGTATTATTATGTCATATAGTAAGCATTCAATTAAGTTGATAAAGTAGGTCTAGACATATTCAAACCAGGAAAATCATGCATCTATCCCCTAACCCTAGCTAAACTCTGTCTTATGAAGTCAAGCATGCATGAAGAGAAGTGGTTTTTGGTTTCAAACGTTTAAGCCAAAAGCCCCTTTTCAAATATTTCAAACTTATTCAAATTTGGTTCAAATATGAAAGACATACAAGTTATAGCACACATAGTGCATACATTTTCACACATACTGCACTAGATGCTAACCCTATAGTTTGAGGCCATTTGGGTGACCTAGGTCGAAAAAATTCTTGGATTAGAATCGTGTTGTTCGAACCCCGTAGTTGGATTTTTTGAACCTTGATCTGTAGTACTGGGTAAAACCCTAGTTTAACCTATTTAATTATATATTCGTAGGTCGATTTTTCTACCTTTTTATTATTACTATGCAGCACATGTGTGTTTGCCCGTCGAGTGAAACTCGGAGGAAGAGGGATCACTCGGAAGGAGAGAAGAAGGGAGAGAATTATGGTGTCTCCCCTTTTTCGGGTGATGATGTTGACTTTTGTGCAGGGTTTGTCAGTGAGCAGGAGGTGCGAGCGAGCGAGCGAGCGAGTCGAGCGAGGCCGAGAATGAGAGAGATTTGTTTTTTTTTGTGAGAGGGACGACCGAAGGATCCAGAAGGACCCACAGACTTCCAATACGCATCCTGATGCGTCTTCTCTTGACAAAGAAAATGGCTGGGAGTTTGCGTACCTATTGCACGTGACTTGTGCTCACTGAAGTGTGGGACCTCACGCATGGGCACCACACGTAAGTGACAGACCTGTTGGTGTAAAAACTCGGTTGATTATTATAGTGCATTAGAACAAAGTTTCCTATGGATTCAAGGGTAGGAAATCCAAGTTAACTCATTTACGTGTTAAACTTGTCTATATCTTGGTCAAACCTAGGATTTGACCAAGATTCAAATGGGCAGAAAAATAAAAACAGAAAAATGAAAAACCAAATCACATAGTCTTCTTATGTCATATAGTAAGCATTAAAGTTGATAAACAAGGTCTAGACATATTAAACCAGACAAATCATGTATCTATACCCCTAACCCCTAAACTCTGTCTTATGAAGTCAAGCATGTGAAGAGAAGTGGTTTTGGATTTCAAACATGGAAATTTCAAAAACCTCCCAAAAGCTTCATTTTAGAGTGACTAAGAAGGATCCATGCTTCCCTTTTCATATTCATGTTTTAAACTTGTTTAAATTATCTTGGTCAAACCTAGGATTTGACAAGATTCAAATGGGCATCAAAATTGAAAAAAAAATTGAAAAAAGAAAAACCAAGCAAATAGTTTTCTTATGTCATATAGTAAGCATTAAAGTTGTTGATAAATAAGGTCCATACATATTCAAACCACACAAATCATGTATCTATACCCCCTAATTAACCCCTAAATTAATTAACTCTGTCTTATGAAGTCAAGCATGTGAAGAGAAGTGGTTTTGGGTTTTAAACATGGAAATTTCAAAAAACTCCCAAAAACTACATTTTAGAGTGACTAAGAAGGATACATGCTCCTCTTTTCATATTCATGTTTTAAGCTTGTTTAAATTATCTTGGTCAAACCTAGGATTTGACAAGATTCAAATGGGCATCAAAATTGAAAAAAAGTCAGAAAAAAGAAAAACCAAAGCAAATAGTTTTCTTATGTCATATAGTAAGCCAATTAAGTTGATAAACAAGGTCTAGACATATTCAAACTAGACAAATCATGTATCTATACCCCCTAACCCCTAAACTCCGTCTTATGAAGTCAAGCATATGAAGAGAAGTGGTTTTGCTCCCAAAAGCTTCATTTTAGAGTGACTAAGAAGGATCCATGCTTACCTTTGCATTTTCATATTTTAATCTTGTTTAAATCATTATCAGACCTAGGATTTGACCAAGATACAAATGGGTGGGCACAAAATTCAAAAAAAACAGAATAATGAAAAACAAAAGCACGTAGTCTTCTTATGTCATATCGTATGCATTCAAGTTAAACGAGGTCTAGGTATATCCAAACCAGAAAAATCATGTATCTACCCCCTGTTGATCTTATGAAGTCTAGCATATGAAGAGAAGTCGTTTTGGGTTTCAAACATGGAAATTTCAAGAACATCCCAAAAGCTTCATTTTAGAGTGACTAAGAAGGATACATGCTTCCCTTTTCATTTTCATGTTTTAAACTTGTTTCAATCTTGGTCAAACCTAAGATTTGACCAAGATTCAAATATATGAGCATAAAATTCAAAAAAAACAAAAAATGAAAACCAAGGCACGTAGTCTTCTTATGTCATATAGTAAGCAATCAATTAAGTTGATAAACAAGGTCTAGACATATTCAAACCAGGAAAATCATGTATCTACCCCCTAACCCTAGCTAAACTCTGTGTTATGAAGTCAAGCATGCATGAAGAGAAGTGGTTTTTGGTTTCAAACGTTTAAGCCAAAAGGTAAGCATGGATCCTCCTCAGTCACTGTAAAATGAAGCTTTTGGGAGGTTTGTGAAATTTCCATGTTTGAAACTCAAAACCACTTAAGACAGAGTTTATGGTTAGGTGTAGATACATGATTTTTCTTGTTTGAATATGTCTAGACCTTGTTTATCAACTTGAATTTTTTACTATATGATATAAGAAGGCTATATATGTGCTTTGGTTTTTCATTTTTTGATTTCTTTCGAATTTTTTATGCCTATTTAAATCTTGGTCAAATCCTAGGTTTAAACAAGTTTAATACATGAAAATGAAACGGTAAGCATGAATCCTTCCTTACTCACTCTAAAATGAAGGTACTTGAAAATTTTATATTTGAAACCCAAAACCCCAGTTCTCTTCATATGTTTGACTTCATAAGACAGAGTTTAGGGTTAGGGGTAGATATGATACATGATATTTCTGCTTTGAATATGTCTAGACCTTGTTTATCAACTTGAATGCTTACTATATGACATAAGAAGGCTATATATGTGTTTTGGTTTTCCATTTTTTTTGAATTTTTCTGAATTTTTACTCCCATTTGAATCTTGGTCAATTCCTAGGTTTGACCAAGGTTAAAACAAGTTTAAAACATGGCAATGAAAAGGTAAGCATGGATCCTTCTTAGTCACTCTAAAATGAAGCTTTTGGGAGGTTTTTGAAATTTCCATGTTTGAAACCCAAAATCACTTCTCTTCATGCTTGACTTCATAAGGCAGAGTTTAGGGTTAGGGGGTAGATACATGATTTGTTTGGTTTGAATATGTCTAGACCTTGTTTATCAACTTGAATGCTTACTATATGACATCAGAAGACTATGTTCTTTGGTTTTTTTCCGTTTTTTTTGAATTGTTATACCCATTTGAATCTTGGTCAAATCCTAGGTTTGACCAAGATTTAAACAAGTTAAGAAATTGAAAATGAAAAAGGTAATCCTGGATCCTTCTTAGTCACTGTAGAATGAAGCTTTTGGGAGGTTTGTGAAATTTCCATGTTTGAAACCCAAAACCAGTTCTCTTCATATGTTTGACTTCATAAGACAGAGTTTTTATCAACTCGAGTGCTTACTATATGACATAAGAAGGCTATATATGTGCTTTGGTTTTTCATTTGTTGATTTTTTTCCGAATTTTTATGCCCATTTAAATCTTGGTCAAATCCTAGGTTTGACCAAGGTTTAAACAAGTTTAAAACATGAAAAGAAAAGGTAAGAATGGATCCTTCTTAGTCATTCTAAAATGAATGAAGCTTTTGGGATGTTCTCACAAATCGATCTAGTCTACATGACTTTGATAAATTTTAATTAAGAAGCAGCAACTTAACAATAATTACCCAAAATCTAACAGCTGGTTCGACAACAACCTGGACGTTACGCTAAAATGAACTGCGAAAACAACGAACAGCACTTTTGTAGTACTGTACTCGGTACTCCGTACTTGCTCCAGATAATCCCCATTGCTTCACTACTACAGTAGTACTACCCTGGCTCGCATTCATTGTTTCCCCTGACTATTCAGAGCTTTGGACGTCCATCAGAGTTGTAGTCAGTAGTACAGTACTGCTAGCTCGATTAATGGCGTGCTATAAAATTCTATACTAGCCGACAGATGTCCATTCCTCGGGTTGCGCGCCAGAGCCTTCGAAGAGAAGGTAGCCGCTCTGTCCCGTTGATTTACGGTGGACGGACAGGATACTCCGGACCGCTCTCGATTCATTTGCTTCTGCTCCCGCGTCCTGACCCTTGAGCCCCCTCTCGGCCGTTGATTTAGGATGGGCGGACCAGGTTGCTCGAAGCGAGGGCAGGAGACGGTTGTCTGGTTTTAATAGGGGGGAGTACTTCTTCCATCCCCTTCTTGCTTCACTTCCAGTCTCCTTCCACTTCCAGCGATGCCTCCGAAGTCAAGGCCACCATCTCGCTTGAAGAAGCACCATCTAGTGTTGACCAAGGACGCGGAGAGTTCCCGCCGGCGGTCTATCCAGATGCTGGCCGCGAGAAAGGGCCCGCCAGAAAACGAAGGCCCTGCTTCGCGCTCGTCTCGGAACGGCGTCAGTCGTGCGGTCGAAGATTCCTGGTTGGTTTCCATCGCCATGTTTCTTGATTCTTCCTGGCCCGGAGGTCCCAACTCTTTATTCCGTATTAATCCTTTTTATACATATCTCAGTGCCCCACGACGCACCCTGACATCTTCTCATGACGACTTCAACCCCTGTCTCCTGCGCTTAGAGGTTACCACTGATTGGACATTTTCGTCTTCCTCTCGTCACTTTGTTTCGGTACTGATGATATTGCCATGCAGGAAGCATCGGCGTGTTTCAGAGATGAGCTTAAAACTCTCGTGGAACTCGCCTCCAACTTTCGCGATGATGTCGATACTTTGAAGGACGAGGTCACCGGCCGGGGCAAGCTGCATGATGTGAGGGTTCCATCAAGTGAGGAAACGAACTCTGTCATCAAGAAGCTCAAGGGCGAGAATTTGATGCTTAAGATCGAGTGCGGCTTTCTTCGCGAAGAAAACGTCGAGCTATCAAACAGGTGCGTTCAAGCTCTCAACGGGAGCCTCAACACCCAACATGATGCGGTGAAGAAGATGATGGATAACAGCATCTTGAAGAAAAACAATATGGTGGAGGACACGCGCGGGATGGTCGATCCAATCCAGGCACCGCAGAAGGAAGTCGATGCGCTCCGAGTCCAGCCACCTTTGCGTAGGTCGCCGAGGCGCCCTCGCGCAGGTCACTGAGGAGCGCACGTCGCCGAGTAGGCTGGGGGATAAGGAATTCCAACGAGAGAAGCGGAATCACCACCTGTCCTGATGGAGGGCCACTCCGCCAAGTAGGCTGGGGGAGAGAAACACTGCCTCTCATTGTTCTTTAGCTAGTCCTCCGATCCATATTACTTGATGTTAAAATGGATGTATCTACAACTGAAATATGTCTAGATACATATATTTTAGTATCACAAAGTAAGTAGTATCAACGTTTATATTGCCCAAGTCTTATTATCCATCCCTAAGGTGGGTCGCTTTTGTAACTACTGATTGCAGATTCGACTCTTCTGCAGACCGAAAGATTTTTAGAGTGACTAAGAATGATTCATGCTTAGCTTTCCATTTTCATGTTTTAAACTTGTTTAAATCTTGCTCAAACCTAGGATTTGACCAAGATTCAAATGGGTTTAACAATTAAAAAAATCAGAAAAATGAAAAACCAAAGCACATAGTATTCTTATGTCATATAGTAAGCATTCAAGTTGATAAACAAGGTCTAGACATATTCAAAACACACAAAACATGTATCTACCCCCTAACCCTAAACTCTGTCTTATGAAGTTAAGTATGAGGAGAAGTGATTTTGGGTTTCAAACATGGAAATTTCACAAACCTCCCAAAAGCTTCATTTTAGAGTGACTAAGAAGGATCCATGCTTACCTTTTCATTGCCATTTTTTAAACTTGTTTTAACCTTGGTCAAACCTAGGATTTGACCAAGATTCAAACGGGCGTAAAATTCAAAAAAAATAAAAAAAATAAAAACCAAAGCACATATATAGCCTTCTTATGTCATATAGTAAGCATTCAAGTTGATAAACAAGGTCTAGACATATTCAAACCAGAAATATCATGTATCATATCTACCCCTAACCCTAAACTTTGTCTTATGAAGTCAAACATATGAAGAGAACTGGGGTTTTGTGTTTCAAACATAAAAATTTCAAGTACCTTCATTTTAGAGTGACTGAGAAAGGATTCATGCTTACCTTTTCATTGTCATGTTTTAAACTTGATTAAACCTTGGTCAAACCTAGGATTTGACCAATATTTAAATGGGCATAAAAACTTCGAAAAAATGAAAAAAATGGAAAACCAAAGCACATATATAGCCTTCTTATGTCATAAACATTCAAGTTGATAAACAAGGTCTAGACATATTCAAACAAGAAAAATCATGTATCTACGCCTAACCAAAA
This sequence comes from Lolium multiflorum, assembly GCA_030979885.1. NCBI lineage: Eukaryota > Viridiplantae > Streptophyta > Magnoliopsida > Poales > Poaceae > Lolium > Lolium multiflorum. The sequence continues at coordinate 170,390,776 of CM061750.1, forward strand.
ACTCTGTCTTAAGTGGTTTTGGGTTTCAAACATGGAAATTTCAAGAACATCCCAAAAGCTTCATTTTAGACTGACTAAGAAGGATACACACTTCCCATTTCATTTTCATGTTTTAAACTTGTTTAAATCTTGGTCAAACCTAGGATTTGACCAAGATTCAAATAAGTAAAAACATGAAAATGAAAAGGTAAGCATCGATCCTTATTAGTCGCTCTAAAATGAAGTTTTTGGGAGGTTTTTGAAATTTTCATGTTTGAAACCCAAAACCACTTCTCTTCATGCATGCTTGACTTCATAAGACATAGTTTAGGGTTAGGGGTAGATACATGATTTTTCTGGTTTGAACATGTCTAGACCTTGTTTATCAATTTGAATGCTTACTATATGACATAAGAAGGCTATGTGCTTTGGTTTTTCATTCTTACGATTTTTTTCTTAATTTTTATGCCCATTCGAATCTTGGTCAAATCCCAGGTTTGACCAAGATTTAAACAAGTTTAAAACATGACAATGAAAAGGTAATCAATCCTGGATCCTTCATAATTAATAAGTTAGTCTAATTAAAATGAAGCTTTTGGGAGGTTTTTGAAATTTTTGTGTTTGAAACCAAAAACCACTTCTCTTCATGCTTGACTTCATAAGATAGAGTTTAGGGTTAGGGGTAGATACATGATTTGTATTATTTGAATTGTCTTGACCTTATTTATCATCTTTTAAATGCTTACTATATATATGACATAAGAAGACTATGTGCTTTAGTTTTTCAATTTTCTGATTTTTTAATTTTATGCCCATTTGAATCTTGGTCAAATACTAGGTTTGACAATGATTTAAACAAGTTTAAAATATGAAAATGAAAAGATAAGCATGGATCCTTCTTAGTCACTCTAAAATAAAGCTTTTGGGTGGTTTTTGAAATTTCCATGTTTGAAACCCAAAAGCACTTCTCTTCATGCTTGACTACATAAGACAGAGTTTAGGGTTAGGGGGTAGACACATGATTTTTCTTGTTTGAATATGTCTAGACCTTGTTTATCAACTTTAATGCTTACTATATGACATAAGAAAACTATGTGCTTTGTTTTTTCATTTTTTTATTTTTTTGAATTTTGATGCACATTTGAATCTTGGTAAAATCATAGGTTTGACCAAGATTTGAACAAGTATATAACATGAAAATGAAAAGGGAAGCATGTATCCTTCTTAGTCACTCTAAAATGAATTTTTTGGGAGTTTTTTGAAATTTCCATGTTTGAAACCCAAAACCATGCACTTCTCTTCATGCTTGACTTCATAAGATAGAGTTTAGGGGTTTGCGGATAGATACATGATTTGTCTAGTTTGAATAAGTCTAGACCTTGTTTATCAACTTTAATGCTTACTATATGACATAAGAAGACTATGTGCTTTCGTTTTTCATTTTTCTATTTTTTTATTTTATGCCCATTTGAATCTTGGTCAAATCCTAGATTTAACCAGGATTTAAACAAGTTTAAAACATGAAAATGAAAAGGTAAGCCTTGATCCTTCTTAGTCACACTAAAATGAAGCTTTTGGGATGTTCTTGAAATTTCCATGTTTGAACCCAAAACGACTTCTCTTCATGCTAGACTTCATAAGACAGAGTTTAGGGGTTAGCGGGTAGATACATGACTTGTCTAGTTTGAATAAGACTAGACCTTGTTTATCAACTTTAATGCTTACTATATGACATAAGAAGACTATGTGCTTTGGTTTTTCATTTTTCTATATTTTTATTTTATGCCCATTTGAATCTTGGTCAAACCTATATTTGACCAGGATTTAAACAAGTTTAAAACATGAAAATGAAAAGGTAAGCCTTGATCCTTCTTAGTCACACTAAAATGAAGCTTTTGGGATGTTCTTGAAATTTCCATGTTTGAAACCCAAAACGACTTCTCTTCATGCTAGACTTCATAAGACAGAGTTTAAGGTTTAGGGTTATAGATACATGATTTGTATGGTTTAAATATGTATAGACCTTGTTTATCAACTTGAATGCTTACTATATGGCATAAGAAAACTATGTGCTTTGGTTTTTCATTTTTCTGATTTTTTTAAATTTTGATGCCCATCGAATCTTGGTCAAATCCTAGGTTTGACCAAGATTTAAACAAGTTTAAAACATGAAAATGACCAGGGAAGCATGTATCCTTCCTAGTCACTCTAAAATGAATTTTTTGGGAGGTTTTTGAAATTTCCATGTTTGAAACCCAAAACCAGTTCTCTTCATGCTTGACTTCATAAGACAGAGTTTAGGGGTTAGGGGGTAGATACATAATTTGTATGGTTTGAATATGTCTAGACCTTGTTTATCAACTTTAATGCTTACTATATGACATAAGAACACTATGTGCTTTGGTTTTTCATTTTTCTGATTTTTAAATTTTAATGCCCATTTGAATCTTGGTCAAATCCTAGGTTTGACCAAGATTTAAACAAGTTTAAAACATGAAAATGAAAAGGGAAGCATGTATCCTTCTTAGTCACTCTAAAATGAAGTTTTGGGAGGTTTTTGAAATTTCCATGTTTGAAACCCAAAACCACTTCTCTTCATGCTTGACTTCATAAGACAGAGTTTAGGGGTTAGGGAGTATGTAGATACATGATTTGTATGGTTTGAATATGTGTAGACCTTGTTTATCACCTTTAATGCTTACTATATGACATAAGAAGACTATGTGCTTTGGTTTTTCATTTTTCTGATTTTTTTAATTTTCTGCCCATTTGAATCTTGGTCAAATCCTTGGTTTGACCAATATTTAGACAAGTTTCTAGACCTTGTTTATCAACTTTAATGCTTACTATATGACATAAGAAGACTATGTGCTTTGGTTTTTCATTTTTCTATATTTTTATTTTATGCCCATTTGAATCTTGGTCAAACCTATATTTGACCAGGATTTAAACAAGTTTAAAACATGAAAATGAAAAGGTAAGCCTTGATCCTTCTTAGTCACACTAAAATGAAGCTTTTGGGTGGTTTTTGAAATTTCCATGTTTGAAACCCAAAAGTACTTCTCTTCATGCTTGACTACATAAGACAGAGTTTAGGGTTAGGGGGTAGACACATGATTTTTCTTGTTTGAATATGTCTAGACCTTGTTTATCAACTTTAATGCTTACTATATGACATAAGAAGACTATGTGCTTTGGTTTTTCATTTTTCTGATTTTTTTTATTTTCTGCCCATTTGAATCTTGGTCAAATCCTTGGTTTGACCAATATTTAGACAAGTTTAACACGTGAAAACGAACTGATAATCCCATTTGTTGACTCATTTAACTAGTTAATCCCATTTGTTGACTCTCTGTTGACCAGGCACTTGAGGTAAAACTGAGTATATTGCACTAGCCAGTATTAGTACTCAAGGGGAAAACCGAGCACACAAAAAATGCTACAGTATAAGACTCGAGAGTATATCTAAATTTCCAGGGTTAGACTCGAGTACGCGTGTTGCGGTGCAGAAGTGGAAGACGTGCAATTGTTGACGGGTACTGACGCGAGTCGCGGTGCAGAAGTCGAAGACGTGCAATTGTGGACGCGTGTCGCGTTGCAGAAGCCCAAGACGTGCAGACGTTAAATGGTGGACGCGTAGGACGCGGGTCGCATTAACCACCCCTCGCCTTTATAGACGCCTCCTCGCACTATCTCTGTCACTCTCACTCGCTCATGCAACGCCGCCTCTCACGTCCCATCATCTTCTCCAAAGCAAAAACCCTCTCCCTCTCTGCAGGCGAGATGGACATGGAGAATGCGAATCCCATCGTCCATGACGCCGTCGGCTCCAAGCGCGACGCCTCCCTCTTCGACGTCGTCCCCTCAAAGGCCGTCGCCGCCGCCGGTGGCGGTCGTATCCCGCCGGGATGGGACCCCTATGAGCCGGTGCCGTACATCTCGCCTCCGAACCCCTACGACACCTTCATGGACGACCCATGGAACGAGGTAACTATGGTTTGCTCCCTTTTTTCTTCGCCCATTCCTTTTTTAACCCTATTTTTGCTGGTTCCCTAGTAACTATTAGTGCCGATCTGTAGATGGTTGAGTATTGGGTTAATATTTGCGCCGATCGATTTTATTCCATTTTGCTTTGATCCCTTCTTGATTTCGTTTAAGATTTGGAGTTCGGCCGTTCGGTTAATTTATGCAAGTAATAATGGGATCTCAATCAGTTAATTTATGGGATCTCAGTCAGTTATTTTATGCAGGAATCAAAAGATATCAACCGTTTAATTTTGCAAATATTCTGGAATCTGTTCAAAATCAGATCTGGAATCTGTTTCTTTGCCTATGATGAATCGTTGGGCACAAATTTTTACAGAGTGGGTTCAGCGAACCATTGCTGTGTACAAATCTGTTGTGCATGAGCTATGGTTCGCTAACACCATCCCTGTAGACATATAATCGTGTCCACTCTAACTGAGGCTGGCTCTGTTTTTCCTTACTTTGTTATCATGCACGTTAGTCATCGTTGCATCTCATTCACTAATAGTTCCCGTTTGATATGGATCAGCTGTCTGGCAGCGACGTCGGCAGCGACGACGAGCACCATGACGTCAAGACTCGCCAGGTGCTGCGGAGGCTGCAGGTCGGCCAGTACGTCTCCTACTTCGCCAAGGGTGTCTACAGGTGCCCCTTCTGCACTAGGAGGCTCGGCCGCACTGACTTCAACTGCCTCCTCACGCATGCCGAGAACATCGGCAACACCAACCCCAAGGTCGGCGCGTCGGTGAACCCCCACTCCTTCCGCGCCAAGCACATGGCGCTCGGCATGCACCTCCGCAGCATCCAGCGGGTGGAGATCTCCGCCGGGCGCATGCCTCCGCTCAAGCCCAAGGCTCCCAAGGGGAGCAACAAGTGGAGGCAGATGGGGTAGGCGGAGTCCCGGACGTGTGCTGCTGCTGCTGCAAAGCAGCTTCTATTTTGTTGTTAGCTAGGGATCCCTTGTTGTTATGTTGTTAGTATGATGGTGTTGTGAAGAACCTCGAACCTGTTGGCTGCTGTGTATGCAGCTTATTATCTAGGGAGGGATCCCTATTATCTATCCCTATTCTACTGGAGTATATTTTGTTGGCCCTACTTTGTTTTCTCGATTTACTATTACTGCGAATTTGTCGTACGGAGTACATTACCCTGGAGATTTGCTTCTAGATTTAACTACATACATATGGACCAGAGGGAGTACTAGATTTGCTGCCATATTGGGCAAACAACGAGGGCCAAAAGGCACAAATAATTGAAGAAAGACAGAAATGCAAGCTTCTCTAGATTTGATACTTTTGGTTAATAAAGACAAAGAGACAGAGGGGGAAAAGGTGCTCTTAAAAATGCCAATTCGCGCCGAGAGAGACAGAACCCAGCTCCTGCTCACGTACAACCAAACGCGGTCTCGTCCTGTCCCACGCGGTCCCTTTCTACTAGCCCCACACGTCAGCACGGAACGGTCAACTAAACTGGAATCCTCCCGTCTGAGCTCCTTCTGCGGGTAACAAATAAGGGCTTGGCGAAAACTGAGGAAAAACATAAGGCAATCTTATTGACTAATATAGCTGTTTAATTAATAAAAGGATTAGCTACAACGTGCTCAGTTTGCCCATTTATTAAGGTATAAGACTGGCAGGAGAGAAAGTAATCGCTAGTTTCCTCATTTTGCCCCTGCATGCTCGCACGATTAAAGCTCCTTCCGCACGCGCTGGACTCCTCGTTTCCTTAAACCTCCTCGTTTCTCGGGATAGACCAACAGTTTTTCAGGATCTTGGGGTTTTTTTTTTGACAATCAATACCACATATATTCATAGCAAAAATAGTACATGGTAGAGGGCTACATGACGACTAGATATATCACCAAAAAGGGTGATGCATGTCTCCTTCACCAAAACAGCTGAAACAAGCAGTACACGAACGCAAGTACACCACCATAATAATACTACTACATTAACACAAGTACGAGTAATAAAGTAAGAGTACTACTCCCTCTAATCTAATTTAAACCAAAATAAAACTTAAACTTCATCCTAAATTTGAACTAGTGCCTCGTCCTCGTTCTTCGCTCATTTTCTGATCCAAGACGGCGCAGAGTGCCAGAGTGCATGGCACGGAACTCTTCATCGGTGGCATGCCATGGGCATGTCACCGGATGCATGATTTTTTTCGCAATGTTTTAAATTTGAATTTAGGCCGCATGTCACACGGTGACATGGAAAAGGTGCATGTCACCTGGTGGTGGTAGGCAACTACCCTTATTTACGGCGGCGTAGGCGACTGGACGCCGCGTGGCCAGCCGCTGCCTCGTGGCCGCCTCGGTTTCCACGCGGGAGACCATTAAACGCCGACGACCAACCTTCCCGCGTCACGGTTAGCGACTATGACTATAAGGGCAAAACGCTAAACTCTCTCGTTCCATTCACTTTCTTCCTCTCTCCACCTAACAAACATTTGTTCGTCGCTCTCTCCTCCAGCAATGTCTTCAAAATTCAGGTCGTCGGCGGTCAAGTACGCGGAGAAAAAACGCCGGCTCGAAATTTCGAGAGACGCTTCCAGAAACCAAGTGGGCTCGCCGTCGCCGCCGCCGCCGCCGAAACGCGTCCGTGCTGTGCTCACCGGGTTAGTTTCCTTCGCCATGTACTTTCGTTTCTTTCGTCGCTCTCTCCTCCAGCAATTAATGTGTTCAAACTTCAGGTCGCCGGCGGTCAAGTACGCGGATAAAAAACGCCGGCTCGAAATTTCGAGAGACGGTTCCAGAAACCAAGTGGGCTCGCCGTCGCCGCCGCCGCCGCCGAAACGCGTCCGTGCTGTGCTCACCGGGTTAGTTTCCTTCGCCATGTACTTTCGTTTCTTCTTGCCCGGGCTCAAGCTCTTTAAGAGTCTCTATGGTTATACATCTTAAAGGGTTGGAAGTTCCAACGACGCCCCTACTGCACCAACTTCCACGACCAAGGAATCATCGTCGTCCGATGATTTCAACCCGGCCCTACCCCGGCGAAATGAGGTAGCACCAACTTCTTCTTCTTCTTCTTCTTCTTCTTCTTCTTCTTCTTCTTCCTTTGCGCTTACTTGCTACCGATGATTTCGCCCTGAAGGAAGCGGCGCCGACTATCGACACCACTGTCGCCATCTTGATGGAAAAAAACGAGGAGCTCAGCTTAGAGTGTGATCGCCTCCGAGACGATTTGGCTGCCAAGAAGAAGAATTCGAAAACTCTTGTGGAGCTCATTTGCAGCCTTCGAAATGAGCGCGATATGTTGAAGAACGAGCTGATTAAGCAGAAAGCATCAGCGGAGAAAGCCAGCAGCATACTCAAGACTGTGTGCCTCGACAGAGACAAGTCTGATATAGAGTACAAAATCCTTCTTCAGGATAAAGTACAGCTCCAAAAGTTGAACCTTGAATATGCTGACATCGCCATCCTTGCCCTTCTCGAGAGGCAGAAGGCACAAGATAAGTTGATGCACCTGATGTTGGAGAGCTGCAGTGAAAGAGAAGAGACATTGAAAGAAGTGAGCAGTTTGGTGGGATACATGAGTGACGTCGGGCGTACTTCGCAGAATCCGCCCCGGCTGAGCTCAAATTCCAGCGGAACCAGCTTTCAGCAATGCATGTTAGGCGCACCTACAACTTCTACTCATTGATTAGAGGTCGCACGACATGGCATTTTCCCTCGAAATAGTAGTACTGTACTAATAGTTGTACTACTTAATATGTACCTTTTTGTAAAATAATTTCTTACATGTATTAGAAACTACCCCTCTCGTTTCTGGATGCACCCGGGACATTGTCATCCGGCCCTCTTCTGGACAAACCCCCTCGGGAAGGGCGGTATATTTTGCACATTTCGCTACTAGTACTTCTAATTCCACCGCTTATTTTTCTAATCCGTTAAATCGTTAATTGGATGACCAACTGATGGAAGCTGCGATAGATTAGACCAACAAGTGGTGAATTGTGCAAAAGATATGTCCGTGTTTTATGCAAAAGAGTGATATGGGGATCTGGTGGAATCTTGAATTTCCTCTTCAGTGGTAGGCATGCTTCACTTATAGCTGGAGTACATTGCGGACCTGGTGCATTTCGTCAGTACCGATCAGCTATTTTTGCTTATCCGGGAAGAAAAGGTAGTACTAGCCTTTTCTGTGAGATGTCTTTTCAGTGCTACGGAGTTGTCTGTTCACTGCTTGCTTTGTCTGTCGGTGACTTTGCCAAGCTGACTTTGCCATGACTTTGGGTGACTGATATGTGGACCACAGTTGTAAGTGACTCAAAGTCACTGACTTTGGGGACTCGTGAATGCTTCGTATATTTCTGACGGTTTCTGAATTATGTACTCCGTACAACTTTTGTAATATTGGTCAAACTAGTTTTGACCAGGGTTTGTGTAGGGTGTTTTTTTTTGGTTGGTCCAAATGGTGTTGTGTGGTCCAAATGTGATGTATCATCACACCACCATGTGCCCCCCTCCCCCCACCCCACCCCTAGGTTTTGGTAATGCCATTCTGATACATGCTTCTTAGAAGGAGTACATTTTTTCCGTTAGGGCATGACAATTTTGAAAAATTCAAAAAAAAATGGGAAGACAGAATGGTAACATCATTTTCCATGTGATGATGCACCCCTGTGCCAAATTTTGGTTCATTTTAAGAATGTAAGGTGACAAATTACTCGAGGAAGCTAGTTGGAGTAGACGGGCATGATCGGATTGGCATAGGCGATTTATTTTTTGAAGGATGTTATTTTTCATAGACAATATCTGACACAAAAAATAAAATGTTAAGGTCTCATATTATTCTGAATGATTTTGAATTACTTATGACGTTTGGAAGTATTGGTATACATGAGTCCCACATGAAGTTAAATGGTCCAAAAAAAAGTTTCGTACACGTCTCCCAGAAAGTGGAAAGTCGAGTACATGCATGACTTCACGCGTCCACTACTGGATACAGGGGGTCGGAGGCTATAACATAATCGGCCTCATCATCTCTCGCGAGCTCGTCCTCTCCACTCCCCCAACTTGCCTCCCCCACACTGTGAAAACCCCCATCCACTCACCGCACCTCTGAGGCATCGACTTTCCCGTTTCCAACCACAACAGCATGAAGATAGGTATTGCATACGAGGCGGAGCAATAGGCGACCGCCCACGCAGAGGATGCCTCTACGGTAGTGGCCGTCGTGGTGGGTGAGGCTTCACCGGGCACCCAAGCCGCTCGTCTCCTCTGCTTGTCGGATTCTTCAACCTCGGTCGAAATGGGCATCCTAGCCGTCACGACGGGTGAGGCTTCACCGGGCACCCATGCCGCTCGTCTCCTCTGCTTGTCTGGTTCTTCGACCTCGGTCGAAACGGGCGTCCTGGCCGTCGAGCAGAAGGTGGATACCAACGTTGTTTATCCCGCCGAAGATGTGCACGGCGTTGCAGGCCACCACGGCGAGGTCTTCCTAGGCCCGATGCTGGACGCGAACCTCGACCCCTTCGATGATTTCGGCCCAAACGTTCAGTTCCAGGAGGATGTTGAGGGTGATGACGAGGAGGTACTTCTCTTTTACCGAAACTGTCCCAACCCTCTTTGTGTCATATTGCTGTTCACATGGTTTGCACGAGCCTGGTTCTTGATTGATTTGATATCCTACCTTGTTCTTGTAGATGTAATTGATTCTACGATTCGTAAGATCAGATTCTAGTTTAATTTCGACTAATCTGCCATGTAGTCATATAATCAATTTATGTGTTCATACTTAGTGGACTTGCAATTGTTGTGGCTAATGTTCATGGTTGTTCATAGGGTTTCTCATGATTTATTACGATTTCTTCTGCCATTTACTTGTTCTACACATTTAATTTTAGGGTTTCTAAGGTTTGATTATGTTAGTGGAGTATTTATTCGATCTGTCATAAAAACTTGATTATGTAGTACTTAATAATTCATAGGAGTATTCTGATGACATGGACAACAACAAGGTGCGCAGGGACCGGAAAAGCCGCTATGTTCTCAAGCGGCTGAAGGGTGGTGAAATTCGTTTCTGCATGCGCGGGGAGCTATTTTGCCCATTATGTGGCAAATTTCTCTAGAAGGACATCCACAGCCTGATCCAACATGCGATGGGTGTAGGCCTAAGTACATAGGGGGAAACACCGCCCTGCAACCAAGGCCAAGTACGCATCATATGGCCTCTTCCTCCAGAATTACGTCTTGCCTAGCTTGCTCCACGTCAACGCCCCTGCTGCTGGCCCTCATGCTCCTGGTCATGTTTAAAGTTCATATGTGTAATCTTAATCCCTTTGGAAGTTCAGCATTAAACTCTACTAGTACAACCGTGGTGGTCTTGTGATGTAGTACTCTTTTGATGCATTTGTGATGTAGTAGTACTTTTTTTTGAAATGATATAGTACTATCTAAGAAAAGTACTCCCTCCGATTCACATTCATTTCACATCAAGAAATATGGATCAGAGCGAGGGAGTAAATTAAACATGGCATCTCGTGCATGAAGCTTGACATATCGATCAGGTTGGCTAGAATAGCAATACAATGTTGCTCATTAGGCAAATGCATGCCATGTACGATAGTATACATCCAGTAAAGAAGTCTATACTGACATAAAAAAACTACTTTGGGGATGAGAGTCAATTGGGGCATCTACAATATAGAAAATCTTGCTCGTAGATGATTTTGGCTAAGAGGGTTTTACTCACATTACACGTGCCACTTTCCTTGTCTGCAAAACAAGTTCCAATAAAGGGAGAGGAAAGAAGAGGGTATTGTGGGCGAGATTGAACACCTTTTTTATGTGTTAATCTGAGGCCTCGTTTAGATGAGGATTTCGACTTATGCCTAACAGCTCAACACATCCACAAATAACTCTGCTTGCGCACACCACCGTTCATTAAAAATAACAATATTAGCTCGCAAGATTAAGAACAAAGTGAATTTAAGTAACTTGGTAAGCTTTTCAAGCAATATATTCAGAGAAAGAGCACACATGTTCGGCTCAAAATAATCATAAGAGAAGAACAATAAATCTAAGACACCACATGGATTCATACCTTGAGTCGACGCTGGCTCGTAGAAGGGCGGCCGCGCCTCGAGGATGCCGGGGACGTCTCCACCTCGGTCTCACATGTGACTGCTTATCGGCGGGTGGTGCGCCGCGCCATGTAGAAGATCTATCAAGAGATGAGAGCCCGATGACGCTACCGACGCCTCAACCTTGATAGCACCGACTTGTTGCTCCGCACCGAGATGCGCCACGTGCAAGATTTAGCGGATGCACTAATTTTAGAGATATGTCATGATCATTGTAACAAATTTCAACGTGATGATGATTTGATCTTGTACTCGGCCTTGAACATAAGAACTAGTACAATCTCACCTTTTTTTTATCATTATCCTTTGCGAGATTTAGCGGTTGCGCCAAATTCAGAGAAATATCATGATCATGGTAACACAATTTTCAATATAATGATGATTTGATGTTGCACTCGACCTTGAACATAAGTACTAGTACGGTCTCACAAATTTGTATCATTATACTTTGCAAGTTTTAGTGGATGCGCCCATTTTCAGAGGTAGATCATGATCATGGTAAGTTGGTAACAAATTTTCAACGTGATGATGATTTGATTTTGCACTCGGCCTTGAACAGAGGTACTAGTACGGTCTCACAATTTTTTATCATTATACTTGGACGGTGGCCAAATTCAAAATCTCATAGCGGCAAAACTTCCCGCCCACAAAATACAAAAATTTCACACGCTTCCAAATTCCCATTCTACCCCTGTGGAGATGGCAGCAAAGTCGGTTGGTGGGGGGGTCTGCCCGTCATTTTTTGGATCACCACCTCCCTAGCCCGGAAACCCTCCCAAAAAAAATTCATTTCCCTCAGACCACCCACCGGAACTTCCCAAGTCCCTCTCTCCCACCTCCACGACCACCGCACCGGAACATCCCCGCCGGACTTCCCTGGCCTACCCGAGCCCTCGCGATCCTCGTCATCCGGCTGCCTGCCGGAGCCGCTTCATCGACGCCGTCATCAACCGGACCGGATCATCCCCGCCGAACCTCGAAACCATATGCTCATCCAGCAGTCTACCGCAGTCGCTTCAGCTGCGGTATCGTCCACCCCGCCGGAGCCGCTTCGCCGGATCCGTCGTCCACCGCATCGGATCTTGCTCACCGACACCGTTGTGCATGAACCGGATCTGCTTCACCGGCGCCGTGCATGATCTAAACTCTTCTACTGTCGCTTTTCTATTGCTTGCCTGCAAGTTCTTGTTTAATCTTGGGGGAACCTGTTTGTGCTAACGACGCGCCGTTACGTTTTTGCAGATGAGATGAGTAACCATGAAGTGTAATGGCCGTCTCTCCAACCCCAAGTAGCACATGTAGCGTACTTCATCACCGGATCTATCAACCCCAGGAAGATCTGTTGTGACTCCCACAGAGTGCTTCTCCTAATGTAAGTCCCTTGTTTTAGCGCCATGTTCTGGGTTCAGTTTCTTGTTTGTCTGAAGCTCTTTTAGTTCATTCCTAGCTATGACCGTAACACGTTGCTATTTTCTACTTCATTGCTAACTTTAAGCGATTGAACATTTTGGTTTGCATTCCCTGCTCTGTAGATGTAGCCATCATAACTTCTATCTTGCTCAGTCGTTGTTACAAAAATTATAGGTATTATAGTAACATCCTGCTATTATTTAGTTCATGGCCAATTTTAAGTAATTGCACATGTTGGTTCGCATTCCCTGCTCTATAGCTTTTGGCATCGTAACTTCTATATTTGGTTTACATTCCCTGCTCTGTAGATCTAGCCATCATAACTTTATCTTGCTCAGTCGTTGTTACAAAAATTATGGCCTGCTACTATGTTGTTTGTGCCAATTTTTTACTCCATGAACATGTTGGCTTGCATTCCCTGTACTACAGGTGATGCCATTGTTTTGTATCTAGTTCATTGTAAGCTAACAAAGTAAGGACTTAGTTTGGCATGCTATCACTCTGCTATCTAGCCTGTAGTACAAATAAACTTGTCATATACTACTAGATAATAATTTTGCGTGCCATCTTGTTCTTCAAAAGCTGCATTATTGACTTGTTTCTCTGACTTGGCATGACGCTCACATATGGAAAGCTGAACATATTGGTTTGCATTCCCTCTTATACAAGTTCACAGGTGATCCCACTATATTCTGTATCTGGTCCATCCTAAGCTCCAACATTAACTATCCTCTATGTGTTGCTCATTACAAGTTTATATCCCGAAACATCTTGATTTGCATCCCCTTCACTATAAGTTCAGGAGTATTATTTAGTTCACGGGCAAAATGAAGTAATTGCACTTGGCACATGTTGGTTCACATTCCCTCCTCTTTAGCTTTTGCCATCGTAACTTCTATTTTTGGTTTACATTCCCTGCTCTGTAGATGTAGCCATCATAACTTCATCTTGCTCAGTCGTTGTTACAAAATTTATAGCCTGCTACTATGTTGTTCATGCCAATTTTGTACTCCCTGAACATGTTGGTTTGCATGGGACTCGACAGTAGTAAGTCTGCTGTTTCATTCTAACATGCTCTGTTATATTGGCTGTTGGTATGCGGCATGCACTCTTTGTTTGCTTATTGTGCGCATTACAATGATCTTGTTATAACGACGAAATGATGAGTTCCAAATTCTTTGGCAAACAATATTGTAGTGTCTTTGCCTTTCCATTGTTGCTGTCTTAACTTGTAATGTCTTTGTTTCAGATATAGGTGTTGCATGGACAACTTAAAAGATTGCCGGATCGCTTCATTGTATTGCTAGGTTTAATTACCATTCAATTTCTCTGGGTTCTGTAATATTTTTTCAATGCCTTGCAGCTGATGTAATATTTAGTTAGTTTTTATAGTTCTTTCGCGCATTTTTTCTTTGGTGCTTGTGGTAAGTGAGGCTATCCGACAGAAATCAATGTTGCGTAAATATTCTCAGTATCTAAATCACGAATTCCCATCCCTTAAACGGCCCAATTAATCGAAATCACATATGTGCCTGCCCGCAAAATCCTAAAGCGCATATTATGCCGGCATATAAACAACAACTAAACGGGCTGGCCCACTTACTTCTTGGGCCAGCCCATGTGAGTTACGGTGGACCCCACACAAAAACACTCTAATTGGTGCAGCCCACTTGGCTGGAGTGGACCCCACCACTGCGAGCCGACCCACTGGTGGTTGGGCCGGCCAGTACTGTGAGTGGACCCCACATACTAAACGGGCCGGCCCTTCAAGAGGAAAGTGGGACCCACTGTGTTTTAGCCGACCCACTATATTGTTGGGCGGCCCACTGCGTATAATTGGACCCCGCATACTAATTGAACGACCTTTTAACGAGAAAATTAAAGACCCGCACTGTCTCTTTTTCCCCAGCCCTGGAAGCCCGCTATCTTGTTAGGCCAGCCACTTGCTATATGGTGGTCCCACATGGTAAATGGGCCCCGACCCCTTTAATAGTAAAGTGGGACCACTGTGTTTTGGCCCGACCATATCTTCATTGGCGGCCCACTTCCTACATGGTGGACCCCACATAACAAATGGCCCGGCCCATTAACAGGAATGTGGGACCCACCTGTGTTTTTGGCAACCCGCTATCTTGGTGGGCGACCCTTTAACTATATTGTGGACCCCATACTAAATGGGCCGGCCTTTTAACAGGAAGTGGGTCCCACCTGTGTTTTTGGCCCGGCCCACTGTCTTGTTGGGCCGGCCCACACTATGTGGTGGCCCATACTAAATGGGCCGGCCCTTTAGCAGGAAAGTGGGACCCCTGTGTTTTTGGCCCGGCCCACTGGCTTGTTGGGCCAGCCCATTTGATATGGTGGACCCCACGCACTAAATGGGCCGGCCTTTTGGAAAGTGGGACCCTTTGTGTTTTTGGCCGGCTCACTTGCTTCTTGGGCCGGCCCAGTTGCTGTAAGGGGGACCCCACATGTTAAATGAAGTAGGCCCATTTAACTTTATTGATCAACATTGAGGTTAGGCGACCCGCGTAACTAATGGACCGGCCAATACTATATAGTTGACGGGTCAAACTATATCTCAAACCAGTAACAAGAGCGTGGCGGTGCCTAAGTCGTGAGCCTACCATCTACCGCAGTTCAATGGGATTACGCCGTTAGCGGCGATTAACTTGTCCCCACTGCGTGTCAGTTTACATGTGCAATCCCGTGATCCATGAGCTCCCAGAAAACGCCATGATCCAGATTTTAAAATGACGGAAGAAACAACGACGGACAGAAATCGTCGTTGGACTTTTGTGTGATTTCGACAACAGACACTACTCAATGATTCAGGCCCCATAGTGACGAAAAATACTTATAGTTGACGATTTTGGGACGTTGTCTATCAGAACTTTTCTTCAAGGGTAGTAAAGCCAAGTTAACTCATTGTCATGACTAAGAAGGATCCATGCTTACTTTTTCATTTTCATGTTTTAAACTTGTTTAAATCTTGGTCAAACCTAGGATTTGACCAAGATTCAAATGGTCATAAAAAATCAAACAAAATCAGGAAAATCAAAAACCAAACCACATAGTCTTCTTATGTAATAGTGTCGTGGTATCGTCAAACATATGCCATAGGGTGGCTAATCGAAGTGGTTCCTAGTGGTCTCACGGCGGTATCCGGATGCGGGTATGGGCACGAGCGACACGGCGACGTACCCAGGTTCGAGGCCCTCCGATGGAGGTAACACCTCTACTCCTGCTATGAGTGTATATGATAGTGACACAGTACAATGGTGCTCCTTGAGCTGTATATCCGGCTGCTCCTGGGAGGCTAAGGTAGACGAAGGTCTCTCTCACAGGGCAGCGCTAAGACTAGAATGAGTAAGAAGTGATCGATCGTCCCCCGCACGAGGGGGGTAGCCCGGCTTATATAGGCACCGGTACTTTACATATAAGTCCCTATAGTCTAGTGGCCGGCATGGCCGGCTTCGGCTCCCGTCCCTTCCCGAGGCGCTGACGCCAGGGAGCCGTTGAGCGTAGTGGCACGTCCCATCCGCCTGCTTAGGTCAGCGGCGTGGAGGTGCTGTCCATCATGCTCTGTAGCGCGTACGGTCCGACGTACGCCATGATGGCCTGTCCGGCGCGTGGCACTGCTGCTCTACAGTGCCCCGTACTTTACGGGAGATGAGGTCAGCGTGGACCTTTGAACCCGGATCACCTACCCAGTTCCTTCCGGTGCAAGACTCGCCAGCCTCGAGTCGGTCTGAGGTACAAACCCCAGTCGGATATGGCTTGTAGAAGCCGGCCCAGCTACAGCGTTGAAGGCCGCAGCCAGGCCGACTAGGACTTAGAGCCAGCCGGCTCCCGAGGCAGCCGGCCACGGCTCCAGCCGGCTGCTCCTCAGCCGGCCTTTGCCGCGAGCCGGCCGTCCTCAAGCCGGCCGCTCCGCGTCCATTGCCCTACCCGGGGTCTTCCCCCCGACATTAGCCCCCGAAGCTGGCAAGGTCCTGCGTTAAGAAGGACCTAGGCAGGTTTCACTGGCTTCCCTATATATCTCCTCGCTTGTTCAGCGCTCCCGGGCCGGCTGAGGCCTCATTCAGCGGCTGCGCCCTCGTCGGCTACGCCCGTCCGGCTTCCCGACCGGACGCCTTTTTCCTCACCATTGTTTTCACTTTCTTAAGTGTTTGACGATACTTAGGCTTGTTGCCGGAGGTAGGGCCGGGTCAATTTGCTCGTCCGACTCCGGCTTGGGTGCATCGGCAACTCCGCCGCCTTGCCGTGTCCCGCGCCCGACTTGGCCGTTACGGCCAAGCCCGTCAGCGTGACGTTGCGTATGGTCATCGCTGTCTCCTCGGATCCGGTGCGGTCGTGGAGAAGTGGCGGCGGTTTAATATTGCGGCGGTCGTGGTGGCGTTATGGCCGCGATAAATCCCAGCGTGGCCACGATCGCCACGTGGCCACGCAGCCGGCCCGCGCCGGGGGCGGCTATAAATACCCCCGGCGCGATCTGGCGAGCCTGCGCCCCACCTGCGCCCTCGCCCGTTCTTCTCTTACTCCGGCAGGCACTCGCGGCGCCGTCGCTTCTTCCCCGACGACCTGCGGCGAACTCCGGCGATCCTCGCTGCTAGAGCTCTCCGCCGCTGGCAGCCGCTGCGTGCTTAAATCGCCCACGGGGCCCAGCGACTCAGCTCGCTGTGCATGCGCTCTCCTCGGTGACGGTTCCTCTCGCCTTTTGATCTTTCTGGTCTTCTTCCTCCTCTTCTTCGACGATGGCCTCCGCCGACGGGTCACGGAGGGCTCGTACATACACGGCGATGACATTGGCGCGTCGGTGCGCCTCGCGGTTCCTCGGGGGTGATTACGGCTGGCGAGGTGGAGCCCAAACGAGGAGCCCGGCGGCGTGTCGTCTTCGGCGCACCTTGACCGCGGACTCGGTCTGCCGGCTTCGCCTTCTTCCGCCGGTTTCTGGATTTCTTTGGTACGCAACCTCACCATTTGCCCGGCCAGCGCTGCATCTCTTCGTGCCTGTGGCTTTCATGGAGGGCTACGCCGGCTTGTGGCCGGACGTGGAGTTCTGGAGCCGGCTCTTCTACCTCAAGTCGCAAATGACTGAGGGCCGCCTGAGGACCTGCGGCGCCGCCTCCATATGTCCCCGCGCCGGCTCTCTTCCCGGAATTCATTGTCGTTCGGTGAAGAGCTTGTGAGATGTGGATTTCTTCTACGTGAAGAATGCCAACCCGACCTTATTGGATCAACTGTGGGAGTACAATCCGGCTCTCCGACTCACCCGGCTCAGGCGGGTCATAACGCCAAGTGGCGTGGAATCAG